>OX457039.1:35592292-35769792 GCA_949752735.1 Lumbricus terrestris
CAATAATTTTTTATTGTCTGATATGGTTTTTTTAGAGGATGACGCTGAAAGTCCAGCGGATTAGTCTTGATCCGGACGATGCAGATGGAGCGGGTTCAGGAATCACAAAGTGTCCTTATGATCCAGACACAAATCATACAATCCTTTTTGTTGGCAAGTTTTCTTCATATTTATGCTTTCAAAAAAGTTTCACTTCGTATTTCTGTTTATGTCTATGTCCCACACTTACCAGTATAATACCAGTATGTCGGCTGCTTTTGCTGAACTATGTTTGATTTGATATTTTTATTTCACAAACCAGGTACCTACTGGAGTTGTGGGCTTATGGACAATGATAATCGTCTGTAAAGCGAATGCATTTTTTACTGGCTTTTGAGCCACTTTATTGTTGTTGTTATTATTATTTTAATTTTCATTATTGCGAAAACTTATTGTGAATGTTAAATCCCACATGTTTGCTAAAAAATGAGACAATATTAGTCAATTGCCAGGTAAAAAACAGTTGATTGATTGATTTGTTGATTGATTGATTGATTCAGTAAATTCATGTAGCTCTTCTTCAATTAACCTACTCAGAGGCGCTAAATAGGTTAGATAGATACCCAGCTGCTTGAATGTCAACAAGTATTAGTGAGTGTTGACATTTTCTCAATTATAGGAAGACAAAGTTCAGGCATAAGGGAAACATTGATAATCACTTTCATTTGTTGAAGACAGAAGCATGGAATGCATAAGAGTCCTTGACAATGCTGCATGCTCAGCCAAAGAGACATATATATCCTTGATTTTAAGTTTTTGGCAGGCCAGAGATAAAACATTTAGTTAACTATGAGCCCCTATTTGAAACTAATAGTTTGCTGAACAGGAAGCGAGTGCATAGGGGTTTATATTCAGTTATTAATTTGCTTGTTTTTTTTGGGTTTGCAAATCTATATGCTATGCTAAGATTGCTATTACTCCCTCAGGAAGTTCTGTTGAAGCGGTAGGTACTTAAGTCCTCTTAAATTTGCAGATTCATTTTTTGATATCACTTTTTTATTCTGAAGTCGCCAAAATCATCTGCTTCTGTTCTTAGATGCCAATCGTGGAACTCCAAAGAACTTGTCGGCGATTTATTCGTCACTTTTGGTTGGCGCTTTGTACAACTACGGCATTTATCGGTCATCACTACCGACGAATCCAAACTCGAGAACCGAATTTTCTTCTCTGCGCTCTGAAAATGGACCAGTACTTGGTGGTAATATATATGACTGGAAAAATTACTTGCCTATTTAAGGAAATGTAAATTAACTGTTGACCAGTTGACGGCTTATTTTACAGCAATTACAATACAACTGTAATAATTGCCACAACACTTCTGGAAACTTTCTATAGTGGCTAAATATTTCACATTGTATGTGTTAGGGCTCTTATATAGCTTCTTCTAAAATATCTCTTGAAAGCACTGCACATTTGGTTGTCCAAGCAGTCTAAACAAGTGCAATTTAAGGTGGACTGAAAATGTGTTTTTGACCAAAGTTAAATAAAACAGCATGGTTGCATTTTGTCTTTCTGCTTTGTGGCCAGTGCCATAGAAAATTAAGTGATGTTTTGCAAAACAAAAGTTTGTATTTCAGACAATTTGTGTCCGCTTTTGAATGGAAGTCCATCAATTGAAATTTTTATCAGTCTGTAAACAGTAATATCTGACTATTGCCTTGCAACTATAATGAGCAGATGGACCATATGTTCTCTAGAGCAGCATTTCAATGGACTCTCATAATGCTATTTGGATTCACTTATTTTATTTTACATGTCTTCATACAGCCATTCCTGACTTCGGGATTTATTAGTTCTGTCTTTGAACTGTGCATTTTTACAGTTTACTTTACAGGGTGGGCCAGCATAAATGTCCCGACTTTGCAGGCGTATAACTTCGCCAATTTTTAACATTTATTTATACTTGATGCATCAAATTAAAGGTATTTCACTCTAGTATTAACTCTAAAAAAGTCGAACTGATACTAGTCTCGGTTTTAATTATATACTTGGATCAGCGCTAGCTACCGTTTTTTGTCATTACTGACGCATTATGACGCCGTTTCCCGGAAAAATTCTATCGTTTTTTGCTAAAACGCGCGTAGACACGATCATTTTGAGTGTTTGTAGGGTCCCTACCATGAGTATATTCTAATCGCAAAACCGCGTCCTTTCAATTTTGCCAACAGCCGTGCACTGCCATGCGCTGCTTCAGACGCTTGCACGCTGCCAGTCGTTTCTTTGCGTAAGAGCTGGAGAGTTCGTGGGACTTCTCGTCGACAAATTACTTTAACTTTAGGTCTATAATCTTTTCCAATACGCTATTCAGTGCTTCCAAGACGGCCTGTTTTGCGCTGAATTTGCATGCAGGGCCTGCCCTGGTCATTGTCTTGACTGCAAATGTACGCGGACACACGAGCAATGTTAGCGGATGTGAGCGCCGTGCGCTCCGATTCCCATGGTTTGCAAGTAGAAAGTCCTGTTTTATTAATTTTCCGTAGCAGATAATACAAGGTATTGTTTATTCCATCCTCTGTTAGAATATTCGTTAATCATTTCAAACGAATTAAATCCCTTACCAGTTCGTAAAATTAAGATCGAAACGCGATCATCGTCTGTCAACGGCGCCAGGTTGCGTCACAAATGACAGCAAAATATGGTAGCTAGCGCTGTTCCGGGCATATAATTAAAACCGAGACTAGTATCAGTTCGACTTTTTTAGAGTTAATACTAGAGTGAAATACCTTTAATTTGATGCATCAAGTATAAATAAATGTTAAAAATTGGCGAAGTTATACGCCTGCAAAGTCGGGACATTTATGCTGGCCCACCCTGTAGTTCTAATTAAGTTTTCAATGAGAATTTTCTTTAAATGGAGTTTGATCATAGGCTATGTGAGGGATATAAGTTAGATATGTATGGAAGTTTGAAATTGCACATAGCATGTAACTGATGCGACGAGATTCGTTTAGTATTTTAATTAGTTTCATGGTGTTTTTGAAGATTATTTTATTAAAAGTCTGCCAGATATTTGCCTGTAACTGACATTAATAAAGCAAAATCAAGATTCATTCGATATCTTATTTCTTTTCGACTTGCTTTGACAGTTGCTTTGAATTTATGAAAACTCCAGTAAGATTTCATCTGCTCCAAAGGTTCGAGAAAAGGAAATTTATGAATATACAATCAACCGACTCATGTCTTATGTGACTCTCCAAAGCCATGTTTTTCCTTTTATTGTTCGTTGCTGTCTCCTAAATTCTCTTTATCACTTGCTTTTCATATTTTTGCCCAGATCATAATTATTAACAATTTATTTGTCATTTTGCACAATGAAACTTTAGCAATATATAGTAGATTGCTTCTCTTTTTTTAGTTAGTGTTGTTATACACTTTTTTTCTGGTGCCATGTTTTCAGAGCTGTCATACATTGCATCTTTTGAAATTGATCAGTTCGTCTACTTCTTCTTTCGTGAATTTGCGTCAGAGTCTTCCAACTGTGGCCACAGTCATTACTCACGCGTGGCTAGAGTTTGTAAGGTAATTAAAATCTGATTGGGATGTAAACTGAACCTAACAAAGTTTAAAGTAAAGTAAATCAAGTAAATCAAGTAATAGAATAAAGTCAATAAAGTTATCAGGTCTATCATATCTATTCTTAGGCAACTCTTCTTCTTAAAGATAGAAAATTACCCTGGCATTAAAATAAAAAAGTTTTATGCTTTGTATGTATGTATGTATGTATGTATGTATGTATGTATGTATGTATGTATGCATGCATGCATGTAGGTATGTATGTATGTATGCATGTATGTATGTACGAGCACTTGTTATATCGCCGCTGCAAGATTTTATTCAGAGGCGCTTCTGACTACAGTGCAGACATGGAATCGCAGTTTCACGCCAAATCACATGAGCAATTGCGAGTGGAAGGTCCCTACACGGCAGCTTGAGGTGGATTTGAGCCCACAAATGTTCCGGCTCCATGGCACTGAACATTCCCCTACGCCACTGTGCCCCACAAAAAATTAAAATATGTTATTTTGGTTAAAATGTTAACTTATCTAAAGTTCTTGTTAATTCATATATTTGTCACAGAATGACAAAGGCGGCACACTGGAGAAGAAGGTCTTCTTGACGTACGTAAAAGCGCGGCTTGACTGCTCTGTCACGACAGAAGATGTTCCAGTCTACTACAATGAGATCTGTACGTTGGATCCGTGAAGTCACTTTCCTGTTATTGTCTAATGTTGTTTATGCACGTTAATATTTGATTCATGGTTTTTATTTTCAAAATAGAATTTTATATTTGAATTTCATCTGATTTTTGTCTAGAATATATATTAAGCTTTGAATTCTTTAATTAAATGAGTTTTTCAATTGGAACTCCATTATCATGTCTTTAAATAGTATTTTTGAAGTTTAAATGTGAAAATAATAATGGGTGTATTTTTAAAATTATAACAATAAACTATTTGACAAGTTTCTCCATGTTATATATTTATAAAGGACAGTAAATGAATTAGTCTGTGAATTAGTCATTTTTAAGATAGTCAGCTAGTCATTTTGAAGATGAATTTCAGAGTTAACATTGATTTCTTGCAGATGATGTGCAATATGACAGTGTCAACAGAACCTTCTATGGTCTTTTTATGGCAAATAAGTGAGTGCTTTTTATGACTTCCTACATCATTTACAGTTTATGCTCACTCTTAAGAGAATCTTTCGCGTTTACTCTTTTGTGAGTTTTTGTAAGAATTTGGTCAAAGTTTTTGGATTTTGTAGTTAGTCCACATGTAGTTATGTTGCCTGTTTTTATTGTATTGTGATGTATTGTGTAAAGCGCTTCTCATAGCAAGAGCCTTTCAGAAGCGCTCCAAGTGTGTGCAACTCGAGAGAAAAGGCATTTGTTTTGAGACGAGAGAAAGATGAGGAAAGACTACCAGAGAGGATAAGATAAGATAAGATAAGAATATTCTTTAATATACCAATTGCTATCCGCATTTTGGTGTACATACAAAGTATAATAAACAAACGTACATAATTTCTATATCCAATCAATGTCAAAGTGTTTTAGAATAGCATAAAATACTAAGTCCAAATCCAATATAAATTTTAAATTTAAAAAAAAGTTCTTTTAATGGCCAACAATTTATTCTGCACTTTGGTTTATATGGTATTACATTTAAATATGATAAAGCATCCTCGTCACAAAAGATTTCCTCGTTAGGTTGTCCGCCCTAGGAATGATTCGGTCGTGTAGTCTTGGCCTCATGGAATAAGGCTGGGGCCTCAATGGTGGGAGGAGAGGGTTTAATACAGGATGACAGAGCGAACTGATGGGTGTATGTCATCTAAGGCAGGTTTGGTTGAAGGTGTGAAAGCTTTGAAGGTGGGGGATCAGATGGACTAAGGCAGAAATGAGTATTTAAGACTTTATGTACATGTACAGTTTTTACCAATACACAATAAACTTCCTTTCTTTCGGGAAGGTTTTCATTTCATTGCACTTGTTGTTAGCTTTAACACTGTTTGGCACGATTTATCTTAATTTGTTGTTTTTCCATTTCAGCGACGGCCTGTGGGGTGCTGCTGTTTGCCGGTACAACTACTCCACCATCGTCGATAAGTTTGAAAAGGATCTGTTCTATGCACAAGAGACGACGAACTCTGAATGGACCATTACACCCGATAACGTCGTTCCAAAGCCAAGACCAAGCCTTGTCAGTTTCAGTTGACTTATATTCTATCAGTTACTAAGTCAGTCAGTCAGTCAGTCAATCAGGCAGTCAATCAGGCAGTCAGTCAGTCAGTCAATCAATCAGTCAGTCAGTCAGTTAGTCAATCAGTCAGTCAGTCAATCAGTCAGTCAATCAGGCAGTCAGTCAGTCAATCAGGCAGTCAATCAATCAGTCAGTCAGTCAGTTAGTCAATCAGTCAGTCAATCAGTCAGTCAGTCAGTCAGTCAGTCAGTCAGTGATAATCGTGCATGTAAAATAAGTTTGAGCTAAATCATTAAGTCTAGTGGTTAGTGAACCACTGACTCGGAGGTTTGAAGATGTCCAAGTCATTACAAGACCAAAATATACATTGGAGAGTCATTACAACATGTTTTATTCTAAGGCAAGTTTCTCGATATTTATCTCAAGTGGTTAACAGCTGTTCACACTTGTATGAGCTGACTCGATGCTTCTGCCGTTCTTTTGTTAAAGTTCTGGTTTAACCTATGTCCACCTTTTAATCGTCAGCTCATCCAAGCATGCACAATGCACTGAAGACGTAGCATTCATTCATTTGTTCATTTATGCAGTGAATGAATTTGTACAGCACCTATTCAAGGGGACTACTCAGAGGTGCTCCCAGCTCCAGTGTGGCCAAATAAAACTGTTTTAAGATGAGAAAGAGGAATGCCTGAGAAGAAGCTCAGGAAAGCAATAACCTTTGGTCGTCAGATTCTGGTTTTTGCCTTCAGCCTCATGTTAATGTTTGCAACGATACTTATGTTGAGCAGAAGTGTCTGTTGTTGTGTTGTGTTGTAAAGTGCCTGAGTGAGACGGAGTTACTAACGATCCCTGTTCAGTCGTTTGCGCTTACTCACACCCTGATGTATGGCGCAGTCCGTCAGATGACCGATTCGCCGCTCTACTACACTCGAGATGTGGCCTACAGCCATCTGGTGGTCGATGTCGTTAGAGAATTTACCGTTTTGTATCTCTACTCAGGTGAGCAGCTTATCTCTTGCACTTGTTAAACTTGGATGTTTCAAATGTTTAAATAGCATGCTATGGCAATCGTAAACTTCAAATGTATAAAGTGCTTCTTTGAAACTCAACGTAGGGCCTCAGCTTATTGACGAGCGCTGGATTGTATCAGTGGGTTGGTTGCCCAGAGGTCGATGTCCAGTGCCTCCAGTGTCGACCCAAGTCTGGTTGCCAAAGAGGCCAGGGAGAGGAGACCGGGCAGCTGCTAGCGTGGGTTTAGTTGAGGATGAGACAGCTTGGAAGGCAAGCAATCGGATGGTTTAAGGTAGGAATTCTTGAAGAGGTGAGACTTCAATCGGACATGGAAAGCTTGTGAGAGAATAAGTAGCAAAGCTTGAGGCAGATGATGATGGGTGAGTGGCAGTATTGATGGAGGAATTGAGAATTTGTGGAAGTTTGTTTGTGCCAGAGTTAAGACGCGGTGTGGGATATGGATTGCTTGGAGAAATTGAGGCGAGTAGCAATGGGAGAGGGAAACCAGAGAGAGAGAGTGAGATTGTAGGATTGTAATGGGGTGGTTGGATGGTGAAGTTAGAAAGGTAAATTTGGCTGGGAGCATAGTAATGAGTAATAGGTTTGTGAAAGGACTTTGAAATGAATGCACTCGGGGATTTTCAGCCAGACTTTAAAATAGGAGTGATAAGACCGTGCTTGGGGGATCCTGGTATCAGCTTGAGTTTTGGATAAGTTGTATATGCTAAAAAAGGGAATTGCAGTAATCAAAGTTGTAGTAGATACTGGAGGTAACTGGGAGTGAGCCTTGGAAATATTTTTTAGCATAGCGTGCTGTGGCATGGCATGGCATGGCATAGCGTGCCGTCACTGCCGTGGCAATGAATACAACTTTTTAAGTTTTCTTTAGTCTTTTGAAGGTTAGGGTTTTGTATATATAGCACAATGATAAATAAAGGAACACACTAACAAATGTGTTTGCAAGGTTCACAAGCATCTGATGAAAAGAACAGATGCTAACAGATTGAAATGATGAATATGCAAAAGGGAAATTAAACTAAAAGATAAATTTAGAATATGCCTTTAAGAGATTATTTATTTAAGCATATACATGCTTTTCTTTTCTTTTGTAAGGTATATTGTTTTATGCATTTATTGCAAAGGTCCTGCCTACTCTAACAAGGTAGGCAGAAGTACTAAAACCAGTGCTAAGTATGATGATGGATTTTTATTTTTAGTTAGTGCTCCCAATGAAATTGTTCGAGTTGTTCAATGGTTGGATGAAAGTCAGCAAGTGCAGTCAAGGAAGTTTTCTGTGCTGAAGCCATTTATTGATGTCACTTCTGCATCATTCTTAAAGGACATGAAGATCCACTCTGTCAATGGGGTTTGTATGTTCATATTTTCTCCATAATGTGCTACATATGTTTCCATCATTGCAAGCAAATCATCTGAAAAGGAACGGCGCTGCCTGATAGAGGGTCGTAAGCAGGGAGCAATATGTTCAGCTTGTGCAGGGGGGGAGAGCGGAGACACTGGACGCATAGGCGTACGAGGCGGGGGTCCAGAGGGGGCAAATGCCCCCAAATTTCGGGCAAAACTGTTTTTCGGGCAAGCAGTTCGGGAAATGACTAAAAAAAGTCGTCGACTTTTTGGGGCAATTTCGGGCAAGTCTGTTTTTCGGGCAAGGAGACCGGGAAATGACTAAAAAAGGTCAGGATTTATTTTTTGGGTAGAAGTTAAATCTTTGCTCCCCCCCCACTGCTGAAATCTCTTGTACGCCTATGACTGGACGCTTGTGGTGGAGCAGCCGATCTCCATAAATATGGAGAAGGCTAAACCTTGATTGTTTGCATTGGTTGTGCAAGGTAATCAACTGGTAGTCAACGTAATGGGATTCTTTAAATTCCAATGATTATATGGCATGATGAAATTCCTCTATTTGTCAAAAGGTCAATCAGAATGCTGACTAGAATAGTTATCAACTCATTTCTTTGCTACCGTATGTTTATTAATTTGCCCTTTCCTTGTTTGATTTAGAATCTCATTTCTCACAGATTATTTGCATTTTATGTTCCACTGTATCTTTATTTTGATTTTGTGTCTATTTGTAGCAATTGTTTTCTGTTTTGTGTCACTTGTTCCATTTTACTAGATTGGCTCAAATTCCTATGTGAAATGTCATATGCTGTTATTGTTGGACTATGCTTCATAAAGACTTTTTTTAATTACAGCGTAAATGGCTTTATGCAACAACCGAAAATTCCATCATTCAGCTTTCCATGGACTTGTGTTCATCATATAGACTCTGTACTGACTGTGTAAAAGATCCCTACTGTGGGTGGGACATTTCTTCATCTCAGTGCCAGAGCTTCCAGCCAAGGTGAGTCTTGCAATATATAATTTTGTATGCATTCCAAGGAGGACATTTATATATTCAGTGTAGTGTCTCTTTGTTACCTGATAAAAGTGTTATATGCAAATTTCCTATTTCACTCCATCCACTTTAGACGTCTGGCTGTTTGTCTTTCTGACCCCCTAGGATCTTGACCCGGTACCAATTTTGGCCTTATCATTTTTTTACTCAGCGCCTGTGAATAAATTGCTTTCCGCGATCTCGCTTTTTAAGATACCGGTACCGTAGAAATCTCGAGATGATGATTGCAATTTTTATTTCATTTCTGGGAACCACTTATGCAGTTTCCATCTCATTTCTGGACAAAAGAAATTTCTTTCGGTGTTTACGATATTCTTTAGAACATGCCTAGTGTTATTCTTGTTATTGCTGAGTTTCAGCAGTTTGTATTTTGCAACAAATTCTGTTGTTATTTCAGTCTTATACAAGGAGTCAGAGATTTGTCTTCTGTTGCTGTCTGCCATTCAGCTTGTAAAAGTAAGTGTTGTTATTTTTATATTGAACAGTAATGATTTTAGGCTTAACCGCATGTAACCAATAAGTTCTTTTGAAGTCTGTCTGACATACAATATTCAGTAATGCATAATAAATTCTTTTTGTCTACGACCAAATATAAGCCTTGATGATGACGATGATATAAGATGATTATATTTGAGTAATCTGCAAATGAGTTCTTTCCCAGCATGACCCTTTTTAATTAAGCAGACTTAACTTGGCAATTGTGCCAATGTATCTCTCTCTCTCTCTCTCTCTCTCTCTCTCTCTCTGCTCATTAGGTTATTTATCTCTTTGGCAGCTACGTTGTTTTTGGCAAATTTTACCATTATTTTTTATGCTTAAAAATCACCATTGGAAATATAGACACTGTTATAATGTTATATAATCGTTTTGTTAAAAATTTATTCTTCAATCAAATTTTGTTAGGAAAAAGTTAATCAGTATAAGAAGAATGTAAAGAAATCAATATCGTTTATACAAATGAATTTTTTTTAGATCTCATGAGCAGAATATAAGATGTAATAAAAGAATAAATATAGTGAGACACTGCTGCATGTAGCTACTCTAAAGCCAATAACTTACCACCAGGTGACGGCCCCTAAACAAATTGAATTTTAATAACAAAGGTTACCTAGTCACTGGGCTGAGCCAAACATTTTAATTAAATGTTTAATCTTAATCTCAACATTTATAAAGCGCCACTCGAAAGCAAAGTGCAGTGCACCAGCTTATTCACGAGCGCTGTGTCTAGTCAGAGGGGTTGTCCAAAAGAGTAGTCATTTAAAAGCATTTCGTTACAGAAGAAGAGAAAGGACATGACTAATTATAGTTAAATGACTCTTATGTAATTGAGTTTCTAGTAAATTGGCAAAAGTTACCTTATCTAATGCAAAAGTTGCCTTGTCTAACGCAAAAGTTGCCTTGTCTAACGCAAAAGTTCCTTGTCTAACGCAAAAGCTACCTTGTCTAACGCAAAAGCTACCTTGTCTACCGCAAAAGTTACCGCAAAAGTTACCTTGTCTAACGCAAAAGCTACCTTGTCTAACGCAAAAGCTACCTTGTCTAACGCAAAAGTTACCTTGTCTAACATTACTAAACCTTTTGGGGGAAAATCCACCTAAGAGACTTCCTGTAGTAGAGGGTAATATGATGCTTGATTTTTGTCTTCTCTTTAAGTCAAATCGAGTAGTAAAGCGATTCCTGGAACTGCAATTCATCTGAGCTGTTCTTCCAACTGCTCACCAGAGGGTGAAGATGTCACATGGACGTTCCAACGAAGTGGGTCCTTAATCGAGGTTCCAGTTCCTGTCATGTCCGATCCCAATTATGTCCTGTCGTGGAACAATGGACTTGTGATACTCAACGTAACTCGATATCACATTGGAACATTCCGCTGCGTCTCAAATTCAATAACTCTAGCCGAGCATAATGTGACGTCATCCGGTGAGTGAAAGAGATCTGTATAATATATTTGCATTGCGTATACAACTGATTCCCATTGCGTATACAACTGATTTTCGAAGTGCACAATCCTTTGAATTTACTGAGAATTAAAGTCAATACTTGCGCATTATTGACTTATTTACTTTTCTGACACTTTCTTACTTACTTTTCTGACAGTCGTTAGAGGAACTTGGCTTTGAATGTGGTGGAATGCATTGAAAGATTCCGCTGCTTTGCTCCCATCTCTCTCAGCTGCAAATTATTACAACGACTTCAGATGTTCTGACCTGTGTGTGCAATATGTATCAGAAGTAAATTAATAAAATGAATATAATGCCCTTTAAAGAGAATACATGTGCAAATACTAAATATAATTACATTTAAGGACTTCAGTCATTTCTGTGTCTTAAGCGTTTCTTCTTAAATGTTTGACTGGAAGAAGATATCAGCGAGAAGCACTTTATAAATGGTCAGATACAATACAATCTGCACCACATATTTGCGTCCTGAACATAGGCAAAAGTAGCCTAAGTTCATTTGTCCCGACCATTTTTAAAGCTATATTGCTGCATACAAGACGCTAATATATTGTATGCCATTCTACAGTGACTCCAGTAAAGCTGCTAGCTTATTCCTGGACCTTTTTAAAATATTGTTTTACATAAATCACTTACAACAGATATGGTACATACTACTTAGCGGTTTGGTATTCTCTGAGATTTGGTTCAAAGATACTCAATATCTGCATTAGTGAAATGTTGGTTTATTTCGTTGCATTTCAGGATGTGAATATGGCGAGGATGTTCGTGAGATCTGGATTCGTGAGTTTGTCAACTGGTGTCGGGCGTTTGACCAATATCAGTCGCAGTATAATATGTGGCTTTGCCTGAAGGTATCTACCATATTCTGATTTATCTGTGTTATCAAGTGTTTAGGCGCAATCATACATTCATGGTTACAGACATATATTATGTGGTACATACATACAAGCTGGGCAGCATGACGCGAGACAGACTCAGACAGAGAGTGGCGTCGGACTCTTACGGGCATTGAGCCCCATGATATTGATGATGATGACATACATACCTGCATGACCTATTTGACTAACAGATTTTGCAAATTTATAATGGTCATTCAGGAGACCTGTTTGTCTTGTAACATTCCTGTCCTTGATATATGCATGCATATTAAAAGGTTTAGTAGAGGTTTGGAGAGGAGAGCATATAGTAATGAGTCAAGTTTTATAGGTGCACCAATCTAGATTTTGTGGCAAAGTCATCCGTCATGGAAAAGTTACCGGTAGTGCTTAAACATGATGTGTTACTGTTTGGGAATTGCAAGTTAAGTCAAACTATCATATAGGACTCCATGCTCAAGTGAAAGACCACGGGTATTAATTGTAATCAATTGCTTAATATTTTATCGATGGGCTGTGTTTTTCTCATTGGCTTCTAGTAGGCCTACACTGTTGATGTTAAAGTGTCAAGAAGCATCAGATATGATAATATGATATTTTGACAGTTCACTGAACTTTCTCTTTCAGGAGAAATGCCTTAACTCGTCCTGTGTTTCCAAAGAAGCAATAGAGAACTGCAGCAAACGATAAGCGATAAATCTCTCTAATAAGACGGCGTTACATCACAGAGAAGAGCAAAGCCCATTCTCTTTCAGTGCAGAATGGTTTCGTTCAGAGGTTCCATGGTTTCTTTGGAGACAATCAAGTGCCAACCGAACGCACACACACAAGTAAACCTTCGAAGGTCCATGCCATGCAGAAAGAGGTCGTGTTCTGGTTGCCGTATTCCGACATTTCATGCATCTACAGATCAGTTGCGCTCAGAAGAAGCAAGGAGCAGTCCAGACTGTTGCTTTTAGGGTTTTTAATTGGTCGTAATAAAATCAAGGTATTATGTATTTGTAAATAGAAATATTTTACGTGGTTTCATCATAATATCAACTTGGTTGGCAGCTGAAACATAGTAGCGAGTGATTGATTGATCGAGTGATTGATCATACTGAAGCCGTGACATTACCAATTATGAAAAATAGGAAATGTGATCATGTTCTAAACCCTGTGTATCTCTTTACGCCCCAGTAAGGGGTCATTGCATAATTACGTAACGCCGAAAATGACCGTTTTTGACCCACCCACCCACCCACCCTGTAACGCTTCGTAACGTTGCTCTTGACCCACCCACCCACCCTCCCCAGCGTTACGTAACGATTGCTACGAAAATTCAGTTGAGATTTAGTTCTATTATTGGCTTATGTGAGCGCGTAATTGTAATTCATATCTTCATAGCGAATTTAATATAGGACCTAGTATAAGCGTACATGCGAATTAGGCCTATTATTTGACAGTAGACTATAGGCTTAAAATATACACAATATTTTATATATGACAGTCATGCGTGAACTGCAATTTTCTTAAATTTTACCGCAATAATAAAATTTTGCACTGCTGAAAACTTTCATGGACTAAATGGCTCATTAACAGTTAATCAAAATTAAGATGAGCCATTTATTTCCATAGTCTGGGCACTTTGATAATTATTAATAGAAATATTGCTGCGTTTGTTGAGCATTAATTTTAAATGTTTGAGATCGTGTCCACTAAGTAAAACATGCTTCAAAATGGTTCTTAGAGTTAGATGTCAGTAATTCATTGGCAATTAGACCTACCACGTTGTTCCGTTGGTCAAACTATCAAAACCATTCGAAGAGTGGTTTCCGGTTTGCACAAACGAGAGAACAGAACTGACCTGCATGCCATGTAACTGGTGTCTGCTGCCGAATCTTATTCAGATAAATAGATCTACTTCGGTTATGCTTTAAATCAATGTCCCGAAGTTTTAAACTTCAACCACATCATGTCTGAAGTGTCATTCGATGGAAGTTTAATATTCATTAATATATTTTTTTAATGGCGTTACGTAACGTTCAGCATCCCCCACCCACCCACCCACGTAACGTTTCGTAACGTTTTCAATGACCCCACCCACCCACCCTCGAGCGTTACGTAATTATGCAATGACCCCTAAGGGTAATAATTGTACATAATGCGTTGAAATTTTGTAAATTCACATTTAAGGTTTTCAGGAGGACACCTTAGCCTAAAACTAAACTAGAACTTAATAAATTAAATAGTTAGATGTTGTAACTGCTTGCTGTAGCTATGTGCAGCCATGCAACTGTACGTCATTCCCACGAATAACAGAGCATATTTCACTTGATGTGTGGAATTATGTTCTGAATTTTCCCCGACAAGACGCAATCACTTTTGTGAGATGCTTCGTACTGCGCTCAGTTACATTAGGTTTTTAAGAGTCGATGGTTGTGAACTTGTGATGTCTTAACGTCACTCATCTTCTGTTGGTGAATGAAGACAAATGCAGAGGAGTAAGGAGAAAAGCAAGATACAGAGCACTTGCAAGTTGACGTTTGTCAAATGCTCATTTTGTAAGGGGTCACCGTGCTACGATGTTATCATAACGTCCTCTGTCCACTGCGTTTGTTTTAAGTTGAATGCTTTTTCCGCACAATTTATTCAAGTTTCATAATGCAGTCATTAAACTGCTTGGAGTTGTGAGACTTTGTTTATCGTGTTACAAGTTGCAGCATTCCATTGCTATTCAGAACCGACTGTTGTGCAGAGGATTTTCATTGTTATTTAAAACTTGTTTATCCATCGGCTTTAATCCATCGGCTGACAAGCACATGTATGTGTTATTGCGCAAACTTAGGTCCTTGTAGAAATATACATATCTGGTTAGTTTTGTTACTCGACATCAGTATACGTTACCAGAAGAAACTGTGATTAAATCATTCAGAGTGCCGTCCATATCAGATTCGGATGATTGACAGTACAGTATTTTCACTGCTTTCTGACCTTGTGGTCAAACGGTAATGCTGGAGACTTTCAAAACTGCTTTTTCCTGTGATTCGACGATGTAAGATGAATAGGAGTTTGTCGAGTCAAATTTCTTTGGCTGCTGGTATGATTTGGCAGAATGTACACACTGCGTGATTGTTGAAGATTAACAGGTCATCTCACAATTGTGTGTATGTCAATGTATTTAACATCTCAAATATGGTATATCTGGATATCTAACAATGTATTTTAAAATCTCAAATATGATATATCTGGATAACAATGTATTTAAAAATCTCAGTTATGGTTTATCTGGATAGGTAACAATGTATTTAAAAATCTCAAATATGGTATCAGGATATTTAACGAATCCCAAAAATTGTGTTTAAAGCTTGGGCACATTTGGGGCGGTTTTATGGGTTCAGACCCCCAAAATAAATGCTTTGCAAAAACTACAAATGTAGAAAAATACGACCATTTATAATTAAAACTAAAACCCCATAAAGTTCTTTCCTGGCTACAGCCATAGTTTAAGGGTATTCGCAAATTTATGTTCAGCTATGTCCAATAAAATAACACATAATATCCAATGGAAGTGGACAAACATAGGATAGACTCGCGTTGATATGTGAAAGTCGGGCACCTGCATAATAACACTAAGTGTGACAGAAAGTGACAATAGCTAGTTGATCCAGCCAACTTGAGACTCGAATACGTCTCTTTCATGTATGCTACACGTAGGTGATGCCTACAATTGAAGTAAATCCCAGAAAGATGATATCAAATGTTCTTCATGATATCCTCCTTTAGTTATGTTCAAGATAAAAGGATTCATCACCTTAGCAAGAGTATACAATATTCAGTGCTTAAATTATTTTTAAAAAAGTGCCTGGATGCCGCCCCTTACCTTTCCAGGTTATGCTGGCATAACAACTGGCAGGACAGCGTTGAGATTTAAAAATAAGTGCCTGGACGCCGTCCATGACCGTCCAGTCACACTTTGAGCCCTGAGAATAGTGCAATGAAGCAGTGTTGCGTATTCATTCTGCGAATATAATTTAACATCATATCATCGTCAGCAATTACTGACTACAAAATTTTCTCAAGTTTTGCAAAGCAAATCGTGAATCCAGATGTCTATAAACCGACAATGACGATCTTTCTCAGTTGCACGTCCTTCTATCTGGTATGATCTCCCTTCAAAACTGTGCTTCTTGCCTCAGACCAATCAAGCTTTGTTGTACGTGTACATCACACATGTCTCTTCCTTTAGTGGGCTCAGAACACTCCAATAGGTTTCTTGATGGGGCGCTATATAAGTCCATAGAATGACTGAATGAATGAACCTACTGCACACCACCGATTCACAGTCGATGATGAAAATGTAATATAATCTTATGACTTTTACAACATCTCAGTATTATTGTGATGGTGCAAACAGACTACGGTACATTGGTGGCTGTTTGAATGGCTATCAAAATCTTAACCCACTGTGGATGTCCCGAGGAAAAAGTCGAGTTTTGCAGCTGTAAAAAATTGAAGGAAATGATCACATTATTTCATTTCTATTGGAAATTCTTCACCTGGGATGACCTCAGTTTGCTGTGTTGCTGTTAAGTTCTCACAACATTTTTCACACAGGTTAGAAGCAGTTGATCCTTGTTTAATCCTCAGTTTCAGTTGTTTTATTGTGTTCTTCATTAGGTCCAGCCTTATCTTTCGTCTGTGCAAACAACGTTGGGCCACTGCCAGTCTTTTATATAGCTCATGGTATCGTTGTCTTTCGTATTGCAGCAACTGTTCATACTTTTGCTTCAGTAAATGAGGACTTGTTGTTATAGCATAGGTATGCATATTAGTGACTAAATGCTGAGCTGACCTCACATCAGCAGCACCACCGTCGTCGCAGTAGGTCATGGCTGTGGGGGCTGCTGAAAAATTGGATTTTGCAGATCTGGCAGATGTCACGGGTACAGCAGATGAATATTTTATCGGTGACTTTTCAACTGTTCTCTCCGGTTCTTGGACATCATCACACAGAGAAGAGGCTGAAGAGGTGGTTGGCAGATCTGGTGTGACTGATGTCGGAAGCAGATCTTCACACTTCACTATTGGGTCTTGCACATGCGATTTTTCATCATCCATACTACAGGAATACGAAGCCGAGGTAGTTGATAAATTAGGAGTAAGCGATTCTGATGGTGTCGCCTCATACGTCAGTGCTGCCTGCTGTCCTTTGCGCACATTTTGCTGCCCCATTTTATTTTCTTCAGTGACGAGCGAGGTTGAAGTGACTAGAGAATCTTCCGTTATGTTCACGGACGGAACAGTTTCCTGTTTTATTGCTGGTGGTTGCCGTCGCTCATGCACTTTTTTCTGCAAATGAGATTTAAAATCAAATATAGATGGCACTGCATCTTCTTTCAGGCAGACTGATATGGAATATCGCCGGATAGAGCTTTCGCTAAAGTGATCTGAACAAATGAATGTTGTAGAGTTAGGTACCCACTCGTCTCGTCTTACAGCCTTAATCCATTTTGCCAGAAGTTCCTTCTTCTTAAGAGGAAACCTGCAGAAACCAGTCAAGTGCAGGATGCCTTAACAAACTGCCTAGTCTGTGATTCTATGTCATTTATGGTAAGTTTATAAAAAGCTTGAAAGGAAAATGTCTTCAGTTTTTCATAATATTTCAGGACTAGCTCATAGACATAGCCCTATATAACTTTAATTAGCCTTCAGCAATAACAAAATGATAACAGAATGATGAAGGAAGAGAACATCCATTCCAAATTTAAGCCTGTATGTACAGCTATAGGTATGAATTGCTTTAGAAATCTTAATTTATCAAATATTTCCTGAATAAAAATAGTTATTTCCAACATCAAGAAGACTTGTGACCTAGTGGCCTTCTTGTTGAGCAAATGAGTCAATGGTTATAATTAGCCTGCAGCAAAGATATCTACATGTAGAGCAATGAAGTGTCTACATAAATAATGAAGTGCCTACATAAATAAATGAGGAAGTTACTTTGGCTTGATGGCTTGAAAACTATTTGTAATTCATAAGTTGAAATTAAAACATCCAATGAATTAAAATAGACTTCAAATAGACATATGACATTAGAGTTGTCTTCCAACATTTTGGTGACATCAGGTATCAGCCTACAGTGCTACACCAGTAGGCAATTACACGAGCTGGTTTCAAAGCAAAGCAAGTGCTACAGTTAAAACATGTCTAAACAACTCATATTTTTCTGCGATCTTCGTGTTTTTCGGTAGAACGTAAATAAGCCAGAACCAAGACAAATCATAGAAAATATTATTCGGTTATTATTATGTAAAAAATTATGTCTTGACTGAGTTGGCTCTCATTTCTTGGTTTTGAAATAGACTCGTAATAAGTGAAATGGATATGTACGCACCTAAAAAAGTGAATACCACTACCTTTGACAAAACGGTTTGTGCAATTAAAAGCACAGCAAGACGCAACCATTTCAAAGTATTAGTGCTTAGATATAAGTACAAATCAAAGAAAAATTCAGACTGATATTCGCCAGCAAAATGGCGGCGCCGAGAATATGCGCATGCGGAACCAACGACCTCATAAAATAGGTGGCTGTAATTGGTATTAAGGCATTCCATTAACACGCGCAACACGCGTTTAATGCCACTCTAAAAGTTGTGTTGGATCAATTTATATTGTGTTGTGTATTTGCTTATTTATTTTTAGAGTGATATTGTGATCGTAAAATGTCTAAATTGCCACTTAATGGTTCAGAGCGTGATACTGGCCTATTCACCAACGCTGTGTCGAGTCAGAGGGTGGTTGTTCAGATAATCAAAATGGTTCGAGATCCAAATCCGGGTGCATAGAGACCAGAGGCAGACATGAATACTTTTTTTTAAAATATATATACACGAAACTTTATGTTGACGCTCTGAACGGATGAATCATTGATGGATGAGTAATGGTTGGAAGAACTTGAATCGTGAGGCGTTTCGCGCAGGACTGCTCAACAGCCCGCTCTGCGTCGACTTGTCCTCATGCACGTGCTGAGGATCGAGTACTCCACTGAAGAGCTTTTTGCTCTCTACGATGCGACGATTCTGCCGCTCATCGATTCTCTACTTCCCGTTCGCCCTCATCGGATCCGTCATCAACCACTAAGACCCTGGTTCGACTCTCACTGCCGCGCCATCCGTCGGGATGTCAGACGTCTGGAGCGTCGGTATCGCCGCACCCGTGACCCGGCAGACCGCCTCATCTGGATCCAACACCTCAGGACGATGCACGGTGAGCTTCGTTCCAGGGAAACGCAATACTGGGAGGACCTAGTCGCCAAGGATGCACATAGCCCTCGCCGTCTTTGGACGGCTCTCGCTGGGATCCTCGGACGCTCCGCCGCTCCTCACTCTCCTTCGCAACCATCGTTCACAGCCAACGATTACCTGGACTTTATGACGGAGAAGATCGCCGTGACCCGTCGATCAACGGAAGGTTCTCCGCCTCCATCCTTCCCTTCTTCAGCATCTGCAGCTACTCTCAACGAATGGCAGCCGATCCAGTCCGATGCTCTCAGATGCCTCATCCAAGGCTCCACATCGAAGTCCTGCGAGCTGGACATTATTCCTCCATTCATTGTTAAAGAGTTTATAGATGAGTTTTTGCCATTTTTACTATTATTATGCAATTCTTCGCTGGCTCAGGGTGTGGTTCCAGTTCAACACAAAAGAGCTCTGATTTTTCCCTCTCTCAAGCGCCAGGGTCTAGACCAAAGTGTTCCCTCCAGTTATCGACCCATTTCCAATCTCTCTTTTCTCTCCAAACTCCTGGAAAAATGTATTTCGCTCCAGCTAGTTGACTATCTTGAAACCAACTCACTAATGCCCCCTCTTCAATCTGGCTTTAGGAAATACCATTCTACTGAATCTCTTATTACTCGCTTACTTACTGACATTTTTGCCGCTGTTGATCAATCCCACATTACCTTACTTGCCCTAGCTGTTTGACGTCAGTGCGGCGTTCGACACTGTTGACCATACTATTCTGCTCGAGCGTCTGTCCAAATCTTTTGGCATTGGTGACTCTGCCCTCCTCTGGCTTAGTTCTTTCCTCTCTGATCGCTCTGTATCTGTGATCTTTGGACCCACACGCTCCTCCTGGACCTTTGTTCCCTACGGCCTGCCTCAAGGCTCTGTCCTGGCGCCGCTTCTATGCATCCTATATTCATTCATTCATTCATTCATTCATAGCATTTATATAGCGCCCCTTCAAGAAACTACTCAGAGGCGCTCCCAGCCCAACCACTGCTCCCAGCCCAACAATATACTGCTGGTCGTTGCTGCTGATCTATTGAACCTATTATCCCGCAAGGGTGCCTCTGCTCATCAATACGCTGATGATACACAAGCATTTGTCCACGGTTCTCCCAGTGCTGCCTCTTCACTAGTTGCAACTATCCTTGACGCCACTATGGAACTGAACCAATGGATGTCTTCTAACCGTCTTCGCCTTAACTCTGATAAAACCCAATTCATCTGGCTTGGTGGTAGAGTCCAGCTCGCCAAGATTGATATGGAGCTCCTCAGCACGTTGTACCCAGATATCCAATTTTCTCCAACTGTTCGTGATTTGGGTTTTACTCTGGATCCAATTCTTTCTCTTACTGATCATGTTAACCGAATCTCTCGAACATGTTTCTATCACTTGCGACAATTAATTGCGTACTATCCGCCACTCACTCTCCCTTCAAGCGGTCAAGGCGCTTGTCCATGCTTTGATTTGCTCTAGAGTCGACTTAATTTGGAAACTCTGCCTAATGCTGGTCTCTCCTCTCTTAACCTCTCTAAGCTTCAGTCTATTCTTAATGCTGCTGCCCGCTTAATTGCTGGTCTTCCCAAATTCTCACATATCTGATTTTATTCGGGATACTCTTCATTGGCTTCCTGTACCTCAGCGCATTGAGTTCAAGATCCTGACTCTTATGCGCAACTCTCTTCTCGGGGTAGCCCCCTCTTATCTTCGGGCACTGTGTAACTTGGTCTCCACTCTTCCTGGCCGCTCTGCCCTTCGATCTGCTGCCAATGGCCTTCTAGTTGTCCCGCGCATGCGTGGAGCTACGGCCCAGTCCAGAAGCTTCGCATATCTTGGTCCTACTTGTTGGAACCGCCTTCCTCACAAGCTCCGTTCTGAGCTTCTTGGCCTTTCTCTTCCCCTGTTCCGTAAACGTCTGAAAACTATACTATTTAATTGTTAGGGGTGAGCACTAGCTTGGGTCGGGAGCGCCACTGAATCTGTGAGCGGCGCTATATAAATGTTCAATTACTATTACTATTAGCCTACTAATGGTTTGCACCTTTGCACCAGGTTTAGTCTCATTGAAGTAGAGTCCCTTAGTAAGGTTAATTTGTGCATCTGCAGCTGTTCTGCGGGCGCGGGAACTTAATTCCTAATCTAGCTCGTATAGGCTACGGATCGACTTTACTCGTGCAGTGTGCTCAAATTAAATGACCAATTAATGGTTTTTAAATTTAAATGTATGCAAAATATTCATTTCTGGTGCTCCTTTAATGCATAATCGCACATTTTTATTGCCAATTGCGCTTCCTACAATTATTATTTTAATTTTTCATTTGAGTTTATAACAATATTTTATCGACGTTAGACTATGAAACTCTATTTAGAAATTTAAAAAATTGCTCTATTCTCAACATAATAACTATCGTGTATTTTGCTGTAAGAATTAAGGCAAGGAATTAAGGTATATAACCTAAAAATGCATACTTTAATTTTCACGGCAAAACACGAGACTCATTATTATATAAAATTCCGAGAATAGAAGCCCAAATCTTCTGCTCCAATGGAACTCAGTATAAACATAGGCCTGTACCTTGGGTTTTTATATCTAGGATCACGATGGCGGTGTTTACAATCTGCAGAATGTAAAGCACTGAACAACTAAGCATTTTGCGTGATAAAGAAAATACAAAACATCTAGATAAGGTAAACTTTAATGCTTGAACTATGATCATGCGGTATATTTATGCGGGTGCAGCCCAAATCCCCGAAACGAATTTGGATCTCCGAATTTCACTTTCATACACGCAGCCTAATGATTTTTTAGACACTGAACTCGTAATTGTAATCTCAAAACTTCTAAAGCGTAACTCGAAACCCAAGCGCGGGCACCAGTTTATTCAGGAGCGCTGCAGTGAATCAAAAGGGTGTCCGTAAGAGTAGTCCAAAAGAGGTCCGAGTCGATTACCATAAGAACAGAGAGGCGGAACAGCTAGTAAAGAGGGTGTCGTCTGGGTATAGAATTGGAGGGTGGAGGATCAGACGAGACAGGGTAAGAGTTCTTGAAAATAAAAGGAAACAAAAGCCAACTCTGTTATTATATTGTATTTGTACATTTATCTAGCGTCTCTCACAGAATAACTATTCAAAGGCGCTCTCAGCACGAAAAACTCCTTGGGGAAAAATAGTTTTTAGAACGAAAGACTGATAAGGAAAAAGACGAGTTATTGGTTTAGCCCGTAGTGCTGAAGGAAGGTCATTCCGAATGGAGGGACCAACCACAGCAAATGCCCGACGTTGGGCAAGAGCAGTCCTAGTCCTGGGAACAAAAAGGTCAAGAAGCAGCCACTTTGATTATCGCCCAACGGTGTCATTGCTATGTTGAACTGCCACGCGCCTCAGGGATTTTTAAGTCAATCAAGGCCCAATTTAGATAAATTGGCACAATTTTGGCAAAAATTGAGCTAAAATCGTGTGCATTGCCAATTTTTGAGCTGTTGCGCGATGCAAGATCGCAAATTTCTGGAGCCCTATCATTGCCATCTAGATATTGACAGGCCGTAATGCTGACTAAATTTAGGCTGGTGACGTCACACCGCGGGTCCGTCCGTTTCAAATGGAAAGTTTGTCAACACGGGAAGCGATCTTCGTTTTTTCTTAACTTTCTTGCTAAAACTTTGAATATCGTTGAGTTTTACTTTTACCTAGTGAGATTTTTAATGATGTCACGCATTCTTGCTACTTGCTAGACCTTTTAAATAGATATATAATTGAATTTTTGAACTTTTGGAGTCTATCGTCGTCGTTGTTCACGTCTTTCGGTTGGACTAAAATCCGTCGGTTGTCTTTCAAGCGATATACTTTTACTGAATTTGGATAATGCCTCGTCATTGTTCTGTACCAGGATTTAGTTCTAAATACACACGCAAGAACGAGAAATCGGATTATACTTCAATTTTTAGCATTCTTATTGAGTGTAATGGAAGCGATTTTGAAAGTGTTGTTCAGTGGCTATAGCGAAGTAGGAGGCAAGAAACAATGGCATTAGGAACTGGAGGTTGACAAGAGAAACTGCATCTGCACTGCAACATACTTTGAAGTCTATGGTTCTCTTAGTCAGACATCTGGAAAGCATTGACTAGGTATGTTTTAAGCAGGCAAATTTCAAACTGATTACTTGGAATACAGATTTCCACAGTATAGGATATTAGCTGGCACTAATTTTCATATTTCTGTGCGTGGAATCATGGAATTCAGAAAAGCTAAAGCTTAGAAGTACAACCCACATAAATTTTGCATCAAAAAGCAAGATTTCAATAATTATGAAATTTGCAAATGACTGTTTCTTGGAGGAAAAGTCAGATGATATGATAGAATTATTAGAACGTGATATCACACTGCAGGCAATGCCTTTTCTTATTTGGAAACACTAAACAGAGGAGGCCTGACTTAGCCAACGCAAGAATTGGTTGATGCTTTTGTAAAAGTATTCTGTATATTCCAGTGTTTGATGTTAAAAGCTTATTGAGCAACAATTTCTTAGTGCATCATATAAAAATTCTCATTTCTGTCATCGATTATGTGAAGCATGTTATACTATGACTATTATTTACGGTTGATGGTTACAATAAATAAATAAATAAAAATCAGGAAAAACACAAATAGTAAAAATAAGCGTAAATTGTCAACACTGAAGACTTATTTCATACAACGTACAGCTGTGAATTTGTGATTCTTGAACTTATTATTAAGATAAAATTCCACCTGTTAAAATTGCAATAATACTGAGGAAGGAAGTGATGTCCTATATTTTGAATTTAATTTATCTTTTCATTGACCACTTAGTGCATTAGATGTTTATTGTGATATCTTACAAACTTTGTTTATCTAGGTAATTAATTAAATTCTTCACTGAAAGAATTATTTTACGCTAAAAGGTGTTTTGGCATGGTATGTATTGACTGGTATGTTTTGTTAAAGGTGTCAGTGCTGCTGGTGTTGTGTTATTACTATTGCTAATGTTGTCAATGTTATTATTATTATTATTATTGTTTTGTTTATATTATCATATTCTGCTACTACCACTACTACTACTACTACTACTACTACTACTACTACTACTACTACTACTACTACTACTACTACTACTACTACTACTACTACTACTACTACTACTACTACTACTACTACTACTACTACTACTACTACTACTACTACTACTACTACTACTACTACTACTACTACTACTACTACTACTACTACTACTACTACTACTACTACTACTACTACTACTACTACTACTACTACTACTACTACTACTACTACTACTACTACTACTACTACTACTACTACTACTACTACTACTACTACTACTACTACTACTACTACTACTACTACTACTACTACTACTACTACTACTACTACTACTACTACTACTACTACTACTACTACTACTACTACTACTACTACTACTACTACTACTACTACTACTACTACTACTACTACTACTACTACTACTACTACTACTACTACTACTACTACTACTACTACTACTACTACTACTACTACTACTACTACTACTACTACTACTACTACTACTACTACTACTACTACTACTACTACTACTACTACTACTACTACTACTACTACTACTACTACTACTACTACTACTACT
Organism: Lumbricus terrestris; assembly: GCA_949752735.1. Classification (NCBI taxonomy): domain Eukaryota; kingdom Metazoa; phylum Annelida; class Clitellata; order Crassiclitellata; family Lumbricidae; genus Lumbricus; species Lumbricus terrestris. The sequence goes on from OX457039.1 coordinate 35,617,222, forward strand.
ACTACTACTACTACTACTACTACTACTACTACTACTACTACTACTACTACTACTACTACTACTACTACTACTACTACTACTACTACTACTACTACTACTACTACTACTACTACTACTACTACTACTACTACTACTACTACTACTACTACTACTACTACTACTACTACTACTACTACTACTACTACTACTACTACTACTACTACTACTACTACTACTACTACTACTACTACTACTACTACTACTACTACTACTACTACTACTACTACTACTACTACTACTACTACTACTACTACTACTACTACTACTACTACTACTACTACTACTACTACTACTACTACTACTACTACTACTACTACTACTACTACTACTACTACTACTACTACTACTACTACTACTACTACTACTACTACTACTACTACTACTACTACTACTACTACTACTACTACTACTACTACTACTACTACTACTACTACTACTACTACTACTACTACTACTACTACTACTACTACTACTACTACTACTACTACTACTACTACTACTACTACTACTACTACTACTACTACTACTACTACTACTACTACTACTACTACTACTACTACTACTACTACTACTACTACTACTACTACTACTACTACTACTACTACTACTACTACTACTACTACTACTACTACTACTACTACTACTACTACTACTACTACTACTACTACTACTACTACTACTACTACTACTACTACTACTACTACTACTACTACTACTACTACTACTACTACTACTACTACTACTACTACTACTACTACTACTACTACTACTACTACTACTACTACTACTACTACTACTACTACTACTACTACTAAACTACTACTACTACTACTACTACTACTACTACTACTACTACTACTACTACTACTATACAACCACCAACCAATTACTGCTACTGTTTATTTATGAAAGTTTCTATCAATACAACTACAACTTCTACTACCACTACTACTACTGCTACTACTACTACTTGGACTGCTACTACTGCTGCTACTACTACTACGACTACTACTACCACTGGCACTTTTAGAAATTTGGAATTTGCCAGTATACGTATTGATGATTTTGTGCTGATTAACCGACGGACCCGGCCTGTGACGTCACAGAATCAGCATTACGGCCTGTCAGTATATAGAAGGCAATGGCCCTATCCTTCCTTGGTTGCGCTCCATCTTACCTGTAGACGCTACCTCTGTTGCTCAGTCTTTGACATTAAAGTGCATCGCCCTTTTCACTCTGCTACAAAGGGCAACTCTTAGTTCCACAGGCTCACTTGTGCCAGACAATGCCGAGCTTTCTCGGTTGTTGGAGGGCCATCCATCTGGAACGACGACCTCCCTTCAACGCTGCATCTGATCAATCAAACTTTGTTTCTTAAATCTCTCAAGTCTTTTTTTCTCGTGCCACCTAGTATTAAATACCTGTGGACTGTCTGTAGTTGGCTATTCTTGTGGGCTATTCTTAACCATTATTGCCACCAGCTGAAATTGTTCTTGCTTTTCGTACATCAATTTTCAGCATTTTTAATTATTTCATAGATTTTCATTACTTCCATAAAGTTGTTCTTACAATATTTCAGTTGGACAATCCTTGCAGGAGTAGTACAATGTCTGAAAGAAATTTAACCTATAATGAAGAGCATGAGCAGTTTGTGTCTGGCCACAGTGGAACAAGTGTACTGGAGATTGCACTTGTCGCTTCGGCAGCACCGTTGACCCTACTCTTACGAGATACGATTCTCTTCAAAATCTCTGACAAAGCTGCTTCAAAACCATGGTTTGTCGTGACTTCACCTAGCTTTTATCTTTTCGGAGCTACTGTTTGAGTAGTTGTGGTTTGAGAATTGAATGTAACCCTAGTTGTTCATGATTGTAAATGTCTTGTTAAATTTGTATAGCACCTGTTCATGGTTCAAGAAGAATTTATCACAGATACTCCAAGGAGTTTACTTTCATGTAGTAATTATCTTAGAAGAATTTCTACATTTTAACATTGATTACCTGGTAGTTACTTCTTGCAGTTCTTTCTTAGACATTGTTTCAGATGTTTGTGGTAAAGTTTTGTCTTACTAGTAAATAGTAATATGTAATCACTGGCTTCCTCTCTCGTTCCGCATACAATTTAAAGTCCTGATTCTGGTCCTTAACCCCTTTACCGTGGAATAAATTTTTTCCACACCCGTGTAATAATTTTTAGGTATTCTTAAAAATAATGGATGTGATATATGGACAACCATGTAGGAGTATACTTGCAAGTTAACAATCCAGAAGTCTCTGTTTGCACTAAGAAACATAAATGTCTTTACTATTTAGTAGGCCTATAATAAATAGGCCCTAATGAATTTATGTAGCGCCAGTTTAGTAGGCCTATATTCGCTTTGTATGGTTATATTCCAAAGCGTGGTGTTGGGTTGAGAAAGAGTAACATCACAATCTCTACAGCAGGATCTTCTCTGCTTTCCGATTTTCAATCCCTCTTCCCACAGTGTGAACAATGTTCAGACTTTTGTAAAGCCTAGTAGACCTAGGGACAGCCCTGCCCTCATTTCCAGGATTGAACTGTGGGATATGTCATCCAGTTGGTGGCAGTGGAATTTCTGCATTCATGTGTAAATGTAGGCCTATTCCTGTATTTTCGTTTGTATGTATTTCTGTAGTTATTCATGTGTCTATTTTTGTATTTGTCTATTTTTATATTACTATACCATATTCAGTATTCCACTGGATTTGTCATGTCAAGAAGCGATTTCATATATGGTAGGCCTGAGCATTGACACGTCCGATTTTTCGTCTTTTGACCCACGTGTACGGCGAATTATGGTCGCACGGGACGGATTTATGGCCATGATTACCTTCATCAAGAACGTTGCTGGAACTAGAACTAAGTTTGCTATCATCATCAATGTCTAAATCGGACAAAATATCATTACTTTCAAGCAATAAACGCTGGAGTTCTTCGCTAGACAAACCACGCTAGCAACCCAAAACGCGAACGACCATCCATTTTCTGGCGAACTATGTTTATATTTTTTATTTTTCGCACAGCAAATGACGTCATTTATAATATGGAAAGCCGTTAGTACAATCGTGAAACATAATGATATATTCCTATTGCCATTATGGCGAGTTTATTCGGGATACGCGGCCGGCGAATGGACGCATAACGCGTGGACGAGTTAACTCGGGGATCACGCTGTACAATAGTTAACGCTGGACGAGTTAACTCGGGGATCACGGTAAAGGGGTTAAGTCTCAAGTCGGTGTTGCTCCGAAGTATCTGTGCGATCAGATACTTCGCCCTTTTCTGCCACCTCGCTGCGTCCTCTTGGGTTCTCTGATCGGCTTGAACTCTTTGTTCCCCGAGTCAGGACCACCATGGCTCAATCCAGATCATTTGCCTGCATTGGTCCCTCCCTATGGAATCGGCTTCTTCCATCAGTCCGCTCTACCATCCTTTCTGGTAGTGTATCCTCGTCTTTCTCTTGTCTAAAACTTGCCTTTTTTCTTGGGGTTGAACGCACTGGGAGCGCTTCTGAAAGGCTCTTGCTGCGAGAAGCGCTTTATAAATGGTCAGATAAGATAAGATAAAATAAGATGTACCAGTTTGATACGATTTTTTTTATGTGAAGTTGTAAAGTGTTCGTCCAAGTCAGCAGTGTGATAAATATGATGTGCATTCAGGAGAGCTGGATCTGAACTATAGAAACTGAGATAATCTGGCCACAATAATAATGGCCATGTATAAATGCATCTAATGAATGAATGAATGAATAAAACCCTGTTTAAACTGTTCAAATGCCCCACTGACTAAGTAAACTATATGAGAGATAAAGATAATATAATAATAATAATAATAATAATGACAATTTATATGGCGCCGTAACGCGGCCATACCGCTACAAGGGCGCCTCACAAACGGCCAACTGCGGGATACGCCTTAGCAAACAGATAAGTTTTAAGCTTTGTTTTGAAAGAGTCCACTGAGGTGGCCAATCTAATGTCCGGTGGAAGACTGTTCCAGCATCTGGGACCAGCAACCGAGAATGCGCGGTCGCCGAAACGTGTCCTCATCCTCCGTACACGGAGGTCGGTCTTCCCAAGCGACCTGAGTCGCAGCCCGGAAGCGGAGGAATGGGTATGGATATCTTATGGCATGCTTGAGTTTGAGAAGGAGGAAGTGTTCATCAAACAAAGTTGAATGAAGCTGTAACTGCATTGCTTTTGGCTCAGTGCAAGCAAGAAAAGGTGCAAATTAGAAAAGTAATCTTATGTCACAAATATTATTGGTATTATAGCAAGACAGAAATGCAAAAGTCATGCGCTTAATCAGGAAACTTGGCTATCTCTGACACATACATTTTGACCGTCTGTCATTAATTAAAGTTCATTTAATCCATTGTGATTTCTGTTGAGGAACTGCGCTTACCATTTGCTGTCTAGATTAAAAAGCACATACATGTATGGAGTGTTGTTGTCTTTGTATGCAGTTGCGTCTTTCACTTTGTCTTTCAGGATTCGATTTACTGTGGATTTTTTCGTACTGGTGATGCCTCTCATCTGTGGCTTCACAGTTTTTGCAGACCAGGCGTCTCTGCTCATCACCGTATATTTGCTGAGCTTCATCACTGTTTTGCTGCATCGTTTCTTCATATCATTCCATTCGATGTCATTAAAATCCTGGGAAGATTTAAAGACAATTAAACTGCCTGTGCATCCGCCGTTCATCACGCATTTCCGTGCTAATGTGAATCTGGCGTCTGCCATTTGTATTCTGGCGGTTGATTTCACTGTCTTTCCACGACGATTTTGCAAGACTGAAACTTATGGAACGGGTATTATGGATATTGGAGTGGGAGCTTATGTCATAGCAAATGCTATTGTATCACACGAAGCCAAAGGAAAAACCAGTTCAGCCAGGTTTGGTATTATTTATGTATTATATTCAATTCAGTTTTTAAGATCAATTTCATTTTACCATGTCGAGTTATTTGCATACATGCACCACAGTGTACAATGCAAAGGAAATGCGAAATTGAGATTGCTGCATTCTTATTTTACCCTACTTGAGCACTATAGTCTTCCTTTTTGGTATTATTATGCTGTTAAATTGTTTTGTTATGCTGTTAAATTGTTTTGTTATGCTGTTAAATTGTTTTACTTCATAAAGTTCGTTTGTTTAGGAACACATCTGTTTTGTCTTCAAACAAACTTTTAAAACCCTGTGTCATTCAGTATGTGAAATGATTTCTTATAATATGCTGCATGCATAGTGGTCTACTAACTGTCTTTGTATTCATCTTATTAGATATAGATCAAGTTTGGTAGTTTTTGGTTGTGGTTAGAGATGGCAGCAAGCACTATGATAAAAGCACTTGAGTGGACAATTCCATGCAGCATAAAGACAAAACTTTGTTGGTTTTGATTATTTTGCTTGTAGTTTGATTGAAAAAGTTGAGTAATTAATACTAATTATATACTCTTTTGTAATACTAACTGGGTTTTAAATCTTGCTATAGTCTTCCTGTTTGGTCTATTTATATTTATCAGCAGATTTCGTTACTTAGTGGTCATTTATGTGATCTGAGTTAATATTATTAGCATATTATTCTGTTAAATTGCTCAGATGGTACAGTCATATCATAATAAGGATCAGCACGACAGTGACAATATGAATACATTGGGTTGTGTTTAAAACTGCAGTTGAACAATGAGATTCAGCCCTTCACCAAAATCCTGTTTAAGGTTCATTGGATTAAATGCAATATTTTTTTCCGTCATTGGATTTCGTGTGGAATTCTGTAACAGAGAAGAAAGATATTTTGTAGCTGGAGCAGGTTTAGCCAACTGACATCTTTACATAACTCTTCGATCTCCTTTGACATTTGTTGTATGTTGGGAGGTGAGGGGCGTACATTACAAAGACTGATGATAATGTTGTGCATCCAGTGCCATCCACCTAGTTGTAATTTTATTAACCTGCTTAGAATTCTGTTGTTTGTTTACTGTTACAGAGATATCTCTGAAGTGATCAGACGGTTTGGTGAGTCAGTGTTGTCATCTGTGCCTCTCTTCGTTCTCGCTTTTAGCCGTCTGTTAGTTGTCAAAGGGATCGACTACCATGAGCACGTCTCGGAGTATGGCGTGCACTGGAATTTCTTCTTTACTCTTGCTCTTGTTCGGGTCAGTTATGTGTAATAATTTAATGTCATCATCATCATCCTCATCATCATCATCATCAACATCAACATCATCACCGCCATCATCATCATCATCATCAACATCAACATCATCACCGCCATCATCATCATCATCATCATCATCACCGCCTTCATCATCATCACCGCCATCATCATCATCTCATCATCAGGTGTTATTGAACTTTCATTTCTTGTGCTGTTTTGTATCAAGGTACTGCTGGTGATCGCCATTTTTACTTACCTTCTGTATGTTATTCATCAGCATGTAGTTTGATATTATATTAAAGTATATGTATGTATGTATGTATGTATGTATGTATCTGGACTTTTATAAAGCAATAAACTCTGTAGAGGACTGCACACATATTATCTTACCATGCAAAAATTTAATGCAGTGAACGTTACGTATATGCAACTCTCAAAAACGTCTCAGTGCCTCATAGAAGCTGTCAGAGAAAACTGCACCACTACTAGCAAGTGGTGGTTTGGTGAAGGCATGTAAAAATATGAGAGGGTACATTGTACTTGACAGAAAACAATTGACATGTAGTGATTTTGACTGTGTTTCAAATAACTTTGCAAATGTCAGAAATATACTTACATATGTGTCTATGCTTATATACAATTCATTCATTATTCATTAGATGCATTTATATAGCGCCTCTTCAAGGGGGCTACTCAGAGGCGCTCCCAACCTCAGCATGGCCAAATAAAACTGTCTTAGATGAGAGACGAAAGCCTGAGAAGGATTTTTACAAAGAGAGCGGAGGGTCAGAGGAAGACCATTCCAGGTTGAGGGTCCTACCACCGAGAAAGCACGGTTCTGCATAGTGGAAGTTCGAGCAAAAGTTTACATACATGCATAATATTTATGTATATAAATAGTACATATATAATATATATATATATAAATTGTAAGCAGTGCAGTCACTGTGGTGTAATGTCTGAATAACTGGTGTTTAGTTTGTTTCGTAAATTGGATTTCAGTTTGTTTCTGCTTGAAAGGTTATGTCAACATTGGTCTTCTGTTTTGCAAGTCACCAAAGGGCCTGGCTATTGGCTCTGATTGTTGCTGGATGTTACGAAGCTTGGCTTCATCTTGGCCTTAAGGATTACCTGATGTTGGGAGCTGATGGGAGTGGTGGCCGAACGAATCTTCTCGATGCAAATCGAGAGGGTGTCTTCTCTTGCGTTGGATACCTCGCTATATACTTCGCTGGAGTTCAGCTTGGCCAATACCTCCTGAAACCACGGTTAGATAAGATGTTGTTTACTTGTAATTTGGAAATTTCATCACCTATCTGTTGGATCTGATAATTTGGCTAAAACATACATAAGATGATAGTTATCATAAACTGAGCAACTTCCCGTAGAAGTTAGGAACAATATATTTTTAAAGAACTAATATTTTGTAAATGTGGTCAGAGCTCGGGGGTATATCGAGTTGTTATCAACCAGTGAGGATGACATCAGTTTGATACATGTATGTATTTGTGACATGGAATAAAATAGAGGATTCCATTTGAATTATCTCTGATCTGTGATACATTCAGCTGATTCTGTGATGCTACCCTCAATTTGAATAAAATTTAATTTCTGATGTCACAAGTTTCATTGATTTATACTGGTAAAATTTTAGGTGAGCGCACGCCACGGCCGAAAAAAATTGATTTTTTTCCGGTGGTTTTTTTGGTTAAATTTTCTGATGACTTTTTTGGTCATCAGATGATTTTTGGTCTCATAGTGCGTTTATCGTGGCATATCACTCCCTAATTTAATTCATTTTAATCTTTTTATTTGTTATGTCGCGCGATCTACTGTTTTCTTGTCAAAATTTCATTTAACACTTTTTTCTTTACTCTTTGAGAGGTAAGCATACACTGTATATTCGCATATACTCTCATTTACGGAACTAAGTATGTACACTAAGTGAATTTTTTTAGGTGAGTACAGGCTGTATGCCTGGTGCGTATACCCTCATGTACAGCCCTGTAGGTAACGATTAAAAGCACAAGAGCAACTCTTGTTTATGACTGAGAGTCATTCGGTTAAGAAAAGTGAAGGGGTCTGGATTCTGGAATGATACTGGTAAACTTGTGCATGTCTAGGGCTAGATGCTGTCAGAACAGGAATTAACTCCAGGATGCAAACTGGGTGACTTCTGAACGTGTAAAAATTAGTGAGCTTATTCTGCGTTCAGCATTTTGTGATGGTATAAATGAACAAAGTTAACAGCTAGAATGGTGAGCACTGTGAATAAACAGAGGCTCAATTCTCTATCGATTTTGAATTAACTGATTGATTTGTATGATTAGGTCATGCCTCAAGAGCTGGCTGTCAACATTGCTGATTCTGTTGTTGCTTGATACGATTCTCTGGTTCTTACTGGCCATCAGTCAGGCGACGATCGATCCAGTTTCACGAAGAATGGCAAATCTTTCTTACGTCATATGGATGGTATGTACATGTACTTCTGGCACCCAGATCACGCACGATTTTCTAAAATTTTGACTGCCTTCCATGTTCATGACTTTATAGCAGTGGTTCCCAAACTTTTTGACTTTAGGGCCACCTTTTTCTTAGTTGAAGGACATTAGGAGGTCACAATGCTAAAATTTAATTAACTAAAAGCATATAAAATTGTTGTAATTGAATCAAAATAGAATATTTGATGTTATTTATAGATGTCAAAATAAAATAGTTTGTAATAGAAAATAATTGTGTTCTATCTTGTCCAAATTGTCAATTTTTTCATATATTTTTGTTCATTATTTGAGAGACGATGCTTTTGGCCCACGTGCCATGGGTTGGGAACCACCGCTTTATAGGCTACTTTGAAAGATGTTGCGTAAATATCTTAGCTTTTCCAGCCCTGATCCACTTTATAGTTATCTTATCAACTATTCATTGCTATGCTGTTGAACTGTTGATCGTGTTATAATATTAAAACTAAGTTCTATGAAGAATTTGTACTGATTTGGGAATTGTTCAAGCCAAGAGAGATATCTCAGTAATTTATTTCATGCCTTGATTAATACAAGCCTTCAAAGGCATAGTCCAGTGGCTTCTGAACGATACTTCTGCTGTTATGCAAATACAACAGCATCAATCCAACAACGCTGTCAAGGGTTCATTGATCCAGAAACATAGATATATTTGTATCGATTTATAAAGTTCTTTTGTATTTTTAGAATTCTGTTTTTGCAATGTGCTATAGAATTCCTGACCTTTTATATTAACTAGGATTTCAGTTAGCGTTCTCTATGTTTCTTAGATGGCTTACAATGTCCTGATGGTGGCTGAGTTCCTGGTCATAGATCTAATCAAGTTCGTGTGCATAGAGTTTGGAATTTTTGAAAACCAGAAACCAGCAGATGACAAAGGTAGGCTACATGTACGCATACTTATGATATTTATAATCATGGAATTAAGATTTCTTCCATATCCGAAGACAACCATGTTATCAGAACTAGCTGTAGAAGTATTGACAGACACCTGGTGAAAATGAAATTAGTAGTCCGGTGAGGTCTGGTTGGCTTCCAGGTCGAAATCCAAAGGTCATGCAGCTAACACCAACAGGAGGAAGCGAGACTGGATTTGCTGCATGGGCGGAGACTTGCAGGGGACGAAAACGAGCGGCCAAAGATTTTGGGCGGATGAACGGCTGAGTCGCCGACGAAATTTTCAATTTTTTGCCGGCTAAAATTTTTGATGACCTTTTTTAGTAATCCATCCGAAATGTTGATGCAAAAAAACCAACTTTCTCTGCAAAAAAGTTGATTATCTTTTTTAGTCGTCACCTTGTTCGAAGATCTCTTCTTCTACCGTTATAACCTCACAGTGTGTTTTGTGAAGTGTGGTACATGTCCTAACATTTACGATTGGGGAGGGGGACATATGCATGGGCCATTCCTTCCACCACATCCATTGAGGGGGACCGTCCCCTGTTCTCCTCCTCCTAAGTCTCCGCCAATGATTTGCTGGAGAGGAATATTTTCGAGTTTAAATGAAAAATCTGCAGAGATTTTTTAAGAGTTGGTAGAAAAGGTCACACAAGTCAAAAGGTTCAGGTGGGGAGCCAGTGTCATCATGGCTTTAAACAAATTCATTTTGCAATGATTCAGTGTTTTATTGATAATTCAACAATAGAAATTAATATTCTGTTCGACCAGTGCTGTCCAACCTTTTTGACACCGCGTGCCACGGATGAACTTATTCTTGAAGCCGAGAGCCACACTGACAAACTCGAAAGCAACGATAAGGCCTAAAATTTATTGAAAATTAGTGGTCCCCTAGTTTTAAAAGTTATCATGGATTAATCGTTATGAATGCATCATGGAAAATGGATTTTGTGTTTGCATTGTCAAATAATAAGACTATTTGCAAAAACAAATGTCTATACAAGCAGGTCTGTGGTTTTTGTTTATCTTCATATTCACAAAAGTTGCACAAATTTCACTAACATGGGCCGGCCACTTAGAATCAGTCCGCATGCAGGTTGGACAGCTCTGTGTTAGACTATACAATCAAGTTATACACGCCAACCACAGATAAATTTTCGAAACTCTGCAGTTCCATCTACTTATTAGTCTAAAAATTGACCACAAAGGACTTATAAATTAAATAAGCTTTTTACCAAATAGATGTGCTCTAGAGTGTATAAGTTTCATCTGCGAGGCTCAAAGAAAGACACACAATGTTTAATTTGTTCACAGGTCAAACTACGACGACTCCATTCCATCTGTTGGAGGCGATTAGTCGCAATGGTCTGCTCTACTTTCTTCTGGCCAACGTTCTGACCGGTGTGGTCAATCTCCTTGTTGCTACGATCAATGCATCTCCAACTGCGGCCATTCTCACCATCACCATCTACATGCTAGTCTTGTCAGGTGTAACTGCCTTGCTACACTTCTACAATATTACCGTAAAATTCTGGTAAATGAACAACTTGCCCACATGTTGTACAAATCAAGTGAAGACAGTGAGGCATAAGACAGTGCCGGTGGCTGGCAAATGAATATGAAGTAGGCAAACTTAATACTCTTATGCTGCAACATCTCCAAACTTAATTAATTCCAGATACTTGTTTGCAGATTTTGGCACCAGCTTTCACATAGCAACATGGGACAGGTTCACTTGATAACAAATGCTTTTGTAGTGAGATGAACTGTAACTCATTGCGTTGGCATCATCGATACAGACATCACCATGTTTGAAGCGGACTTGTAATTTCACTTTATCCAATTATAAATAGTTACAATATAATAATAACTTTAATAATTTATCACATAGCACAGATCATAGTTCATGTGTGAAATCATCATTATCCACATCCTTGTAGAGCGGTCATTGGTTTAACTGTAGAAGAGAGCGATGGAACTTAATTGGGCATCTTTCAGACATTTTTCTTTTGATGGCGGTGTAGTCCACCAAACATTTTGTTGAAAATGTAGAAGATGTGGAATGGACTGAAAAGTTGATCTTGTCGCAGATTGTTATCTGATCAGTCACTGTTCATCTGTACATAACAAGAAGTAATGTAGAGTAACTGCAGCAGCAGAATACAGCAGCAGAATACCGTACAGCAGCAGAATAATCAACAGTGATCAAAGTATAGTTTTTGTTTGAACGATTTTCTAGCTAATGTAACAGGAGTCCATTAGTGGACCAACTCTTTCTAAATCACACTCTCTGCATGGACATGTCTCGACATTTGCTTATTTCTACATTTTGATAACATTATCAGACTTCAACTACAGGAATTGCAAGATGGCTGGAGTATTCAAGTGATGCATAAACAGCATTTTCATGTTTAGGGATGTTGAATGATAATCGAAAATCCGGTTATCAGTTTCCTAGAAAACATCAACTGATTTTACTGTTTACAAAACAATAATCAAATTTAGTTTTTAATATAATTTTCAAAAATTGTTAGTTGATTTGTGCCAATTATAAGCTTGAAGGTCGCTGTGAAAAAACTTGTTGCACCATGGCCCGATGGATCTAAGAGGTTGTTGGCACAATCATGGCACAATAGATATACATGTAGATGTACAGTAGTGTGATGTGGCACTTTGAATGCAACATTGGCAAAAGATTTGACATGCATTTCATAACATTTTTACATTTTATGACAGCAAGACTGAAAACCAGTATAAAATTCACCGTTGGTGATCAAAATAAAATAATTAAAGAACTTCTTAAACACTTTTTTAATATCGAAAACATTGTCAAATGCAATGAATCCAGCGGCTGCAATCTTTGTTTACGCTAATGCCAATATAAAACCAATTAGCGGTTGTAAAAATACCGATATTAACCACCCTAATTAGGTTTGTCACTAGCCTGTTAACAAACATTGCAGTTTGCCAACCATAGAGTGCCATATTGCAGAATTTGTCATATTTATAAGCAAATTAGGGCATCATTCGCATTTAAGAATGCTAATGGAGAAAGCTGTATAGATGGATTTTTTCTTTCAGGAGATAATTATTATTTCTTACCAGTGTTTTGTAATTCTTCTAACTGGTATCTGTCCCAGCTTAGCTTCAGTTTTAATATTTGCAGAAGAATTTCTTGTCTGAAAGAAGAAAAAATTACATCCACTTTAACTGTATTAGTCATAACATAGTGTCCTTTATTTGGTTAAATATAGTTTCTTGCCTTATATCAAGTAATTGCAGCTGTGTGAGGACCGTAGAAAATTAGATAGCTTAATACAGTTGTGCCCATAAGATCAGGGCGAGATGAGTGGTTCATAGCATTGGGGAAAGACCTGTCGACTGGAGCAAATCCATAACTATACTAAACAGCATTGAACAGTACAAAGCGGAATAATGTTATCTCTCCACTCCTAGTCTCCTACATGTCACAAACCCTGGTTTGCATATATCACACAACCTACGTTTATATGTACTGTAATTGTGCATAGCATTACTTCAAGAATCTGAAGTGCTTTCAACCCAGTTTCAATAAAACAATTTAGTCTTTAATTAAAGTTTAATTGATGATAGAGGTGCATCTACCATTTGCTTGAAACATATACAAGAGATCAAGCAAAAGACCATGCTACAAGAATTTAAAACATTAATCTTTGCAATTGCATAATTCTAGTTACTTAATCCATTGCAATTCTTCTCACACACACACACACGCTACCAAAAGAAAACAAATACTGCAAGATAGAAAAATGCAGTCGATATGATCTAGAGACCAGTTTATGCACATATACCAGTAAATTTATATACAGCATACACAATTAATTGTTTTGGAGTCGTATAATTATAATTATTGGTGGAACTGACCTGTGGAGACTGTTTGTGATGCCAAGTCGCAAAAGCTTCTGATCAGTTAACGTCATCAGGACTTGACCTTGACACGAAATAAAGACACATAATTATTAATCATAGATTAAGTGAATGTTTCGATAAACTCCTCACAGACATCTGAGAATGATTAAGAATTCATTCATTCATTACAAGGATATATTTCGCGCCCCTTTATGGCAATATTAGTTGGTAAACAATTTAAACGTAACATGTAAGAACATAACACAGTGTTCATACACAACAAACAAGCAGTTTTAAACATGCAACAGTAAAAAGTATGGTTACAATAGAACATGTAAGCTGATGTGGAAAAGCCAGTCCATGATAACGTAGAGAAACAATTACTGGTCTGCAACATCACAAGCTTTTGAGAAGCACTGATTTACACAACAGCAAAGTGAGCAAACACCATGACTATAAGGCTTCCGGATCAAGTCAGAACTGATAAAACAACTACACAACAACTTGGCTCTTGTTCTTTGTAAAGTATAAAATAATGAACTTTTAACAAGTCTAACAAAATAGCTATGCTAGAAATTTCACTACACGAAATATTCAAAGCATTATGTCATTTATTGCGGCCGATATATCAATATGCTAACTCATTAATCATTATGTTTAGTCTTTAGAAAATCAGAAATGCCATGAGTCAATTCAATGTTTGTAAACCTGTTATGTCGTGCTTTTGAAAGAGTTCACAGTACTCGTTGTGGTATGGACTACAGTACTTCTTTAGCCAGCGCAGTACACGATCCGTTTCCCAGAAGTGCGCTTTGTTAACTGGAATGTTCGTAGGTCCATTCATTCGAGGTTTACCCTGAAAGGTCCATGAACAGTAGCATAAACAGTGGCATAGCCAGGAATTTAAGATGGGGGGGGCTATGGCCTGGCCAGATGCCCTTCCTGACACCAACCCAAGAGTATTACAGTAAATAAAAAGGAAATAAAGTAACAAATGGAATAAAGTAAGAAAAACAATTGTTACTACAAACAATTGTTTTTTTCTTATTTAAGTTGATAAATAACCTTTTAAAAACTTTCCTAAGCCAATGGGGGGGGTTGAAACCCCCTTGCCTACGCCACTGTTTTCAACTATAATCACAGTGAGCACACCTAGTATGGTTGTATGACTATGCAAGTGATGTTGCATTCATCACAATCAAGACCTTCAGTCTAAAGACTTTACCTTTGGATGCTGATTGAAATTACGGTGTCGTAGTGTATCTTATGTAAGGTATGTAATGTAAGTTAAATCTGGACAAATTCCTCAATGCCCACAAAAGTCTTGTCAGGTAGGCCAACTTATTTCACAAGTGTTATATAAAATCAAGCCTAAAGACAGCCAAGCTACTCTTGTTCGTTCCATTGCCAGGTCAAAGTCTGGAGAGGTCAAGCCTGCGTGCTATCATCAAGGGTACAATGCTAGGAATTTTATATGTATCCCTGCAAGGGCACATAGAAGTCATATGACAATAATTTACATGGCATACTGAATAATTTACATGGCATACTGAAGAATCTACTTACGCTATCAGCAGATGAAGTACTATTGTCGTTTGATTTCAGACGTTGATTTACAGTTTCTTGTGTTGAATGAGACATTATTATCCCAGAACATTCATTCGCTCTCCTGTCAGTTCCTACTGTCTAAACATCAATATTATTCAAACAAGACTGAAGGAGAATAATAATTTTTTGACAAAGAAAGTGCACAGCCAAAGAAAAATTGAAATCTTACACATCTGACTTGCTGTCCGGTATATAAGAATGTAAATTTTTCCTTCTTTTACTAAGACAGCCATTTTCAATGTAGTTAGTTATCATATATCGGTGTGTATATATATATATATATATATATATATATATATATATATAGTCAATTTTCACCGTTTATTTCACTCGAGTGTGCAATGGATTAGGCTACATATTCAACAGTTGCTTCTAGAGATAGATATTTTATGGTGCTGCTCAGGGTTTAAAGTGGGTGGGAACGCGTGGGAACGGCGTTCCCACTGCTCTCGAAAATCTTGGCCTGCGTTCCCACTGCTCATCATGGTGGAACTCTAAAACACATGCATTTCAATTAAATTCTTCATCATCGTTCCCACTGCTCTCATCAAGCGTTCCCACTGCTCACCCAAACCACTTTAACCGCTGGTGCTGCTCATTCAACTCAAAACTCACCAGCGCCAATACACCATACAATAAACCACACTTCAATCAATTGCATTCTGAGTTAATTGGAGTGGTGTCTATTCAAATACACACAAGCAAAATACTTGAAAAACGTTTCAACCTGTTACAAGTCAAGTGTAGGCCTATGTTACAGGTTTCTCAAAACAAGACCATACAGTATATTGCACTAACTGAGCTTTAGACCTTACAGTAGGCTATTTGCAAACTAAATGCCCCTATTGTGTGAGCACTGGGCTGCCTGGACACTTACAACATTGCCAGGGTCATTCATTAGAGGCAGTGTGGTAATAATAAGGCATCGGTTTACAACAACAGTTCTGTCAGCGTCGCCCTATCCCACATCTCTTCTTCGCAAAACAAAACAAAAAAAACATAATAACACGCCAGATTATGCCTTGAAATTAACAGTGACTAAAGCGAAGAGGCTAATGCTGATCTTAATTAAGCTACTTACCCTGTGATAAATGATCAGAATTCTTAGGAGGATTGCCAGAATTCCTATACGCTACACAGACCAGCTGACACTTTTCTCAGCTGAGGCCTTGTGTTTCTAATTATTCTCAAGTTAAGTTTATGCATAAATTCCAGCAATCGAGCAGCATTTTGACAGGTGGTCACGTTGCTACACGTCCTCCAACCAAATTGACTCCGGTACCTCAGGTACGTGGGCCTGTCTAAATAACAACTTATCCGAGGCCTACAGCGAGCGACCTACTTATGGCTGTTACAATAATTATTATGCATTTAGGACTCGCATGGGCTGTCACTACGCGCCTCACACAACGACATAGGATGTAGCTGGGCTACTTCTTGTGATCAGCAGAGCCTCAGTAATAGAAGGGTCTGCTTGTGACCAGTGATGCCACAGCTGGGTTTTTTCCACTAGATCTGGGTTTTTGGCCTTCGTCTGGGTTTCTGGTTTTTTTTGGGCAAGATCTGGGTTTATTTTGGTGAGTTGACATTTTGTACTTACAACACATGAATATTCTGTGAAATTCAATGTAAAATGGTTGTGATACATAATTTTCCCACTAATTTTAATTTTAAACTCCACAAAGTTTTAAAGTTGTCCGAGGTTTCCAGCCAAATTTTCTTAATACACCAACAATCCAATGCTTTAAACACCTAGAACATTAATACTCATGTTGTCAATTCACAAATAATTTATAGACATAGACATAGACATATTTTTATTGATCCCATCAATTCAATTGTACATGTATGTTTAACAAAGTATAGACATAATTCGCAATAAGAAAATACTCAAAGTGAATAGGTATTATAAGAGTGAGGGAGCAAATAGGCACACCAAAAGGGACAAGTCCCGCTAAGCAGGGGCCTAATTAACAAAGTGAAGTGAGAAAGTGAAAGCTGAAGGGAGTATTGGAATGCAGAGATATTACTTAACTAGGGAAAGAAAAAAATTATTATAAAAAACAAAACTAATGTAGTTAACACTACATGAAAAACTCAGAGAAAGAACAAAATAAAAGCAAAAGCAATAACTTGAAGAATAGTTCTGCACAGAAATAAACCATTTTGACATTTCAAAATACGTCAGGTCACTCATCTTTTTCCTTGCAAAGCCGTATTACATCTATTACATGCATATACAGTTATACACTGTAGGTCAGGTCAATCATCTAGTGGTATAATAGCCAAATTGTTGCAGAGTATTAATGTTCTAGGTGTTTAAAACATTGGATTGTTGGTGTATTGTTGCGAACTTGGGATTGCCGAATCGTTTATGTTCCACCGCCGACTGTATTGAGTGTATTGGCGGCGTCTCTTTGAAATCGGTCGCCGCTTGGCCTAGTATTATCGGCCGCGACCGCGGTACGCTTTATGTGCCTCTCTCCCCCGCGGTCGCGAATCCTTTATGTTCCACCGCCATCTCTTTGAAGTCGGTCGCCGCTTGGCCTAGTATTATCGGCCGCGACCGCGGTACGCTTTATGTGCCTCTCTCCCCCGCGGTCGCGAATCCTTTATGTTCCACCGCCGTCTCTTTGAAGTCGGTCGCCGCTTGGCCTAGTATTATCGGCCGCGACCGCGGTATGCTTTATGTGCCCCTTCCCCCCGCAGCGCGAATCGTTTATGTTCCACCGCCGACTGTATTGAGGGTATTGGCGGCATCGCTTTATGTGCCTCTCTCCCCCGCGGTCGCGAATCCTTTATGTTCCACCGCCATCTCTTTGAAGTCGGTCGCCGGCGTGTACGACCTGTAGTATATATAAGGGAGCCTGTTGCTCTGAGAGTGAGTCGTCCAGTTATCGAGAGAGTCAGTAGTCAGTCGTCCAGTTATCGTGAGGGTGAGAGTCAGTCATCAAGTCGCAGTCAGTGTAGTCCGTCAGTCGTAGAGCGAGTCGTGATGTACAGTTGATGAGTGTCGTACTGCCGTGAATAAACTGTGTTTCTTCTCTTCATCGTCGTGTGTTTCTTGGGTGAGGCGTATCGGTCGGAAGGGGCTGCACTACCTTCGAAATACAACGAAGGCGGACTCGCGTCTCCCTCCTGAGACGACACGCGGGCATATTTGGACTGGCACCCGCCCGATCGGTAATCGGCCATCCTACGGACCGAGAGGGCAACTGTTTCTGCAGTCGGGGTGTTCCAGAGGGATCGTTTCCGCCACACTGGTACCCAGCAAGTGGGGTGTGTGGTCGCCTTCTGATCGACATTCGCAGATCAACCGACGATGGAAGAAGACGAGGAAGTCACAGTCGCCTACGCCGCTGGAGAATTCGCCGATCTACGGGCGAACGTTTCCTCGCCATTGGCCGATGGGAGTGCAATGGCAGACCAGCGAACGGACCGAGACCGACTCATCGAGGAGCTGCGGAGGCCGACTAGGATGAGCCACCAAGAGACGTCTGACGATCGGGAGACTTCCCTGAGAATGCCGGAGACTACCGGAGGACGGCCGTGGACTCGACCGCCTCCAATGAAGCCGGGAAAGTTTGACGGCACGGGATCGCTGGAGTCGTTCCTGGTGCAGTTCGAAGTCTGCGCCCGTCACAACCAATGGACTGCCGCTGACCGAGTCGACTATCTTCGATGCAGCCTGGAGAAAGCTGCCACGCAGCTGTTGTGGGACTTCGGTGCCCGTCCGAACGTCGGCTACGAGGAGCTTGTCGAACGCCTTCGACAGAGGTATGGAACGGAGGGCCAGGCGGAAAGCTTTCGCGCTCAGCTTTATTACAGACGCCAGCGTTCCCAAGAGACTTTGAGCGACTTGCTGCACGACATTCGTCGCCTTGTCGTGTTGGCGTATCCAGTACCTTCGAACGAGACCACGGAGATCATCGCCAAGGATGCTTTCCTTGAGGCGTTGAGCGACAGAGACCTGTCACTCAAAGTACGTGAGCGGGAGCCAAAGAACCTGGACGAGGCCTACAGGACGGCGCTTCGTCTGGACGCCTACCAACGGACGAACGATTCTGACGATAGACGGAGGCCTTCCAACCGCGTGCGGAGTACTCAAGAGACCGATGCGAGTACTCAGATCCAGTCTACGCTCGACCGATTCCTAGAGACGCAGCGCGACGAGCAGAGACGATGGCAGACGGATATGGAACGAAGGATCGACCGCCAATTCCAGGAGCTGCGAAACCGTGCTTCAACCGACGACGATCTGGGGCGCAACGGCCGCCCCGGAAACAGCAGCGCCAACGACCAGGACCGGTCGAGACGGAGTGTGACCTGTTACAACTGCAACCGCGCAGGTCACATTAGCCGGAATTGCCGCCAGCCTCGTCGCCCCTTCGACCGCCGGAACGACGTCGAGACCACAGAAACGGAGGCGCCGCCGCCTCTGATGAACCATACGACTCGCCCAAGATTGCCGGACCGAGCCAGCAGCAACGCCGTTTACATTCGAGGCATCATCAACGGACGACAACAGATGTGTTTAATCGACACCGGATCCGAGGTCAGCTTGATCCCGTCTACAGTCGTCGAAGGGTTAGCACTGCAATCTTGCTCTCGTTTTCTGATGGCTGCAAATGGCACTAGCATTAATGTCCTTGGGGAGGTCCGTTTGCCCATTAAGATAAGGGACGGATTTGAGGTTTCCACCGTATTTTTGGTATCTGACCAGATTACCGAGCCCATGCTAGGTATGGATTGGCTGAGGGAACACCGGTGTAGAATTGGTTTTGGTAACGGGGCATTGTTTTTAGGACGTAGACGGGTACCCCTCGTAAAAGGGAACGGATCTATGTGGTGCCGTAGAGTGATAATTGCCGAAGAGGTTGTAGTGCCTCCTAAATGCCAGAGCGATGTCTCTGTGAAGACGTTGTACGGGGATCTGACTACTATAGCGCCTGCATGGATGACAGAAGCCCAAGAGATACAGCCAGGGGTGCATCTCGCTCGCGTCGTCGTTGGAGACCGCGCGGATGCTAGTGTTAGAGTAGTTAACCTGAGCGACGAGACCGTTACGCTAACGAAGGATCGATTCCTAGGAGGATTGCATCCAGTGGAGGTGGAATTGGGTACAGGTAGGGGACAAGGGACCGCACCTGTTAGTGAGATTTCGCCCCGAGATATGTTAATGGCAGATTTGCCGGAGGAAGTTCCCTCCGAGATTCGGGAGCGGTTGGACAAGTTGCTTCTTGAATATCGGGACGTATTCTCAGTGACCGACCGAGATTTAGGGAGAACGACTGCCGCTATGCATAGAATCGAGACAGACGAGACGCGCCCCGTTAGGCAGCCCTTAAGACGCCATCCCTTGCCGCATAGGACAGCTATCGACAGTGAACTTGATAGGATGCTAAACGACGGACTAATTGAACCGGCAGTTAGTGAATGGGCTTCCAACGTGGTGCTGGCCAGAAAGAAAGATGGCGCCCTCAGGTTTTGCATAGATTATAGACAGTTGAATGATCGGACGAGGAAGGATTCCTACCCACTGCCGAAAATCGATGAGTGTCTGGACGCTTTAGCAGGCGGAGGGTGGTTCAGTACCCTGGACTTAAGGAGCGGGTACCACCAGGTCGCGATGGATTCCCGGGACGCCGATAAAACTGCTTTTGTGACCCGAAGAGGCATTTACAGATGGAAGGTGATGCCATTTGGGCTTTGCAACGCTCCGGCCACGTTCCAGAGGTCAATGGATATAGTTTTATCCGGATTAAATTTCGAGACGTGTCTGGTCTATCTGGACGACGTTATTATCTTTGGGAGTACGCCGGAACAGCACTTAGAGCGGTTGGAACGAGTGTTTCAGCGTTTGAGAAGTGCTAATCTGAAGTTAAAGCCTAGCAAGTGCCGGCTGCTGCGAAGGACTGTCTCTTTCTTGGGCCACCTAGTGACGCCAGAGGGTGTGGCCATGGATCCGGAAAAGGTCCGGGATATAGTGGAATGGCCGGAGCCAGAAAGGTTGAGAGACGTAAGAGCATTCCTAGGACTTTGCTCCTATTATCGGAGATTCGTAAAGAACTTTTCGACTTTGGCGGCCCCGCTGTTTGAGCTGACGAAGAAGGGCCGAGCATTCATTTGGAATGACGTGTGTCAGCAGGCGTTTGATCGTCTCAAAGCAGCCTTAACGACCGATCCTGTCTTAGCTTTGCCAAGGGATGAAGGAACATACGTGTTGGACTGCGATGCGTGTGACGTGGGAATAGGAGCGGTACTGTCACAGCACATCGACGGCGAGGAGCGAGTGATCGCCTACGGGAGTCGCCTCCTATCCGCCGCGGAGAGAAACTATTGTGTGACCCGGAAGGAACTGCTGGCAATAGTTCACTTTACCAAATTGTATCGCCAGTACCTGCTGGGCCGGCCCTTTCTCTTGAGGACAGACCACGCTGCATTACAATGGTTACAGCGGACGCCCGAACCTATCGGCCAGCAAGGTAGATGGTTGGAGCGACTGGCGGAATTCGAGTTTCAGATAATACACCGTCCTGGGCGGAAGCATGGGAATGCGGACGCGCTCTCGCGTCGCCCGTGCCGCCAGTGTGGCCTGGATGATTTGATATTGGTGAACGCCGCAGTCACGTCACTTGAGACTCCAACGCCGAGTACGGAATCTAGCCAGAGCGATTCGATGGAGCAAGCTCAACGGGACGACCCCGACTTGAGGATTGTTCGTACATGGCTAGAGGAGGGAGCGGACATCCCGCAGTTTGTAGAACTTTTGCAGGAGAATGAAGCGATAAAGATCTACTGGCACCAACGGGAACGAATGAGCTTAAGAGATGGCGTGCTTTACCGCCAGACGCCAGAGGGCGTGGATCAAATCGTAATTCCAAAAGCTAAGAGGGAGGAATTCTTGAGATTAGCTCACACGGGATTAACGGGAGGGCACCTTGGAGTACGTAGGACACGAGGGCAAGTAAGACGCCGGGCATACTGGGTGGGCTGGTCAGGGGATGTAAAGCGATTCTGCAAGCGGTGTTCCCCCTGTGCTCAGTATCATCGTGGACAGCCTCCAAGGCAGGGTCCCCTCCAGCCGTTGACGTGTGGAGAACCATGGGAGCGTCTAAGCATTGACATAACGGGACCTCACCCGCGTAGCCGCCGGGGGCACATTTATATCTTGACCGTAATGGACGGGTTCACTAAGTACGTGGAAGCAATACCAATGGCTAACCAAGAGGCCACTACTGTTGCCCGTGCGCTGGTCGAAACGGTTATTGTGCGCTATGGGGCCCCTCTGCAAATACTGACTGACCAAGGGACCAATTTTGATGGGCACCTGTTCCGGGAACTTTGTGAGTTAATGGGAATCGATAAGGTTAGGACCTCTAGCTATCATCCGAGTGGGAATGGGTTAATCGAGAGATTCCACCGGACCCTTAACGCCATGATAGGGAAAGTAGTTAGCAGCCATCAGCGAGACTGGGACGAGGTGCTCCCTATGGTGCTTGCCGCCTACCGGGCGTCGCAGCACGAAGTGACCGGCTACTCGCCTAACTTCCTGATGTTCGGGCGCGAGACCCGAGCGCCTATCGATCTGGTCTATGGGAGACCTCCGGATGCTGAGGACCGCATCCACTCCTACGCGGCCTACACGCAGGACCTGGCCGAACGCCTAGACGAGGCGTATCGTCTGGTGCGGGAACAGTTGCGAGTGTCTGCCGAACGACGCAAACACGCTTACGACCTTCGCGTACGTCCGACGGAATTCACCGCTGGTCAGCGCGTCTGGTAC
Source organism: Lumbricus terrestris (assembly GCA_949752735.1). Lineage (NCBI taxonomy): Eukaryota > Metazoa > Annelida > Clitellata > Crassiclitellata > Lumbricidae > Lumbricus > Lumbricus terrestris. The sequence continues at coordinate 35,640,140 of OX457039.1, forward strand.
TACACTCCTCGTCGCTACCAAGGCCGCAGTCCGAAATGGTCCCGGATGTACTCCGGACCCTTCGTCGTTGTGGAAAGACTGGGTCCTGTCAATTACGTATTGCGGAAGACACCGAATTCCAAGAAGTTTGTCGCTCACGTGGACAAGCTGCGGCCATGTTACGAAGATGGACCTGACGAGGCGACCGGACCTATCCCGCCTTCGCATCCCCGCCCACATGATGTGGGCGACGAGAGAATGGCCCAGGACGCTGGTTGGACTGAACGGCGCCCCAAGCGAACGGTGCGTCGGCCGGCCCGTTACCAGAATTAGATTGATTTGCTGATTGTGCCGTTGAGGTTGAGTCCCGATTTTTGACAGTGTGCAGGAACTTGGTTTAGGTCCGTTGGACGTAAATATCCTTGTTATGTGTTGTTCCTTGTGGAACAAATTTCTGTAGCTTGGTTGCCCATTGGGCACATGTTAATGTGTTACGGGCGGAACGTCGCCTCCGCCCGGTTGAGTTCACGCTTGTTCTGTTGCCTACGGGCATAGTTAAGATCGTTGTTGCCTACTGGCTAATTAATATTATTAGCTATTGACTAAAAATCGCACGAGTAAAAGTCCCCGTGGAGGAATTGCTTTTCAGTTGTCCCTTGAAGGACGGGTTTCTGTAGCCTCAGGGCATACTTAGATTAATTGTATGATGACCGTGCCAGAGTTAGGGTATTGCTGTTAGAGACTTTCTTAGCTATAGACTCTTGGTGGGCCCGTTGGCCAATGTTTTCATCGTGGTGACTAAAATGAGGACATTTTATTAATCGTAGTGGGTGGGGGATGTTGCGAACTTGGGATTGCCGAATCGTTTATGTTCCACCGCCGACTGTATTGAGTGTATTGGCGGCGTCTCTTTGAAATCGGTCGCCGCTTGGCCTAGTATTATCGGCCGCGACCGCGGTACGCTTTATGTGCCTCTCTCCCCCGCGGTCGCGAATCCTTTATGTTCCACCGCCATCTCTTTGAAGTCGGTCGCCGCTTGGCCTAGTATTATCGGCCGCGACCGCGGTACGCTTTATGTGCCTCTCTCCCCCGCGGTCGCGAATCCTTTATGTTCCACCGCCGTCTCTTTGAAGTCGGTCGCCGCTTGGCCTAGTATTATCGGCCGCGACCGCGGTATGCTTTATGTGCCCCTTCCCCCCGCAGCGCGAATCGTTTATGTTCCACCGCCGACTGTATTGAGGGTATTGGCGGCATCGCTTTATGTGCCTCTCTCCCCCGCGGTCGCGAATCCTTTATGTTCCACCGCCATCTCTTTGAAGTCGGTCGCCGGCGTGTACGACCTGTAGTATATATAAGGGAGCCTGTTGCTCTGAGAGTGAGTCGTCCAGTTATCGAGAGAGTCAGTAGTCAGTCGTCCAGTTATCGTGAGGGTGAGAGTCAGTCATCAAGTCGCAGTCAGTGTAGTCCGTCAGTCGTAGAGCGAGTCGTGATGTACAGTTGATGAGTGTCGTACTGCCGTGAATAAACTGTGTTTCTTCTCTTCATCGTCGTGTGTTTCTTGGGTGAGGCGTATCGGTCGGAAGGGGCTGCACTACCTTCGAAATACAACGAAGGCGGACTCGCGTCTCCCTCCTGAGACGACACGCGGGCATATTTGGACTGGCACCCGCCCGATCGGTAATCGGCCATCCTACGGACCGAGAGGGCAACTGTTTCTGCAGTCGGGGTGTTCCAGAGGGCTCGTTTCCGCCACAGTATTAAGAAAATTTGGCTGGAAACCTCGGACAACTTTAAAACTTTGTAAACTTAAGCCACGTGTGTTATGTGCATAGGCTACAATTCTGGTAGACTCAACCCACTGCACAGGCACACACGAGTATATCGATTAAGCTTATTGTCAGTATGGATCCTGAGTCTCTGACAACTTTGACAATTGATAGTTTTAAAGTTGTAATTACATTTTATTCGATTCTTTTGACGAACATTTTGTTAATCCTCATGCGAACAAGCGAAAAACCAACATAATTTGAACAAAGGGGGTCTAAAATAGCTTATATGAATAGTCTGGGTTTTTCTGGGGTTTTTCGGAAGAAAATCTGGGTTTATTTCAAAAACCTCAGTGGCAGCACTGCTTGTGACTGCCCGCAGAAGAAGTCGAACTGGCCTGTGCCAAAGATTTTCAGAAGGCGTTTGTGCTGTGCGCAGATGGGCATGACCTAGTTATGTGACATAGCGGTACGTGCATTCAGTCAGGCACGCCCACCATTTGAACAATTGAACAACAATTGAATTGAACAACTTGATTTCACAAACGGACTGTGTGCTAGCCCACGATCATAACGCACGAAATGCAGTAACCACGCACGCAGGGCTGGATGGAGGTGCAAAAAATCAGAGATAGATGCCCCTTGCTTCGACGTCAGGCTGATTTGTAGAATCACATTTCCATGGGTTATTGATACGTATTTTCCTGCTTACACCTACAAGCTTAACGAAAATGTGGAAATTCCGTGAATTCACTTCCCCTATGTTTTATTCTGGAAAGTGATAACTTTTAGTTTATCGACTTACTTTCGTGTACTAATTCTATTGCTTAGTCATATTTCGTGGACTTGTAGGCTACATTGTCTTAACTCTTTCTCATGTATCATAGTTACAGGCAGGTTACCTTAGTGCTCAATCATTGGTTGAATAGTTTTACTTACTTACTTAGTATCTTGTTTTCACACTTTTGTGCTGACCAGATTGCGATTGAGCTAAAATAATCATCTGACTACAAACCACAAACACAATTATTATACTGTGTGCTCTACAACAAGGCAGTCACAGAGTGTCACTTAGTCAACCTGTCAGCCAATCAGTTTGTCTTCTCTGCTCATCCAGTTCTAACTGAAACCTGCTTAGTAGCCTAGGCCTAAGCTCACTTCTTCATTAAGTGCTTTCTTAGTGAAAGCTTACTTTATTACTGTAGTTCTTTTCATTCCCGATAGTTTTGATTGACTCAATCTTTAGATTTTAGTGAATGGTTTTGATGCTTTTTGCATAAATAACTGGTTATTGTTTCAAGAGAAGATAACAGACAGTCTAGTGAACGTACGGTGTGGATGCATTGGTCTCTTGGATCAGGTGGCTCTTCTGGTCTTGTCCAGCCCGATCTCGTTTGTCGTTTTACTTCTCTCAAGCTGTGACTGCACTGAGTGAATTATACATCAGATCCAACCAACATAACTGGTGAGTACAGGTTCAGTCTCAATATCAATGCAAGCTCTCTTCGCTTAGCTCTGTCAAGTGTTCAGTACTTTATTGTTCTATGTATGCAACAACTGAGCAAGTTAGACGAATTTTCAGTGTTTCCTGATTCCTGGCAACACATTAGGTAAGTGAGGTTGGTTGTGAATGCTACATTTTGATGCAATTTGACTGTTAGTTAGTTAGTTTGACTGTTAGTGCCTGTGAATAAGCTGGTTCCCGCGACTTGGCTTTTGTGGGCGCTGTAGAAGTCTCGAGATTACGATTACGATTAGTTCAGGTGTTAAACAACACTGTTATGTTGTTACTTTAAACCAACGTTTTTTGATGCTTAAATTGACGCTCTCAATGTAGAACCAACTCAAGAAGGGGTTGTCTGCTTATGATTATAAGATCTAATCTTCCAATGGCTATATTTTGCGATTCTGTTTGAAAAACTGGTTGACAAGACCCTTAATGTGTTGTGTAAATGTGTCCTTTCAAATATGTGGTTGCTATATGCTAATGGCAGAAACCATGAACTGTCTCATTACATACTGTTTTCTTAACCCTTTACCGACTAATTGTAATTGTAATTGTAATCGTACATTTATATAGCGCCCTTTCAAGAGAACTCCTCAGAGGCGCTCCCTACCTGACACCAAACCACAATCAAAGAGAATGGTTTTCAAACGCTTGCGGAAAAGGGGCAAAGAAAGACAAAGAAGCTCATTACCGACCAAAGCATAGTAAATGGTATTAATAATCCTATGCCCTTGGTTGGTATAGGGTTAAAGCATTACTTTATTTATGCAATTGGGATACAATTAGTTGGCAGATTATTCATGTATTAATATGTCAGGCATCATTTTTAGATAACCTGAATGTTTGATCATATTTATACACGTAGTTTTTTTCTAAGATTCTTTTCAAATTGCTGTGAAGATTAAGTTTGGTGTAGCTAATTAATAATTGGTTAACTGTATCGATGCGTATAACTCTGCTTTAGGAGTTTTGACCATGGCTACAAGTTTTTTGCAAATCAAGGCCAATGAGGTCAGGTCACACCGGGTCAACTGGCAAGCCTACCTACAGTAAGTACTCACCCAGAATGACCATTTAAAGAACTACGGTAGTGCTCTGTGATGAAGGATCTGACCCAATGAATTAAATTAAATGAGCAGGCAAGGTTGCATTTACCATTAGATCATGTATTCATTCATTCGGACATTTATATAGCACTCCTTCAAGAAAAAACTACTCAGAGGCGCTCCCGACTTCAGCACGCCCAAAAAGAACAGTTTTAAGTTTAGTAAGGAAGGATCCTGGTATAGTTCCAGGGTGTAGGCGTAGCTCAAAAGGAAGGCCATTCTAGACCACTGGTCCAACCACAGAAAAGGTTCGATTCTTCACGGTAGTAGTACGAGCAAAAGGAACTAAGAGGACTCTCTTATCAGCAGAGCGTAGCTGACGACGTCCTTGGATGTATGGTATGCCACCACACGCACTTGGTAACTGTGGGCCTCTGAAAACTGCAGGCCTGGGTGCTGCAGCACCCTCAGCACCCACCTTAATGTGGGTCTGTGAGCAGGGCAAAGCTATATGACTTCTTGCAAAATGTATGGGTTTGTAAAATCGTACATGCACACCTGCATGTGATGGATACAGACACAAAACACACACACACACACACACACACACACACACACACTACTAATTGTAGTCAAGGTTCAATATAGGAATCCTGAGCCTGATTACTGAAAACTGAATAGCTTATCGCATATTTCTAATCTATGATTTATTCACAAGTCTGAAGATTTCATGACTGTCAGACGGAATATTCTGATAGCAAAGGATTCCTCATCATCCAGAGTGCGATGCAAGTAGATAAACTCAACTGTTCTATGACATCGCTTAGTTGTAAAGATAGGTTAACAGTCTTGGAATGAAATTAGGAATAAGTCTGATTAGATAATTATGCCAACTAGTATGCTGTGAAATTAAGAATAAGTCTGATTAGATAATAAAGCCAACTAGTATGCTGTGAATAAGTCTGATTAGATAATAATGCCAACTAGTATGCTGTGAATGTTTGTTGCCCTTACAAATAGATTTTGTTGGCAGTTGAGCATCTAAAAAGCAGAAGATGAGAGAACACCGTTTGATAACTCTCGGTAAAGCACCGTGCCTATTCCTCTGCTGGCCCTTTGCTGTGGAGTGGAATTGCTGCTATGATTCGGGCTAAGATTTTATCTGGGAGGCACTACTGTTTCTGCCTGTTCTCTGAAGACTTTTATTTTTTGAGGATTTCTTCACACTGGGATCATCCCTGTTTAGGTTGTTGTGCGAGAGGCATTTTATAAATCTGTAAATACTAAATAGTACAGTATGGTATAGTAATGCCAAGATATTGAACAATGAATAATGAATGATATTGATGTGTGAGATTGTTTTAAAGACTTTTTCAATTGTAGAAGTCGCATTGTCACTCAGGATGAGTATGTTTTAATGACAAAGTTGGATGGAAGTGCGGAACAGAAGGCAGCAATGTTGGCAGAGAGACCACTACAAGTTAGCACATCAAATTTTAATGTTTTGTTATCACAGGCTTTGTTTCTAGAACATTGTGACTACTTATTTTACTAGTTGTTTTTATATGCGTCATGCTTAAGTCAACAGAATATTCTCAGTTTTTTGCGATTTTTAAGATCATCCATATATTACTTATGCAAAACATATTTTTGACCCCCCCATTGTTGCAACTCGTACATTTTGCAGAACCCCTCATGGATGCTTATGTACAAATGAGCTTTTCCACTCCACCGCTCTACATCAGTTGTCAGTTATTTTACTGAGGGTTACTATTTATTTTTGTTAAACATCATATTTATTTGTTAACATAATTTTCTTAACTGTTATGGTTTACTGTTTAGATATGAAAAGAGTTTAATAATAATGCTACAGTGTAATCAATTTGCCATCGGATGACTATACGATTAAAACACAGAGTTGTAAATAAGTCAACTTGTACGTCATACCTTGTACCTTGTGCTGTCAACTCGTAGAGTTCTAGCGATCGTCTTGACACACATTCTCCATTGTTCTCTGTTCGCAGCCATGTCCCTCAGTTCTTCCAAATTCATGCCAGTTATGTCGTGTATCTCGTCCATCCATTTCGTTCTTGGTCTGCCGAGTCTTCTCCTTCCCTCACCGCAAGCCAGCATCATTTCCTTCTCCAGACCATCAGATCGCATTACATGTCCGAAGAATCTTAGCTTCAATCTTGTCGCGAATTGTTTTAACGACTCTTCGTTTTCCAATCCAATTTCCATTCTTATAGATTCGTTCGTTCTTTTCTCTGTCCAAGATATTCTCAACATCTTCCTCCAAATCCACATTTCGCATGCGTTAATCTTTTTCTCCATATTCTTTGTCTTTGTCCATGTCTCGCAGCCATATAATATCGTAGGAAAGGTTAGTGCTCTCACGAGCCTCTTCTTAGTATCTAAACTTACATGTTTGTCCTTCCATATCTTTTCCAGTCCAATCATTGCGGTTTTCCCTATCGCTATCGTTCGTTTTATTTCTGGATCACATTTTCCCTCTTTTTCGATCAGTGATCCTAAGAATGTAAAGCTTTTTACCACCTCATTTTGTACGTCATAACTAGACATTTATTTTGTACATATATATTTTTTCGAGACCCTCCCTCCCCGCTGTATACAACACTTGTATGCAAATCGCCTAAATCCGGTGACCCTCCCTTCCCTGCATACATAATGTATGGACAGCCCTGATTTTACTAGGTGCTTTTTTTATCTGTGTCATGCTTAGGCCAACAGAACATTGTTTGCTATTTTATATTTGTCTAGTGCATAAAGACACTTCTTCATCTTGCAGTCCACATCAACAAGGACCAGACAACTCAGTATATAATTACTATGATCAGCGATTTGCTGCAGGTATTTGATTAATGATTTTACAAACACTATTGCTGTTATGAAAGGCAGTGCAGTTTCAGTGGCGTAGGCAGGGAGAGTTTCGGGGGTTAACCCCCCCCCCCATTGGCTCCGGAAAAAGGTTTTTTAAAGGCTATTTTTCGATTTAAGCAAGAAAAATAGCAAAAAACAGGGTTTCCGGCCACAAACCCCCCCCATCAAAAATTCCTGGCTACGCCACTGTGCAGTTTGAACTGTTAACCTACCATGTGCTGCACTATGTAACTGCATTAAGTGAAAAATGATTGAGTGTAAACCAGTGTTTCTTAACCCGTGTTCGACCGAACCTCTGGGGTTCGATGAGCCAGTGTCAGGGGTTCGGCAGAGGTCCTCTGAAATAATACAGATTCAGGGTCAGTGAGTGTGAGTGAAAAATCATTTGCTATTTTATTTTTATTTTTCGACATTTATTTAATAAATTTTGTTTGAAATAGATTGCCTCCCAGGCCCTACCTTATGAAATTTAAAGCTGTTCATCCTGTTAACCTCAGTTATGTCTTACTGCACCTCCTGACAATTAACATGGGCAGCCATCTTTTGGTGATGTAGGTTATTACCGATTCGATATGTAACAGGGTTGCCAGGTCGTCGCAAAAAGCGCGAATTGGGCGACTTTTGAAAGTGCTCGCGACTGAAAATTTTGTCCTTGCGACCTCGCGCTTTTTGGGTGACTTTTGAATTGCCTCGCGGTCACCACGACGACCTTTTTTGACGACCTTTTTTAAAGTCATCAGCGATTTCGGCGAGCGAGAAATGGGGAAAACTAGAAAATTCTCGAATGACTAAAAAAAGAAAAAAGTCGTCAGAAATTCCGACGACGCTTTTTAGTCCTCAGAAATTTTCGCGACCGAAAATAGAAAAGCTCGGTGATCTCGTGATTTTCGCGACTTTTCTCATAATAATCTCACGATTTTAGCAATTTTTTCTCAAAATATCGTGAAAAAGTTTTTCCCAAATCTGGCAACCCTGATATGTAATTTTTAGTTGTTTTTCTGCAGAAGTACGCTAAAAGCAGCTATTATTATTAGGGGTTCGGTGGCTGGGCATGGATTTCTCTTGGGGTTCGGCGACCTTGAAAAGGTTAAGAACCACTGGTGTAAACTAATTGCAATCTTCAGAGAAAATGGTGGTTCATTGTAGAAGTACTTTATAATATCATCCAATCATTCATTCATTCATTTTGAGAATTTATATAGCGCCTCTTCAAGAGACCTACTCAGAGGCGCTCCCAGCCCAGCCACAGCTAGAAGTAGGATTTGAGAAATTGGCTCAAGCATCAAGGACTGCACTGTAGCGTTGTCAAAATGTGTTAAGTTCGTATTATCTTGTGTTTGTGTAAGAAAACATTCTCAATGTAGCCTTTCATCATTATCATAATAATCTTAGCTTGGTACTGCTAATTATAATTAATTGACATTTGGATTTTGTAGCAAGACAAGCAGTATGTTCAGATGTTTCACAACAGTGCAAGCTCAAACAATGAACATGCATGGACATCGTTAATCAGTCTGCTTAAACGACCTGACAGATTTACCGCAAACCAAGTGATTACTTTAGCTATATTCTATTGTACTGCTGCTTTTCTGTAAATACAACAACTGTTAATCATCTTTAAAATATCTCCAAAATCAACAGCGTATGAATAAATAATAACCTTCCTTGTGTATTTGGTAGTAATATAAACATTAAACGAAACATTCTGCTTGTTTGTGCAATTCATGTATGCTTATCAATATCAACCAATCAATCAAAAATGCATCAGGCTCAATCCAGATCATTTGCCTGTAAAGGTCCCTCCCTATGGAATGGACCCCCATCCGTTCGCTCTGCCATCCTCTCTGGTAGTCTTTCGTCATCTTTCTCTCGTCTAAAATCCTGCCAAGGTTTTCTCTCGGAGTTGCACGCACTGGGAGCGCTTCTGAAAGGCTCCTGCTGCAAGAAGCGCTTTACAAATGGTCACATACAATACAATACATGTAGAACTAACCAACAAAGTCTTTTCTGTGCTTGATGGTGTCATGTGTTCAGAGCCTGTTGTATGTCGCATTAAGGATATGGAATGGCACTTATTACTGATCTTGCATGGCAAATGGTTAGAGTTACTGCTTGACATTCCCACCGCTAATGACAGAACAACAGAATCTAAGTGGCTCTCAAGCTACTAGGTCTGTGCATATTAGACATTCATTAACAGCTTGACCAGTAATGTTGGTCATTCACTGAGAAAACCACTTCTCCAGTCTAGGCCTATAGATGAATGATACCACTCTGAAGACCCTTATTCCCCATTGCCTCACCCAGACCACCCTTTCCATGTCAGATGGTATATAGCTGGAGGTCTGACATTCTCCAAATGACCTACGTGAATCATTCTCTTCACAGGTCACCAATTCAGAATGGCATTCAGATGATAAACGATTATCAATATAATCAAATCCTCCAAAAGTTAGGGTTGAAAGAATTCAGTTGTTGAACAGGCAAGCAGTCTTGAATGATTGAACAAATGGTGACAATTGAACAAATGGTGACAAGGAAAACTTAGCCAAGTGCTCAGATTGAACATGAGTTGTGATTTTTAATATTAATTCCTAGTAAGTGGCTGTAGTTATTGTTAACTATGGTATATATATATATATATATATATATATATATATATATATATATTTTGCAGTAGGTATGTGCTTTCATATCGTTATTTGTTTGTTCGTTACAGAGTGCACAGGTAATAGCAAAGCTGGCGTCGTGGAGCAAGGAACGCATGGATGGCAGTGGCCTTTCTTACTACTTGACTTGGCTTAAGGACCAACTGAGACTTCCAGTAGGTTTATGGTACCTGTTTCTTGATATTAATTCTATTTTATGTTTGACGTCTTTGACTGCTCATTAACACAATAGCAAGCGGATTTCCAAACAAGCTTTCAAGAACATGCAACAATCAAATACTGTTAATGAATGCCAAAGATAATGTACTTACAGTGAATTGTTTAATCTTGCATTCAGAAAATCTTGCTAAACAGGGCCGGCCTTACCTATAGGCAAAGTAGGCAGTTGCCTAGGGCGCCGCAGTCTTTGGGGGGCGCCGCAGCACCGGCGAATTTATTTATTTTTGCACTATATTCTTTTAAACTCAAAACTTTCGCTAATGGAAAGAATTTAAAATAATTATGGATTCTTTGCACCTGTTCAGATTGGTCTAATTCAATTTCAAGGACTGCATAAATTTTAAATGGACAAATAAAATTCGATTTTTAACGACATTCCGTACTCTGCTTTAAGAGACAGTTTAAAATACGCGACGCTCAACTTCGATAGTGAAGATGTTGCAAGAAATGAAATGTATGAAATGGGAGTGGGCCTTGCTGAGTATGAAGATGAGATTACAACATTACAGCCTGCCCTTTATTCAGATCGAAATAAAAATAGTCTAGTAGGGACGACGATGAAGAAAGGGCAGTAGCTGAGGCAGGATCGACCTAAGGCATAGGAAAAGCAGGCAGTTGCATGGGGCGCCAAGTTCTAGAGGGCGCCGTTTCCATCAAAGAGGGCGCCATATCCACAAGAGTGTATTTTAATATTTTTTAACTTATAGGCCTACCATTCACCACAAAATTGAATATTATATCCAGCCTTCAGTGTAGGCTACTAATAAAGCAATTATAATGAATTACTCAGTTGAGCGTAGGCCTACCAGGCCGTAGCTAGAGGATGTTTTGGGTGTTTGAACCCCCCCCTAAATGAAATAATGTAGAAATAAAATAATGATGCATTTGCTAGCACATGACAGTGTATAATGTAATTTTGAGCAGAAAATCCCGGAAAATAGTGTTTTTTGGACGTCAGAAAATTCGATGACTAACAAAAGTCGACAGAAAATTTCGCCCAAAAAAGTCGCCCACTGCGTGTACGCACCTCAAAATTCACGGTCAAGAAAACATCCCCCAAAATAAAATCCTGGCTACGGCCTTGTAAGCGTACCGGTATACCGGCTCTGCCTAATTCATCTTTAGATTCTAACGTGGGCTGAACAATTGAGTGGGAAACTAAGGGCGCTCAAATGCATTATGCAGGCCTTATGCCTGGGGCGCCAAATGTATGCCTTGCCTAGGGCACCACCTGGGCTAAGGCCGGCCCTGTTGCTAAAGTACTGCTAGCAGATATAGTTTTAAATAATGTATGAAATAATTGTTACAGTTTGCTAGAAATTAGTTTGCTATTAAAATAGCATTTCAGTTAGCCAACAATTACTTTTTTTATTTCATTTTTTGTTGTTAGAAAAATGAATTTATTGAGACTGTGGCGAACTGCCTGCAGACAATGCTGCGAGTGGCAACGTATCGCGCTGTATTCGTTGAGAAAGATGGAATTGGCGCGTAAGTAGACAATTCGGCTAATTTATGTGATCAAATTCATTCAATATTAACTACTTTTGAAAGCCTCATCACAATTTGTCTGGCTATCAATTTTATAGATTGGGTGATGAAGAAAAGAGTTGGAAGAAATTTCTTTTAAATGAATTCTTCACTCTGCGATCTAGAAACTCACTTTTGTTACCTTTAATTTTTATTTCATTTCGAACTTGGTGACTACAGTCGTTTGTCTTCTGTCCCAATGATTACAATTGTGATTGTCTTATCCAGTGCCTTTCAGGTGTAATAATTTAGGTAATTAAATTTTCGCTTATATAATTACTTAGCTAGTCTATAATGTTAAAGTCTAATTTAATTCAAGTATTTTACAGTTATAATGTGTTTGAAAATAAGACAATGACGCTTAGCCCTTCCATAATTGTTTTAAACTTGCTCACTTGTATCTACCTGTTTTCTAGAAAACAACACACATCTTACATATACAATTTGCATTCTCTTCTGTTTATTTTGATCTTTGCTTTGTATATATTGTGTTATCTGCAATGTTTGTGTGACGAATTTATTGTAGGGTCGTAAGTGTTTTGGACAGCAAGGTCAGCTTCCAACTGCACTATCAGTTGATCTTCTGCCTCTGGGTCATCTCCTTTGACCCAACGCTTGCAAACAAAGTGACCAAGTGAGCTTCATTGCAGCTTTACAGCATTGAAAGAATTTTAATGATGCAGAGGCAATGAGAAGGTGGATTTAGTCTCAGTCAGACTTTATAGAAACTGTCAATAGCTGCAGGAGAAAATGTCCTCTGTAAATCTGCAGTAAGAACTACAGATAAAAATAATTTTTAATGAATATTTTAATGGCATAAATGAGTTCATTGCTATATTGCATGTCTATTATGTAAAGTATTTATATACTTTTGCTGTACATTGTTGACTATGTAATTAAATTTTATATGAATATATATTGAGGGAACTTGTTATTTATTCATATTTCACTTGTAATGTGCTGTTTAATATGCAACTGGAAACGTGACTTAAAATTTTTGTTTTTAATAATTTTAGGTGTAATGTTATTCCAACGCTTGCTGATATTCTGTGTGAAACGGTTAAGGAAAAAGTGACACGTATCATCTTGGCAACATTCAGGGTATTCTGAGCTTTGTTTTATCTCAGAAGTATATCTAAGAAGTTTAATGTTTCCATCTTACAGAATTTATGCTGTAATTTATTTCCCTCATTTTTGACCACATGTTCAGTCTTTTGTATGGAGTTAGTTAGCCAGGCAGTTGATTAGTTCCTTTGTAACTGAGACCATAGAACTTTATTCAGTCAATCATATCAACAACATGTACCGGTACCGTATTTTCTCTGCCGAGCGCCTCTGAGTAGTTTCTTGAAGGGGCGCTATATAAATGCTCTGAATGAATGAATGAATGAATGTAACAAAAGTAGACCTGGGAGTCGACCCCAATAAGTCGACCCCAGTCGACTTGGTCATCCCAAGTCGGGTCGGGTCGTTTCTGCTCACCGCAACTGACCCCAAGTCGAATTTTGTAGAGAGAAGTCACTTGAAGTTGTTTTTACCACAAGTCGACTTAAACCGACTTCAAACACAAACATAGTTAAATTTGTCACTTCAAACCTATAATCGTGACAACATTAAAGCAGCTTTTGTAGCCTATAGTGAATGAATGAGGCCTTTGCTAAGCAGATACGTAGCCTACTGATTATTATTTTACCGGGCTAGCTATAGGCTATCGTGCAGACTGCCGTCTGCCGATCTATTCATATAGGCATATATGTAATTTGTTATTCTATGCTAAAACGTCACGCTTAAGCATGCGCTTAATTGAAATGGTGAAACAAAATGTTACTAAAATATTAGCACGTGTGCTTATCATGACATGAATATGCATGAGCAAATCAGTGAACTTCTAGTGGCCAGTGAATTCGGGGCAAAGAAAGCTGAATCTACAAGGCCTGTAATAAATCAATTGTTTGGCGCTACTTTGGTAGGCTACGCTGCATCTGCAGTTGTCTGCAGACGAAAACCTATTGTATACGGGTCAATTGGACAATGAAATACTTCACTGTCTGTGAGTAGGCCCAAGTTACTAAAGTAGCAGCCTCCGTGGCGGCGACAGAGGGTAGGGGGGCTAAGTCCCCAAAACAAGGACATCCGGAGGCTAAGCCCCTCTAAAAAAGCCATCCGGATTTTTTAATGGAAAACTGAAGCTTTCGGCCGGATGACTACAAAAATGTCGTCAGGAATTTTGCCGGATGAAAATTAAAATTTTCTCCGAATTTTCTCCGCGATTCAACCCCCCCCCCCCCAGTTCAATTAAGTGTTGAGGCCTCATTACTCGATCATTGGTAGGCCTAAATGAAATTAATGCTTGCAGGAAATTGGCCCTACTTCTTGCATTTGTATAGCCGTATGTAGACCTAGGCTAATGGCTATTGCCATGTCAGAAGTCGACTTCAAGTCGGAAGTCGGTTGCTTTTCTACCAAGTCGGGTCAAGTCGTTTTGACGCCGAGAAGTCGACTTCAAGTCGACCTCAAGTCACTTTAGGGTCAAGTGGGGTCAGATTAGCTGACCAAAGTCACTCCCAGGTCTAAACAAAAGTAGTGAATCAAGTAGTTATTTATACTTTAAGACCGGACTGACTGTGACATTCAAAACTTTGGAATTCTGCTGAAAACCTGGAAAAAGACCCAAACTTCATAATAGATGAGGCAATAAACCAGAATTTCCTGTATGCGCTTTACCATCAGAACTTGGTAAAAAAAATGAAGATCTAGCGTGATGGTTATTACTTTCTTGTAGAACCTTCTGGAAAAGCCAACTGAAAGAGAGTTAAAGAGAGAAAATGCCCTTGCAATGATACAAGGGAAAGTTTTGAAACATTTGCAACTTCTGGATGCAAAAAAGTATGAAGACAATGACATCACAGAGGACATGCAGTTTCTGATAGAAACTCTGGAAGTCAACATCCAAGATGTCAGGTAACAGTGAATGAATATCTGAAAAGTCACAGACCATTTTATGCTTACTGTAGCAAGTTAAAATGTCTTGATTGTTATTTAGATATTTGACGCTATGATCAAAATAAGTTATCTACAAAGGCATTGTAACGAAGAATAATTCAACATCATTCATAAATTGTAGATGCTCATATAAACAGACAGACAGACATCTACCAGTACTATTATTATTCGAATTGATGACAATGATGACAGAGACGCCACTGCGACAGTGGTCGCCACGGAAACTCGTGATTCCACATCAACTGATCAGTCATTGAACCGATTAATAATTTCACAAACTCTGTGTAAAGACTGACGTCTTGGTGAACATAAGTAACTGCTCTTGGTGCAATTTGCAATTGATTTCTCTCACATGTAAAGAATAAGCATAATTGCAACACTTCTGTTCAGTATTCTCAATTTTTTCATGTACATCATGTCATTGGTCAGTCAGTATTCCACTTTATTCATCTGTAAATCAACTACATGTTTATTATAACACCATACATTTGCGTTAAGAATATAATGCTCACTTTGCAAAACATTTGACTTAGAAAACAGACGAATGAGGTCAGGTACTATCAACATCAATCATCAATAACAACAACCAAAGCAACACTAAGAACAACAACAAGAACATCAACAACACCATAATCATGTTCATTCGATGCTTTAAAGTGTTTTATTTGTACAGACTGATAGTACAATTTGCATTGCTACAAATTTAGTTCATTTGAAGAGTACTCATCGGAAGTGAAGTCAGGACGACTCGATTGGAGTCTGGTCCACAAATCAGAGAAATTCTGGATTGAGAACGTTATGCACCTTAATGAGAAGAACTTCGAACTTCTTAAGTGAGTCTTTTTCAATGTCTTCATTGAAGCAATGAGTTAAAATGTTCCAGCAACGTACTGAAAGACAGGTCTAAAAGACAAGGGTGCACACTTAAGTTGTTTGCTCATTTCTCAAAGTTGGTATGACCCAATATAAGTGAATTTTTTGCAATTTCTTAAATCATTAGTAATTTCTTACCGTAAATCAACAACTTTCCGAGTTACAAGTGGTGAAACTCAAGGCAGAAACCTGACTTTAAATAATTGCTGGAGAAGTATAAATAAAGTTCAAGAACTTCCTGTAACTATTAAAATAAGAAGTACTGTTGCCAAGTGGAAGACACAGAATATGGGTTTGAGGTTCCTTTGAAATGGTTTCTGTGTTGGGACCTCAAGCAAGTCTTTCACTCACAATTACTTTGTGTGTCAGATTAATATTTCTTTACCTTGCCTGCATGATACATGCAATATAATAATAATAATTTTTATCAATAGCTAGTAATATTCAAGACCCTGAGGATCCTGTTTACCTTGGTGGCAAGTTGGTGCATGTTAAAATATAAAAAATAAATTACAATAACCATGGTAAACAATAATAATAATAATAAAGAAAAAATAGAAGGATGTAACAAGATTATATATGTATCTGAACTATTTGCTATTCATCTATCTGAGCCCCTACTCAGTTAATATTTAAGTTCCTAACATCTTTCTTATGAACGTTTGAAAAAAATACATAAATATAGTTTACATGTATAATATATGTATGAGCATCATATTGGAGCCAAAAACTGAACAAATTTTGTTCAATTCAGGCAATTTTATAAAGTTACAGTAGAAAATGCAGAGAATGTGAGACTTTTCTGTGACATTCAGTCCACTGGAAAGGTGCTGCAGTTTACAGACAAATGTGTCTCGAAGTAGGAGGGTCAATGCTGTGTTGTACTCATTCTACCATTTGGGATTCTTAGGCCTGCTACTGAGCAATTGATAAATCCTTGTCTGCTGACTGTTAGGATGCTCGTGGCTTTGCTTGCTAACACTCACGAATCCATCACAAAAGCCGTGGCAGTTCATGACATTGGTGAATACGTACGACACTATCCACGTGGAAAAACGTACGTTCAACAGTCTCCACCAGCAGACTCAATCTGATCCTTAAACTTATTATCATTGTAATATTTTATTTAGTTTTGTAAATTATTTCTGTTTCGGTTGATTTTTCACAAATTGATATTAGCAGATGAAGCGATAGTTTAATTAATGCGGTTCACAAAATGACAATGGCAGATAAGCAGAGAAATGGATATGTTTTACTTAATGTTCTAAGATCCAAGTAAAAGTTTGATTTGCATGATTTATCCCATTTCCTAAGCAACAGTACTGCAAACAACATTAGATAACTTTCAGCAGTTCAATTTGCAACGGTTCACGAAATATGTATAGTGTGTGGCAGTAGTTCTGCATTATAGTATTCCCTGCTCAGTATAGGTTCTTAAAGGCTGAGTATAAAGCTCTTCCTAACTGCCTTCATTTAAAAATAAGTACATGCACAGGTAACAGCATTAACTATCATAACTGGTTTTATAAACATAATTATGCGATTCCGGGTACTTGCATTTGTGGTACTGCATTAAACAGGACCTTGGAACAGCTGGGTGGTAAGCAACATGTGATGACTTGCCTGTCACATGAAGATTCAAACGTTCGATATGAAGCACTGATTGCTCTCCAAAAGATAATGGTGCACAACTGGTAAGACTTTTCAGAACTCATCCTACTAATTATATTGATATGTTATAATAATAATAATGTTCAGTTCAACACTGCTGCTAGCCAGAGCAAACAGCTAATCAGCAATCATGCTTCTGCTAATACCTGTGCTCTGACATTATCCTTCTGCCAACAGAACTGTTCTGCAAAAGAACTATTCCATGACTGTTCCTGCCAACGACATTCAAGTGTTAAGACTAAATCTATCAGCTAGTTAGTCTTACTTGATACAAATAGCAGTGAAATTTTTTATGCTTTCAACTAATCATAGTTTGTGCCTCCTGCTGCTGCTGCTGCTGTTGATGCTGTTGATGCTGCTGCTGGTGCTGCTGCTGCTGTTTGCAGGAACCCAATTGACGTTTGATTGGCATTTATTGAACACCAATGACAATCAATATTGCATGACATTGTACGAACGATCATTCTGTATTATGTGCAGCAGAAAGAGAAATAGACGAAAAACAGAACGAAAGCACACACACACACACATACATTGATGCTGTCAAAGCAAACTTCAAATTCAGAAGATCATGTATTATATAGTGAGTTCACCTTTAAGTACAGATGGCAGTACAGATGGCAAGGAATTCCCTATGCCGTAGTAGGTCTAGCAATACCAAAGAAATGTCATATGTTTAAAAAAAATTCCTTATGCACTATTCTTCAACTTCTAGTGTAATGTAAAATCTGATGCACAAGCACATTAGGGTGGGTGTTAAGGGTGCTGCAGCACCTAAACCCATTGTTTAAGGGGACGTGCAGTTATAAATATGTCTGTGGTGGACCATTTGGTTGTCAGAAGTGGGCCATTACAGGCTTATGGCAACACCCGGGTCCACACTAGCCTTAATTAACCATGCTGTGCACAAATAAGGTTAACTGATAGCAGATGCAAATGACGATGGCAACAACACACAATGATTAGTGATGATTAGTGTGGACTGAGAAGTGCTATAAAATTTATAGATACAATACGCGAACCAAGTCGCATGCATGCGTGTACTGGTAATTATTCTTTAGCTGAAGCACATCATGTTTATGTTGTAGGGAGTATCTTGGAAAGCAGGTTGAAGCGCCAGACACGAAGGGAAAAGAAGGTGTTACATCTGTGAAGATGTGAATACCGCGTTTCATCGCATAGATCGTCAGCAGATTTCTAAAATAACTTTAGTCAATTTTTTCTGTGTGGAAGAAAATTCTGTCAATAAGTGAATTTAGTTTTCCCTGTTAGAAGTTTAATTTTGTCTTCAATGTATGGGTATGGCAAATAGGCTTGTGAACATAATTTTGGCTGGTGCAGCAGCATGGGGGCAAAGAAGGTTTTGGAAAAACCAGGCTTGCACAATGGCAGAAAGTTTTATAAATGCTTACAACTGCATAACATTAGATTTTTCCTGGGCACACAACAACATTAGCGTTGTCCAGTGCTGTCTGTCGATATAGTTGGAAGACATTATAAGGCAGCTGCATTTGCATTGTTTAGAGAGCACTATCAGATTTTGGTGGTATATTTAATTACAATAATTATCTTTGATGGATTTATAGGCCTATGTATAGAAACTTTTCTTCAAACTCTAAAGTGATGTTGTCATCGAGTGGTTTGTTAGTTAATTACACGTAACACAAAAACAAAGACTATGTCTAAACTTGGGTTAACATGACACTGCAAATCAGCAAAAGGCGATGTGGCTCAAAGACTGATCAAATTACACTTCAGTTGTTGTGTGCATATTGCTACGTAAATATGGTGTAGTGGGAGAAACAAGACTGATGAGCATAAAATTAACACAAGAATCCAATGCTGGTGGACAGTTTCAGCCAATGACGCGTGTTTAGCAATCAAAGGACTGATGTTCAATATTCAACATACAAGTAAGTTGTTGCATCTCCTGTGCTCGATTGGTGGTCTCTGCATTTGTCAAATTCAGAGCAACTGAGATAACAGGCGGTTAACGTCGACCAAGTAGCGACGGACCGAGTTTCTTCCTCAGCTTAAGAATGTAGTGCATCGAGACGAACGTCTGTCGGTCGCAGCATCCCTGTGGCGCTCTGATGTCCCTGCGTCCTCCGTGTTCAAGCATTGCCCACTGGTCGTTCATTGTGTAGTTTTCTGTGTCAATGTCAACTTCCTGTGGATCCGTGGAGCCGGATATTATGTTCACCATCTGCTCACTGTACGTCCACGACCCAATCTTGAATGCCGAAACCCACGAGTTGCCTCGAAACTCATGGCGACATCGGACCGTATAGACGCCTGGTTGTATCCACGTGACAATGCCATCAGCAGTGACCACCGCCTGGATGTTCGATTCAAGTTCTGTTTTTAATCTGGTAATGTTCAAATCAGTTGTGTAACAGTGCGGCTTTAATCTGCTTCATGTTTATTTCACAGAACCAATATTTTTAACTTCATTTCTTCATTCAGACAGATACAGTATAAAATTTATATAAAGTTCACCTTTTATCAGAAATTTATAAGGTCCAATACAGAGCATCTGGACTCATAATGTTTATAATCATAAGACCAATGTAAAATAATGGAAGATTGAAAAGGAAGCCTCAAGTTTACCATTTCCTCTACATAAATGTTTTTTAAAAAAGAAATGTTTTAAAGTGATCATAACTTACAAAGAAAACTAGAAAAAAACTTGAAACAAATAAAATTGAAATGGCAGCAACTGAAGACACAATGTCCTTAAATTTATTATGTTAGAGTGTATTGCATGGCATGGCAACATATTAGCATATTATGCCCTTTCGATAGTAATAATAGCATGTTGCGGTAGACAAGTTAAAGTTTTATTACCTTTACATGTACACAAGCACTTAAAAATGGATATTATTTCAGTCGGAAGTGAGATGATAGTTGCCAATACTCTCTTTTCATTACAAGTTTAACACTAACAGCGAGTGTTCTTAAAGCAACTGGGAAATCAATACATCTCATCATTAAAGTGTTAAAGGACTGATGTCAGACTGTCGACCGAAATAATACGGTTGATTTCTCGATCCACAAGGCATTAACCGATGATTGCCACTTATCTAATTCCATTGCAGAGTGCAGTCCAGTGGAACGTGCCATGCAGTCGAGGTCCTTAAGGAACCCTGCATCTGGAAGATTGGCAACTAGGCAAACTATTAGAATGGACTCGATTCACACAAGACAGTTGACTTCCTGATCATGTTTACGAAGAAGACTGACAGCATATAGCAGACTAAGCACTGTAAGCAGTCTGTAAAATTGATGTACACATCGTTGAAACAGAAGAGAAAAACTGTGCATCATCCAGTTATATTACCCTGTCATAGGTAAATGTGGGAAACATCCAGTGATCTCAATGTCAAAAGGCTTCTTGATATGCTTAGGAAAACAAACTAAGATGCATCGTGGTATAATAAATCAAAGATTTATAACATTCCAGTCCTTTCTATATCTATCACGACAGGGATCAGCTATCCAGGACAACCGGGATATAGGCAGGACAGAATACATGAACAACACAGAAATGCATCATGGTGATGCAAAACGACTTACGAATTGAACAACATCATGTCTGGTGTCCAGATGCGACTGTTGCCTTCAGTCAGAAAATTGAGTCTTCTTATTCCACCATGGAGCTCAGGTTTCCACGTCAAGTATTCATCTTTCCAATTCTAAAATATAGCTCAGGGGGAATTAGTCAGTCAACTAATTAAGCTTCAATGCCTGTCCTTCATTCCTACCCATTCTTGTAAGTTGTTCCTTGCTGCTCCATCACAAAAAATCTAAATAGCCAACATTTGCTCTAAATGAACCTACTTAAAATTCTATTCATCTTGCTTAAAAGTTTGGTGCTTCAACTGAACTTGCTGCTGAGAACCTTCTATAACTGGTGCTGAATAAACCCTCACAGCTTTTCCATTAATTTTTTAAAGTAACTGAATTGATATTTTAGTAGGTGAATAACCTAGACGCGTATGAAGAGGTTGAAGGTCTTACCATGGTCAGCCACAGTTTGACTGAAATGTGGCCGTTGTTTTCATCAACCGCGATGACGTCAACAAGAGAGAACCTCAAGCGGACATTAACTGTGTCGCCTGATTGCTTGACCGGTCGAACCATCTTGTTGTAGCCCTGAAGCAGCTGGTTGTAAAGCTGTTTTTCATGCTGTGATGGTTGCACGAAAACAACCTGGAAAGCAATTACACGACACGTACAATAATCTGCGCAGTATAAACATACAAGTCTCTCTGTTGCCACAATAATTGTTCTAAGCATGAGCTAGATAAAGAAATCTTCTATATTTGAACCGCTCTACTTCTGAGAGAAGCAGATCAAAATTTCTCTGCAGTGTTGCCCAAATAACAGAAAGCAGTAGGCTGTAGGCCTACATAAACTCAACAGTGACGTGGTCACTAAACTACCAGAAACAAAAGTGTCTTTTACTTGATCATGCATTACTACATTGAAAGAAGTCATGCTCAGCATCTATTGGCTGAGCCATATATAAAAGCTGATCTACAATATCTATGACAAAGTCATAACTTTTGATCACTGATTGGTCAGACTTGGTCTAAGACAGAGTTGCAACTGTTGCCACTCAATTATGAGTTACTAGAGTTATTCATAGAGAATTTATTAAACTGGGACTGAGACTATTTGTCTCAATTAGTTTGTGCAACTTTTAGTGTCCATACACTCAATAAAACTGACCAACAATCAAAGGCACAAGTTACTTCAAATGGAAATGTCAAAATGTAACAATTTATTTAATCAATTCACCGAATTGACAAAAAACAGTTTTAACAACATCAATTGGACATTTCTTGCACAACGCTTTGCAGCATGTCTATTGATCCGGTTACCAGAAACTGTTGCATGTGTATGCACTCCATGCATGCGAACGAATGTGTGCACTCGCAAACATACACACTCGAAGACGAACCACAGTTGAGGAAGAATTTGTCCAATCTCTCTCAATTCCTTGATTTACACACAATCGATAGCCGTTGGGTTGATCTTATCAAAGGTCATTATCATTCCGGAATCATGGAATTAAAAAGCATGGAACGGAGATCGTCGATGAGGCAAAAACTGAAGCAGGATGGGTTCATCAGTGAATTTGACGGCTTTCAGTTTTGAAGGAAATAGCCGGAAGAAATTCATCCGTTTACAAGCATTTCGGATGGTGGACAACAATTTCTGGCTGTGGATTGCTCTCGAAGACTGACAATCAGACTGGAATGGAATGTTGAATAGATGATTGGAATAAGACATGCTGCATGCAATAAACAAGCAAGCATGAATTGTCGGATTTATACTGTGGAAATTAATTGAGCGAACTACGTTGTTGGATTTGGGATAAAAATAAGGAAACGATGCGACAAATTGTTTTCGCGAAATCAATCACTGATTTGGAAGAATTTGAGGAAAACAAATGATGATGATGATACAAATAGCGTACAGAGCAGCATTAGAAAAGCACGACCTAACTGATACTATGCCATGTTTCATGATGATTGGTTTGCAAAGTCTTTGAAAGTCGTGCTGGATTAAGCATACAATTGTAACTAAAAAGAACACGGTCCTACACTTTCAAAATGCAGATTAATATCAATTTCCCAATTGTGTTTCTAACGAAAATATCATCATTACATTCGAAAGATAATAAAACTTGTACAATTAGGATATTACCTAAATTACTCACATACAAGTACTTGGTATTTGCGAGATACAAGTACTTGCATGTACAAGCACTTGGTCCTTGTGAGGACAAGTACTTGGCACATGTACCTACTTGAATGTCATTTTAAGCAATGTACTTTTTCTTTACTTCAACAAGTAATTGTGAAGAAGTTCTGTTGTTCAAATCACTATCATAACTTTATAGATAGCCTGATTAAAGTCAAACAGCATGTGCAAGTAAACTCTCAAGCTGTAATTTTTTTATATTGATGGGAACTAAAAAATTACATTCTTGGCGTAGCGATATAAGTTGGGGAAACAGAGCTAGCCGCTTAGAGTTGTGAAGGCAAATAATCTATAAATTCGAATTAGGAATTTAGAAGTTCTCCAAACCTGACACTCATTGTTTGAAATCTAGGTAACAAAAGAAAGCAAAATATAAAAAAGGGTACCTGACAACTCAGCATGGTGACAACAAGGCCAGTCCATGACAGCTTTTTAAGATCTGTCCTCATTCCTCAAGTTTTCCAGGAACTGCTGTCACAAACGAAACGTCAACTGAATAAAAACTCAGTATAAACCAACGAAAGAATTCCCATTCAGTCAGCAGCAGCAGCATCTCAAAATCCTGCCTCTATAACCAGAAATATAACTGAAGGTACACGACTTATAGAAACCTCATTGCTTAATCTATATAATCGCTGGAAAGGAAATGAGCCTCACCCTTAGTGCTGATAAAAAAATGCTCATGATACGGCTGCATTTACAAGCAACAACGTCTATTATTCATTCATTCATTTATTCATTCGTTCATTCACTCCAAAAATCTATATAGTGTCTCTTCAAGAGACGCGCCCAGAGGCGCTCTCAGCCCAGCCACAGTTTAAAAAGAGTGATTTAGGGGACTTATAGAAGGCAGACAAGTTCAATCGATCCATAAATCGTAAGTCTGGAGCGATGGAGGAACTCTCAATCGACAAAGGTCGATGCTGTCTAATAGGAGTATGAACTCGTGAGACCAAAAGCCCCGGGATGCCCCTCTGCCCCCTCTCCCCCCACTGCCAGAGAGCGGAGAGTTAAAGGACTGCTGCACAAATCACTGTTTGTATCTCCTGCAATACAATAATGGCATTTATACAGAAGTCTCCAGATTAGATTGGAAGAAATTAAATTACGGTAGTAACTAAAAGAAACCAGTTTACTTAAAAGGTAGTAGTAATGGTTATCTCAAGAACATCCATCTTTTGTGTTTTTACTGATGCTAACTAAAGAGCAGTTTTGACATTTTCTCTCAATGGCATAACAACAGAACTAACTGCATCAGGCAGTGAATAAGCTGGTGCCCCGCGCTTGGCTTTCGAGTGGCGCTTTAGAAATCTCGAGTTTACGATTATGATTACGATCAGGATTAAGGGTCTATTACATCCTTTTAGAGAAACTGTGGCATTATGTGTTCATAATTTGCGGGTATAGTGATAAGTGCTCAGACTACAGTTTAGTGAGAGGCTGAGGAATCAACAGTTATAATGTGCAAGTAATGCTAGGAGAGTTGAAATGCAGAATTAAGCTATGAAGAGGAAAGTTACGTATAACTCTGCAAAATAGATGTCAGAACAATAATTGAAACCGTTGTAAACATTAGACTGTTGCATTTTTAACAGCTTGGTTGTTGTTGGCATTTTCTCTTCATCTTTTAAACATTTTATATTGGCTTGAGCAACAAAAAAACATATAATTGATGCATTATTATTATTATTATTATTATTATTATTATTATTATTATTATTATCATCATTATTATTAAATAAATTTGTAACGCACGCAAGGTCACACTGAAATGTGAATCTGAGGCACGTTTAAGCTCTGTAGCACAAGCCACAATGCATTTTAGAGCACTTACAGCAAAACGCTACCCATTTTAGACACTTTACCATAATAAATTTGCTTTTTGTTATAACACACACCTTGTGCCATCTATGAATCCGAGCAACCGTCATAGTCAACCTCCCCCATGAATCCCGATCTCTTGTCGCCTCCCTCGGCTCCGCAAGGTTCATCCCCATCGCCTTGTGTATCTCCTTCATTCATCTTCTCCTTGGGCGTCCTCTCCCCTCCTTCCCTCTCCACATGCCAACATCGTCTCCTTTTCCAGACCATTTGTGTGCATCACATGTCTAAAGAACGTCATCTTCTGTTTTGCCGCTCTTTGTCTCAGTGTCACATCCCCTCTTAGTTGTTCTATCTCCCATAGTATATGCTCGTTTGTCCTTTTCTCAATCCATGTGACCCTCAACATCTTCCTCCAAATTCACATTTTGCATGTCTCAATTTTCTTCTCCAGTGCCTTGGTTTTTGTCTATGTTTCGCATCCGGACAGTCCCACCTTTACAATTCGTGTCCTCGTCATTAAAGTTATAGATTTATCCTTCCATACTCTATCATACACACACAAGTATATAATATATAATATTTATTGTACATAATATATGTATGTATATATGTATGTATGTATGTTTGTATGTGCATTTGTTATAGTGCCCCTTCAAGCACTCAGAGGCGCTCCCGACTGCAGAGCGGACACTGCATCGGAGTTTCACGCATGAAGCGCTGAGAAATTGCGAGTGAAGGACTTGCTCAAGGTCCCTACGCGGTGACCTGAGGTGAATTCGAACTTTGAACCTTCCGGCTTCAAGGCAACGACGCCACCACTACACCACCGCTACTGGGATCTTAGGCCAACAATGGCTGCACAGTTAAAATATGCACAGGTTTTTTGTAAGCTGAGTACATCAAGTAATATCAATGAAAGATTTGCATGGAGATTAAGAAGGCACATTATAATGATTAGCATGCAGGACTGTCAAGAGGAGGTGGTTAAAATCAGGGCGGAAGTTTGATTTCCAGAATTTCCCCAAGTGTGCCCCGGCGCCCCCTGTAGCCAATTCAGCCTAATCAGTAGACTTATGGTACACTGTCCATGGAAAGATAAGTCAGTGCAGAAGAGGATATACCTCCTTCCGTCTTATGCTGAGGCTAAGAATGAAGTCCCTGACACTTCATATCCTAATACTTTATATCCCTCCTTTAGCGCTGGCTTACAGGACTGATAAATCTGATCAGATAGCCATAGGAGATAAGCTTTTTTAAGATAAGACACAGAAAACAGGCTTTCAAGGTAGCCCACAGGAAACAGGCTTTTACATTTAAGCAAAAGGCTACAAACAGAGCTTAAAGTGTGGTTGGGACGGTCATGGATGGTGTCCATGCACTTATTTTCAAATCCGAATGCTGTCCTGCCACTTATTTCATCAGCTCATACTGGAAAGTTGAGGAGCCTCCAGGCACTTCTGTTTTTACACTTTAAGCACTGGCTACAAACAATAAGCAAGTTGACCAAGACAGAGCCTCCATTTAGCCTCTCAACTTGTGCTGGCAGTTCTCAGTTCTTTTCTGACTTGGTAAAGTCGGAATTTGTGCTTGCTAGGATAGCTTTAGCTCTGAATTTGATGAAGGTTCTATTGATATGCTGATATCATGGGTTCTTTGCCAATTATCAGATAAATGGAACTTGGATCAAATCACCTTCTCCAATGTCTGGGTGGGACAGCAGTTGTTAAAATTAGATAGATCTGCCATCTTTGGACAAAAAACAATAAATCACGTTTACTTCCATGGATTTTAAACTGGACCTAGTTGTAATGCAATTCAATGTAACAAAGCACCTAATAGGCACCTTTCCTGCACTTAATAGGCGCCTTTCCTGCACTTAATAGGCACCTTTCCTGCACTTAATAGGCACCTTTCCTGCACTTAATAGGCACCTTTCCTGCACTTAATAGGCACCTTTCCTGCACTTAATAGGCACCTTTCCTGCACTTAATAGGCACCTTTCCTGCACTTAATAGGCATCTTTCCTGCACTTAATAGGCACCTTTCCTGCATCTACCATTGAGCTGCTTGCATGGCTATCTAACTCTAAAACAATGACTATCTGATCTAATAAACAACTACCCGGGTATTCTCTATATTATAGAATGTGACCACCAGATACAAATTGTCACATTCACCCAAAGATAGGTGATAATTTGCACTTCTTGGTTACAAGTTTCAAACAGATATCAATGATAAACAAAGTAATGCTACTTTTGAAAAACACCATAAATGTCTGCTGGAAATTCAAAACTTCATTGTACCTTACTAAGTTACTGCTACCAGTACATCCTGCTTTCAATGAACAACATAAACTTCTTACAATGTGCATAATGCCAATTCTCATGGCCATAAGAGATGGAACAGATCTGCAAGGAGGCAGTGAGTAGCTTGTAACAACAGGCTTGTAACGACAAGGTCGTGCAGTTTTTTGAGACAACTGTGGAATATTCTGTAGTATGCCTGGTCTGTAACGCGATGACTGTCACTTTCTATTAATAAATGTGGCGCCGCACACCGAAATGAGCATTAAGTCGGAGATTACACATCAGAGATATCAGAGAAAAATCATTTTTTAACTTTTTTTATTTTTTTAAAAAAAGTTACTAAAAAAATTTTTTTTACAAATTTTTAAAAAACTTTTTTCAAAAGACAAGTAGCTGAGCTATTTTAATGCTTTTGATATGCAAATTATTATTTTTAATTAATTAAATTAAATTAATTAATTAATTTAATTTAATCACATTTTCTCTTGTATCTTCGGCTAGAATTAAGCTAGAGCAATAATTTTTGTGTCATTTTGACGCCTGAGACAAGGCCTTTGAAATGATGCATCAAACACAATATGTTTGAAAATCACCTTAATGCTCATTTCGGTGTGCGGCGCCACAAATATGTTGTGTGTTGAATAGACTTCTGCATAGCAACCCTGGTCAAATTGCTTTTGCACTTTGACCCTACTGACTATAATTTGTTAAGCTGGGAATAGCACATCCTGTGCTTCTGTCTAAAACGTTGTGATTTGTCCACTTCACTCTCAATGGCAAAGAACATGAATACCTCTCCAATTGCATTCTGTTATGAGATGCAGAAGTAGTAATCTCATTCTGCTGCTAATTGGGATTTTAATCTATCTAGGCAGATCACACATTTATCTCAAATTAGTCATTCATTCATAATAACATAGGCGGAGACCTGGTCCGAACTTTGGGGGGGACGGACGAGCGGCCGAAAACGATCGCCGAGGCGCGAAGAGGGGTTTGCGCCAGCAGCGCCACCCTCCTAAATGTCGAATGTTTTTATTTTCCACGCTGCAATTGTAGCATTATAGGCTGTCATTTTAACAAACAAATTTGCTCATTATCTCAGTGCTAATAGTCCCAATTTAAGACTTCAAAGTTTCCCCTTCAATGTTTTATTTTTTTAAATTTCGGCATTGTAGCCTTACTAGCCTAATGGAAACATTTTAGGATGCGATAGCAACAAAATTTCTCAAAATTTTATTGCTGAATGACATGGCTTAAGACTTTAATGAATGTCACCTCGACATTGTTTGGATTTTTTTAATTTCCATATTATTGTAGTAGTTTAAGCTGTCATCTTAATAAAATTAATCAGTTTCCAATGCTGATAGTCATAGCTTAATTCTTAAGGCTGTCGCATTCCAATTTTATGAATGTCCACATTGTTATCATAGCATTTCTAACTGTCATCCTTACAAAATCAATCATGATTTTCAGTGCTCAGTGACATGGCTTAAGACTTCAATTTATGTACCCTCCCATTATTTTAAATATTTTCAGTTTGTAAACTGTAATGATAGCATTTTAGACTGTCATCCTAACAAAATTGATCATCACGTATAAACACTGTAGAAATTTATAATGATATTTCTGAAATATTGGGAGGGATATAAGCACCTCCGTCCCCCCCCACCACAAACTTTGGAGGGGACCGTCCCCCGCTGTCCCCCCCTAGGTCTCCGCCACTGCATAATAATAATAATAATAATAATAATAATAATAATAATAATAATAATAATAATAATAATAATAATAATAATAATAATGATAATGATAATGATAATAATAATAATAATAATAATAATAATAATGATAATGATAATGATAATAATAATAATAATAATAATAATAATAATAATAATAATAATAATAATAATAATAATAATAATAATAATGATAATAATAATAATAATAATAATAATAATAATAATAATAATGATGATGATGATAATGATAATGATAATAATAACAATATTAATAATAATAGTAATAATGATAATAATAATAATTTATCTCTTACTCCACATGCTCTTTGCATGATGAGTTGATCAGACTTCAATGTCTATCTAATCTCACTACTCATTATTTTTAGGCTAAGACGTCCCAGCTGGGTTGCAAATCTGGCATGGTAAGCTCCCTGGCCTAGGAGCAAACGGGACAATTATGAGTGAGTAACTTGTCCAAAGTTGTTACACAGAGGCCAGAGGTGGATTCGAACCTGGGGCCCTACAGTCACAAGGTAACAATCATACCACCATATCCCATTTATTCATGCAGGTATATTATGTACTTCAATATAATAAAATACAACTTTAAAATGTGCTGGAACAGTGATGTCTAAATAAATATGTAGGTAGTGCACACACAGATCATACAATTTCAATGCGCATGTACATTTGATCAAGTCAATGCTCAAACCACGTTCAGTTCAGTTCGGTGGAATCAAAAGCTAAGTAGGAAAAGAAACTCATTCAAGCAGATCGTTAGAATGTCAAAAAAAGTCAACGCTAAAGAACTCAACATTTATTTATTATTTTTCTCGCATTTGCTATAGCGCACGCTCAAGCTGTGTTCGAGCAACTGCGAGTGAAGAACTTGCTCAAGGGTCCTACGTGGTGGTTTGAGGTGGATTCTAACCTGGAACCCGCTGGCTTCAAGGCACCAAACCTACCACTACACCATCATGCCCCACAACATGTTAGCTTTGCTCTAGAGCAAGAAAGCTTCCAAGCAATCTGTGACATGTGTTTCTTTACCAATATTTTGCCATCAGTTGAAGACCATTCTATTGTACTGGTATCTGGGGTCCATAGCTCCTTGAAGGATTTTTCAGAGAAGCCTTACATAAAAGTGCACTTACAACTACAACGACTCTATGTTCATACACCAGTGACTGAAGAGCTCTCCTGCATAAACAGTTTCACTTATGTGAGGACCATAGTAAAATACCATAATTGGCAGTGGCGTAGGCAATGGGGGGTTTCGGGGGTTAAAACCCCCCCCATTGGCTCCGGAAAAAGTTTTTTTAAGGTTATTTTTCCGTTTAAGTAAGAAAAAAAAAGAAAAAAACAGGGTTTCCGGCCATAAAACCCCCCCCATGAAAAATTCCTGGCTACGCCACTGATAATTGGTAACACAGCATTGCAGTGCAATGAGAATATCTGAGCAGAAGTTGACATTAGAATATTTAATGTCTTCCTCAACAGTTTGATGGTGCTCTGCCCGAAGGCAGGTTCATTGGCTTTACGCCCCTGGGGATGAGATGAGTGAGGTGGTTTCCCGTTGCCTTCCCCACAGACAATGATGGGTAAGCAACTTGCCCAAGGTCGCTCCGCAGGAGCTTGTGCCCCTGCGTCCCACACGTGCTAGCCCGAGATATCTAAATCTCTGAATGTCAACTCCCAGCCCGGGGCTTGAACCGCAGTCCGTTGTAACCAACAGACGAATGCAGCTCGCGCTTACCGGTGTAGCTAACTAGGCCAGTGAAGCATACGATATTCGAGCTGAATATATCTGCAAATCAATGGAATTAAGATTACAATAACAAATAATTATGTGTAAATGTCCATGCTACTGATTGATCACCAACTATGCCAAGAGAAAGAAATCAAATATCTAATTAATTCATTGCAATATACAATGAAAACCAAACGAAAACACTTACCTTGCGCTTAAAGCATGTGATCCAGTTTTACGCTCAGAGACAACTGATCTGGCAGTCTACGCTGGTCCTCTTTCCTCACTGTCTCCTTCCTCTCTGTCTTCTATGTGACATTTGTATCCAGCCGTCGATTGCAGATGACCCGTGGGGTCAACAAGTGCCAAGTATTGTCACCAATCTTGTCACAACAAATCGACCAAATCAAAAAGATTGGAGCCGCTGCCGACTTCAGACATTCAACAGCCACAATCATCAGAAAAGCAATTCTCGACGGTCGTATACATTATGTCTGTGACGGACGAACTTTACTTCCATGTGGCTTTTCATTAAACAGTCGCAGCCGCAGCCGCAGCAGCAGCAGCAGCAGCAGCCGCGAAGGACGGAACGGCCGATGGTATAGCATGGATGCAACTGAGATGGACGAGGAGACTGGGAAACTTTGTGGAGTCTACACTGATCCAATCGAAACGAGATCTTGTCAGATGCCGATGATACTGCAGTGCATCCCAGTCACT
Organism: Lumbricus terrestris; assembly: GCA_949752735.1. NCBI lineage: Eukaryota > Metazoa > Annelida > Clitellata > Crassiclitellata > Lumbricidae > Lumbricus > Lumbricus terrestris. The sequence goes on from OX457039.1 coordinate 35,671,415, forward strand.
ACACTCCACTTTCTGCTGCTGCTGCTGCTGCTGCTGCTGCTGCTGCTGCTGCTGCTGGTGAATCCATGGAGACTGGAGATCAGTCGATGGCACTTGCACGCTACGATCTTATCTCACTCAATGCCATCTTCATTGAAGATGGAGACACAGATGGCGCCAGACGTTCTTGAAAATCAGTTAAATCTGTGAAAGTCAATTGGTGACATTCATGCTCCCCATGTAATCAGATGTCTCAAGTCAAACTGGTTTGCATGATTCCCAATATAACATTCGGCTTAGACATATAGTTTTGCTTAAACAGTCGATCTGCTGAAAGTAACAAATACCAACCGAAATGATTTTGGAAAGAATTATAGCCCTGATTCATTTCCCTGATTTTTTTCTCCTGAAACAAGGTCACACAATTTCAAAATCCCAACTAGAAACCTATTGAATCTACAACAGAGCCACACAAAATTCCAGTAGCTCCTTGTAAGTAAGTTTGAACAACAGTTCAAGGCTGCTAAAATTTTGAAAGCAAACTTAAAGCTGACTTCGGTCAATATGCTCGTAGTAAATATTTATTGCCATTGGACACATTACTATTCCATGTGGCACAAACTTATCAGATCAAATAAACACAGGCTTTTTCAAGAAAAATATTCATAGAGATTTTAAAAAGAAAGTACAGTGGACTTAAGACGAACGATTTGTTTATTGACAAACACATATCATATAAACATTATATTTAAGATAATCAAACTTTAACTCAATGACTTCAGCACTGAGAGCAAGACATGCCACAGGAAAGGTAATAGGTCCATGTAACAGTAAGTTTGCTGCCTTACTGCTCAAATAATCAACAAAACATATTATTTATTTTTGCTTATATTTTGCCAGTGTCAAATACACAAAGCTTCAAAAACAGACTATAACCAAGATTAGATTCAACAAAGGTTACAGCCAAATATAACCAAACTAAGATATCTAACTAGCATTAATTTATCAGTCAGTATTTACAATTTTATATTAGTATTTATACAGTTCTCTTAGCATCTGTCAAAAGCCATATTTAATATCTGGATGTCAGGACCAATTCTGAAACAGAGTACCGTATGTATAGAGCAAGAGCAATGCACAGTTCTTACAAAGTAAGACATGTATTAATTGAAAACCATATCAACATGCCTTCTTATATATCTAATAATGCATGTATACATAAAGGTAGAAAAAGTTGAAAAGAGTTGGCTAACAACATTGGAGGAGAAGAAGAAACTACACTGCGACTCATTACCCATAGATTCTATTGCTGAGAAGAAGATAGTGCAGAGGTAGATGTTTGAGGCCACAGACATAAGATATTTAACAAACAAGGAACAGTGTGGTGGAATGTCTTCAGTGCAGAAAGTTGTAGAATTGCGGAGTATTATAGTTTGGATGATAGTACTGCCTCCGCAGGTATCTCAGTGTATACATGCATTCATCTATGCAATGTGTCACGCATGTCAGCATATATGTATGTATGCATGAATAGATGCATACATTCATGCCTGAATGTGTGAAATTTATATGTATATGCTCTTACCATAAAGTCTTTTAAGAAGCCAAACTCAAAAAAGTGTCGCATGCACCAGCCTAAATGATGCTAAAGTCCAAACTCAAAAAAGTGTCGCATGCACCAGCCTAAATGATGCTAAAGTCCAAACTCAAAAAAGTGTCGCATGCACCAGCCTAAATGATGCTAAAGTCCAAACTCAAAAAAGTGTCGCATGCACCCATGGGCGCCCGCAGGATTTTTTGCAGGGGGGGTCAGTCATGACCAGGAGCGTTAAGATATAAAATATCATTAAATACTAAGCTTACACAATTACATTGTATCAATATAACGTACTACTATTTACGAGCTTTTTGCAATGAGACTAACAAAATCTTTCAACAATTTTCCGACTTTTAAGGCACATATTATTCATGTATAGCCTACATTGCATGTTGCGTGCACAAGGCCTGAAATAATTATTATTTGGTATTTAATATCTATTTGGAAAGTCCCTGGTCATGGTCCCTGACATGACATATATTCATAACATAGCCTTAACAATATAAATACATATTTATATGCAAGTATATAATTTTAAGTACACGTGATACACAGTCTGCCAAGCAACATTTGTGAATTTATATGCTACAAAATGGAACTTTTGTCAACCATCTGTCACGATGCACCAGCCTAAATGATGCTAAAGTCCAAACTCAAAAAAGTGTCGCATGCACCAGCCTAAATGATGCTAAAGTCCAAACTCAAAAAAGTGTCGCATGCACCAGCCTAAATGATGCTAAAGTCCAAACTCAAAAAAGTGTCGCATGCACCAGCCTAAATGATGCTAAAGTCCAAACTCAAAAAAGTGTCGCATGCACCAGCCTAAATGATGCTAAAGTCCAAACTCAAAAAAGTGTCGCATGCACCAGCCTAAATGATGCTAAAGTCCAAACTCAAAAAGTGCTGCATGCACCAGCCTAAATAATGCTAAAGTCCAAACTCAAAAAAGTGTCGCATGCACCAGCCTAAATGATGCTAAAGTCCAAACTCAAAAAAGTGTCGCATGCACCAGCCTAAATGATGCTAAAGTCCAAACTCAAAAAAGTGTCGCATGCACCAGCCTAAATGATGCTAAAGTCCAAACTCAAAAAAGTGTCGCATGCACCAGCCTAAATGATGCTAAAGTCCAAACTCAAAAAAGTGTCGCATGCACCAGCCTAAATGATGCTAAAGTCCAAACTCAAAAAAGTGTCGCATGCACCAGCCTAAATGATGCTAAAGTCCAAACTCAAAAAAGTGTCGCATGCACCAGCCTAAATGATGCTAAAGTCCAAACTCAAAAAAGTGTCGCATGCACCAGCCTAAATGATGCTAAAGTCCAAACTCAAAAAAGTGTCGCATGCACCAGCCTAAATGATGCTAAAGTCCAAACTCAAAAAAGTGTCGCATGCACCAGCCTAAATGATGCTAAAGTCCAAACTCAAAAAGTGCTGCATGCACCAGCCTAAATAATGCTAAAGTCCAAACTCAAAAAAGTGTCGCATGCACCAGCCTAAATGATGCTAAAGTCCAAACTCAAAAAAGTGTCGCATGCACCAGCCTAAATGATGCTAAAGTCCAAACTCAAAAAGTGCTGCATGCACCAGCCTAAATAATGCTAAAGTCCAAACTCAAAAAGTGCTGCATGCACCAGCCTAAATAATGCTAAAGTCCAAAGAATTCAAAGCTAATCATTAATGACTAACGGTCAGTCTGTGGTTTCTTGGGGGGGGCTTAGCGGCCTTAGCCCCCCTAGCCGTGATAAACTCCGCCCATGCAAATCAATAATGGTCAACGCACTTAACTATTAGCCTAAGCCTATAATTAGGCCTATGTATATCGAAATTCGAAAAAGTAACTTGCCTGGCTGGAACTAATTTTTTGCAATAATAGTTTAATTAAAAATGGATTCGACAGATGGCTGTCACTCATTGAGTCTTTTGACCTCGCACAGCGGGAGTCTCGGAATTTTCAAGCCTAAAGGGCCTAAAATAACTATAGGCCCTAGTAGGCGTAACCGCGTATGCTGCATAATGTAAATCGTATCGCGCGATTTAATTGGTTTCAAATTAGGCCTGGAGATTATACGGATCTATGCATGTGCAGGTGTCACGAAATAGAGTATACCCCGTATTAATTGTATCCCCCCAAATTACAAAAGTCGAAAAAACCGCTTCCGCGTGTATTTTTTGGGCAAATTAATTTTCATCTGCTTTATGTAGAACAATGACACTAACAAGTATGTTTATTCTTACTATATAATTTCTTTTGCCCTGTTTTTAGAGCACTTAAAACTTTTAAAACACTTAAAAACACTCAGAGTCACTAAATAAATTCGAGTTGCCTTTATCTGAGCATTGCTTAGGACACTTAAAACAATTAGAGTCACTTTAAATTTTGATTACAGCCTAATTTTTTTTTATTATGCTCATTTTTCAAAAAAGGGGATAGTATGGTTTATCCCCCCGGATAGTATAGACCGGTTAATTCCATCCGGGGGGATAGATTAATTCATCCAACCGGATAGCTTTCAGGGGGGATACTCCGTTTCGTGTCACAGGCAGTAAAAGAGACGAGACGTCACGAGAGAACCAGCAGCTCCATTTGAGCGGCCTTGCATGGGTAGGCCAAATTGAACATGAGTTAGTATTCGAGAGCAGTAGGCCTACGTGATCCCTATTAAGCCTACTGTGGCATATAATCACTGTACGTCATCCTGCCAGTGGCCTGCACCATTCCTCAACTCCTTCAATGACCACCTTTAAAAGGAAGGTTCAAATACAATTAAATCGTCGACATTATCACCTACAATTAACTATGTAGCCTACCTACTAGGCCTAAAGAAAACTTCCTAGTACATCCCCATGCTCTCCAACCTCCTTCAAAAATCACATGCATGTCGTACGTACTAGACCTACGTCAAAGAAGATAAATTAAATCATTCATAGATCTACTGCATACTGTGGCCCAACCAGAGATTTTAAAGATTTTTAGATCTTTGTTGTAACTGCATGGTTGCGGTCTGTCAGCCAGATGATTGAATAGGCTAAGTTAAGTGAGAATTACTGAGCCTATTAAGCCTACTAATATAGGCCTACTACTAGTCCACTTCCATATCCTCAGTCCTTAAACCTTTAACCTTGCATAAGAATCTTTTTCAGCATGTGCACATGTGCTTCGATTCTTCTAATATTATTAACCTGAGCGGATAAAGGATCATTATAAATGTTTGGAAGTTCTACACAAAGATGGGCTGTGAATGGAAGGTATGCTAAGTTATAGCGCTATAAAATTAGAATATTGAGCCATTGACATCCGGAATGATCAGGTGCCCTGCGCTTCGCATATGGGTGTGTGTATATCTTGAAGAACTCTGACGTTTTCAGGGTTCCAGACAGCCTGTTTAGGTTGAGCTATTTGCTATGTTAAGGTTTGCGGTGCGATGGACTTTGTTCTGCATAATAGCGAATTATAAACACTGTTGTCGGACGTTACCATAAATGCGGTGTTGACGAAGTAATTGCGTAAGTCTGAACTTTATGTGGGATGAAATGAAGGGTGTTCTGTCGATGTCCGTTTTGGTATCGTTTGTTTTGAACAATTCTCCATCTTCGTCAGCTGTCGCCTCTCCAGCGCCTCCGAACCATGGCGATGAGAACCACGGGGCTGGAAGCCAACGCCTGTCTTGGGCCAACGTGAATATTACGTACCGAGATCCGAGTGCAGGATCCATTCATTCGGAACAAAGTGAGATGGGTCTGTACGGCTCCGATAGTCGGACTGACCCTGAGTGGGGCTGGGTCGTCCACATTAGGACTGCAGACAATAAGACAAATGGCTGCTCGCGGCCGGTCAATGCTCCAGCGGAACGTTGGATTGCGTTGGTTGAAAGAGGAACATGCAAGTTCCAAGATAAGATCCTCAATGCAGCAATACTTCTCAACGCCTCGGCCGTTGTAATCTACAACCACGAATATCAGGAGAATCTGCTGACGATGAAACATACAGGTACGATTTGTATTGCTTTCTGGGTAGAGGTTTGCATCCGCTTGGTCGCCCATACGCAGCTAGTAAACAAATATGGCCGCCACAGATCGGTGCGGAATAGAGAGAGCGCTCTGAACCAAATCTTTGCTCTGAGCTACAGCCTAATATTCCCCGAAAATAAGTAAGTGAATGAGTAGGGTCCATGGAAAATGTGTTTGAATAGAAAATTTTACTTTATGGAAACAGCAAACGCAAGAATGTACTGTTTCGGGGCATGCTGCATGGATGGTTTCTAATGACAACACTAACCCTAAACCTGACCCTAATCGACTCTCATGACACTTGACCTGCCGACTCTTCTGACACCTAACCCTGACTCTAAACCACCCTCACGATGTCTGACCCTAACAGACACTTGCAACGTCAGTAAACTTACGCACTATATCTTTCTGCACCGGATTTGCCACGACCTCTTATATGATTTTAATATAAGATATTTGTAAAGTATTTGAGCTACCTATGCTTATAGACGGACACTACCTAACTCATTCACTTTCTTTCGTGGAATTAAGGTCAGAGCGCTCTATTATTTCCCTTCCTGCTTTGGTCATATTGTTTATATGTTGCATATTAGTGACCGAACGGATGTAAACCTCTGCCTCTTTCTGTGACAATACAGTTACATTAAAACATTTAGGCAGGAATTCCATTAAGTGTAAGCAACCTACATGTAAAATTTCCTTTTTATGGCAGAGGATTTTGCTTTCGATAGAGCTTATTTCTCCCAACAAAGTCATGCCAGTGTTTGCTTTACTTGAGTGCTAGTTATCCAAGTGTCTTCATATGCTTGCCTTTCAAAAGCTTTTATTGACAGTGTGTGAGTATGGCAGTATGCTAACAGTATAACAGAGTATGCTAGCAGCATAACGAAGAAAGCATGGGAGGCTCAGACTGAGGAAGTGATACCATTGGCGTAGCAAGGTCTTGGGGCGCCCCTGTGCAGAGCTTAGGTGGTGGCCCTTAAATGCTTGAAAGCCCATTCGATTTCAAACAACAAAGCTGTGCAAAATGCCTGGTTCCTTTACGAAATTTGCATATTTAACACCAAAGTTAAATGAAAATAAACTAGCCACATTTTTATTATTTAAAAAAAGTTATCTAATGAAACATATTCTTCTCCATATCAGCAGAGAAAAATTGAACTAGAATACCATGCAAAAGTAATAAAAAAATTGCTTCATCTCCTGAAGCATTAATCATCAATCACCCATCTATGCCCTACTTAAATTCTCCAAGTTGTTGGGTTTGTTGATTGAAAGAGCGGAAAAATGTAACGAATTTGACAAGCGTGAAATAATTCAATCAAGTATGCGGCTAACCTACTACGGGGGTCTGAATCCGAGATGCTAAAATGCTCGTTGGGGGACCCCTGTGCAGAGCTTAGGTTTGCGCGCCTTCTCTTGTGCAAGAATATCCACCACTTTTGATGCGTCAAGCCTGAATTCATTGGTGATGTAACTGATACCGCAGCCTCTGAAGTTCGAGGCCTCCTCAGCTCAGTGTCAATATCCATGTCAATATCCATGTCAACCACCATCTCTGCACTGATCAAACCGGAATTTGATTCTGCCCCCATGTCTGATGTAGTCATCGGTGCAAGCTCGCTCTCCGCAGGCATCATAAATGCGGGAATTTTTGCATTTTGGCGGTCTTCTTTACCCGTTCTTCCCGTGCTTGTCGCTTAGCGGCGCCACTTAAATAAGACTTAGGCATAACTTGGGGACAGAAAGAGTGCCGTACGAGAAAAAAAAATATACAATTTCCAAGTTAATAGGCTATGCAGTTATCTTTTATAAATTTCACATTTTACTACAAAGATAATAAATTTAAAACGCATCTGCGTAGACCATGACACAATTATGTTTATACGCCAGTACCACTACTTCCGGCCAAACACTGCAAAGAGTAAAAATATTTTTAATAAGGTAGCCTAATCGTGGACATTCCGACTGAAACCCAAAAATTACTGGGTGTGTAATGTGTATGCTGTCGATGTGGGTTTGAATACATTATGAATATCCTTAAAGTAAAATTTTGATTCTGACCCCTGGGGTGCCCCTGACAGCCGGGGGCCCTTGTGCACTGCACACAGTGCACAGGTTGCACGACCTATTGCTACGCCACAGTCGCCACTGAGTGATAATGAGATGAAAACAGAAGACCAGAGAAGATGGCAAGAAGGATGGAGAAGAAGTGACAGGATGGAGATGGTGCTCTTAAACTGTTCTGGCCATAATTATGTGGCACCAACTACATTATCATCTTTTTAAGGAATTTGAACTGAAACCTTGTTGGTGTTTTATTCTTTAACTTGTCTTCAAGTAAACCACTATGAATGATTATCAGTCCTATTTTGTTGCAGTACTTGTAATTGGTACGCAGGTACTTGTCTTCTGTGTGCTTGAAACAAACCCATTGACAAAATCAGGACTTTGTATGCAGTGCACAGTTTGTCCGCTATGACACATTTTCTTGTGTGTCGCAATGACTGTTGCCATGTTCACTTCTCAATGTCTTTGACTTAAATGGAATGTCTTTTAAGAAATATTCTTTCTGTGCCAGATGCAGAAAAACATGGGTTTATTTCTCCACATGCCTTAATAAATACTGCAGGTGTTTGTTCACAACTGTGCTTTAAGACTTTAAAATTATGCACCATTTAATTTTAATTATTTTTTCCCTACACCATTTAATTTTGATTACTTCTTTCCATAAAATTCCAAGTGTACACTTTCTGACCTAGCATAACAGGCCAAGTGACAGTCCTTGGAACCCAATGGAATTGCTTTGAATCACACGAGGTTCTTTCAGGCAGAATGCTTACCATACACTGATGGTGTTCTTTTTCTATTTGTATGAAGCATGTTTCTCACAGGCAAATAGGGCACAGTTTCAACCACCTGATGAGTCATACTTAGCCTGCATTGGTGCCATTTTACAGATAAATGATAAAATGAAGCATACTCTAACACTCTTTGAAAAGTCTGGCTGCTTTAAACCTTGTGAATATTGACTGTGGTTGTGTGATTCTGGTGATTTAATGGGAATTAGCTTGAAGTTCGTACTCTCAAACTTCTGGTTGCTGGTATATCAAACAGCAGTTAATGACCTGGTCACAACCATGGAACACATAAGTGTGCACTGCAAGAAGTACTATGTAAATTATTCGATGCATTGTAATAGAGACTTTTTTTATCGAATTTATACATGAAGTTCTGCTTATTTATGGCAAAGAAGATTTGAAACTTGTTGAACTATTGACTATCAGGCATTGAAGTTAGATGCCTTGGCCTAGTTTTAACTGGTTGCTTATATTCTGAACTTGTGCCAAACATGAGACAAGAATGACACAGCTGTGTGTTTGGGCCACTGTGAGGGGTCATTTCAAGTAGAGTTACCGTACTTGAATCTAATCTCACTCCTCTCTCTTATCGTAACCTCAGATAAATTGCTGAAGTAAATCTAAATCCTTTTTAGACAGATGAGCATTCCACACCGTCTGTGCAAAGAAATACCTTGCTACACATAGGTATAAATTTATGTGTACTTTGTCTTTGTTATGATATGTAATGCAAGTGTGCATTTGAGTCAACAACATCCTTGTTAATAAAAATAATAATAACAATGGCAATTTCTATGGTGCCGTAACACAGTCATGCCATTACAAGGGCGCCTCACATGCAACGTTCTAACAGTGGGACTGGCCTTGCAAAAGAAATAAGTCTTGAGTCCTGATATGAAGGAGTCAACTGAGTCAGCCACTCGCAGCTCTCTAAGAATCTGTTGATGGCAAACTAGAAGCATTGTTCTGCGTAGCGTATAGGAAATCCAGATTAATCATGATTTTCTTTTGACTCGGCACCTGTGAATAAGTTGGTTACCACAACTTAACCTTTCTTTGTGTGCTGTTTACATCTTAAGGTTACAATGTAATTACAAGAGCTGCCTTACTAAGCATTTAAGGCAGTGGTCTCAAACTCAAGTCATCATGTGGGCCACATTTGAAAATTTACAATGGCTTGCGGACCGCAACATAAAAATATAGCCTACAATCCCTACATGTATCATGCACGTGAAACTACTTGTATATAATAATATATCAATGCAGCATACAAAGTACTGCAATAATTATATAATCCTCTAAAATTTAAATATATTCGCAGTATAGCTATATGGTAGGCCTACTACATACACAAATTGATTACGAGATTCATCATTAATACTTAAAACTACTTAGCAGCTTTAAATGTTACGGTAAGGTGCAAAGTATTATAGGAAGTGGTCTCAAGTGTGGTTAGCGTTACTCTACTGACAACGTTTCCCAAATACGAGAGCATCAATGTCTGGTTTCATCTTGATGCGACCAATAGGAGTACAGCTTGAAAATATTCACCTGTGACTGTAGACAACTAGACATGTCCTTTTTTCAGATTTATTAATCTTCATTAATGCAGGCACTGCCATTGCCATTACGCGTGTTGCAGCGAGTTGCAAATTTGGGGACTGTCATGTGGTAGAAACGTGTAGAATTTCAAGAATAACAACTTTGTTGTGCTTCTGCTTAAGCATGGTATTGCATTGAAGGTCCACTAACTCAAACTGCAGTTATAGATTCAATATCCACAGCAAAAGGAGTAGAAAACAGATTGAACCTTGGTTCAAGTCGCAAAGCCAAACACTAGTTGGCCGTCACGGGCTGCATTAAACAGTCTCACGGGCGCATGCGGCCAGTGGGCCGCGTGTTTGAGACCTCTGATTTAAGGGAACATTTCGCTTTCTGTGTATGAATCTGTGATATAAAGACAATGATATCTTGGTGTTGAGCATAGACTTCAGTGTAGAAATCTCCAATCTGCTCTCGTTCATCATTGAGAATTGAGTCCCAGTCTGCATATTTTTTGCTGGAATTGAAAACAGAAACTCTAGACTATATTTCAACATTTTTTAGACATACTTTAACACTGTGTTTTGAGTAGTGAAGCTAGCTGAAGACTGAAGACTTCAGTTGACCCATTCCTATCAACATTTCATTCTACTCCTGCAAGCTTTCAGTCAGCTTCTAACTAGTAACACAGTTCCTATTAAATGTAATTTATTTAATCAAATATTGACCCGTGTGTGAGAGCAAGTGAGACTGTGAGTACACGCATGCATACTTTAAAATAATCGTAGGCCTGATCGTGATCTCAAGAGGTCTACAGCAGCGGTTCTTAACCGACTGATGTGTCGCGAATTGACCAGCAGTGTGTTGCTTGAAATTGATGTGTCACGAAGAATTGGTGTGTCGCGAATACTCACAGTGCTCAAACTTCAGTCGTTCGTGCATTGCACTGAGCTGCTTACTTTAAAAGTTTAGCGGGCATGGAGTGTAAGAATTTGTAAGGCCCATAGCACTCTATTTCTTCCATTCAATGTCCATTTTAATCACTCCATTCGATGTCATCGCAATCTGGAGCAGCCACAACTTTTGCCTTATTGGTCCACAATCCCTACATTAAAAAAATACAGTAGCCTATAGCACGTTAGCAGACGCACCAATTAAACTTTTACCCAATGCTGTAACATTCTAAAAATAATGTGAAGAATAATTATAAAGAAACGAAAAAATTTCTATTATCTGCAACTAACTGATGATGCGAAATGGTCGAATGTGCCCTCTCACTGCTTTCAGTCTGTGTGCGTACTCGGAGTATAGCCATGTGACGAATCACTGACGATGGCGGACAAATTCCACGGCCCCAAGATCCCGCGGCTCGAGTTTTTTAAAGTAAAAATTTCCTGTCCTTTTTCCCAGTTTTCCACGACAATAATTGGACATTTTGAAGGGCATCGTTTAATTTCGGCGATGTTTAGTTGTCTTTGTCGCATGTTTTCTCACTTTGCCTTGGACTAATAGTAGTGTGATTTGGACCATGAATAATTGATGATTACTTTCATGCTCTTTTTTTACCTTAATACAGTTTTATGTAGCGAGTCTCATTAATGAGTAAGGCCCAAGCTTAGAGTCTTCAGAAACCCCCGGGCTAGGTTGCTACGTAACTGTGCGTATTGCACTCACAAAGCCTGTGGATCCTCATCTCACTATGATCCTAAGATAATTAATCCAGGAACCAATTATACGTGGAGTCATAAAACGACGTAGGATAGTAGATTTAGATAAGTGGATTTTAGAATCATTAGAAGCTAGAACGCATTCAGTGTCAACATTTTTATTCATTGAAAATTTTAACAAGTGAAAACAAAGAAGCTAATTTGACATTAAATATTTTAATTTTAGCGATATTGACATTACGACGATTGCATGGTGTGTCTCCAAATTTAGTTTTAAGTTTAGGGGTGTTGTGCGTGGAAAAAGGTTAAGAACGTCTGTTCTACAGCACCCAAAAAGCAAAGTCTCATTAGCCAGCTTATGTGTATGTGTTCAACTGTTCATGTGTGTGTGTGATTTTGCATGAACTTCAGATGACTCGCCTCCAACATGAAGAGCAACGTTATTGCATGTGTTGTGCATGTGCATTACATGGAAATTAAAGAAGGCTGTTTGTTCCTGACATATAATACGAAATAGTCTGACAGGTTTTCCTGAAATTATATAGATCTCCTTTGAAGCAGGTTTAACCAGGATTTGTAAGTTTCTACCAAGACAATATGTTCTTCAGTTACCAGCAAAATATTTTGATTGACAAACTTTGCAGATATCCTGATTCGGTGAAGTAATGGACGTGTATTAAAGTACTTCCTGTGGTCTGATTTGTTTGCAAATTTGGTCCACCTGTTGCTTTAAATAGCTCACCATATTATGCTAATGTGACCCAGAAAAACAATGTTTATCCAGTAGGTTAGCAGTGGTAACTAGGCCACCTACATCTAAGTTCCAGTACCTGTGCACACATCTTTGTAGACTTTGCCTTTGTTTTGACTCCAGTTCTTGACTTAACACTTCAGTTATGAACATTTACTATAAGTGACTGGGAAATCAGTGCGGCTCATCCTTTAAATGTTAAACATCAATAGATGGATGACTTCAAAGGCAATGTTGGATATTGAACTTCATGACAGAGCTGTGAATGGTGGACATGAATTGAGCTTGTACCAGTGTAAAGCCAAACATACATTTAGAGAACTAGCAATTGCAATCAAAATCAGATATCCTCTCATTGAAAGCGTTATTGTTTTGCAATAATGCTAGATTTGTAGGCCTACCTAGATTTAAACTTTTTGTGAAGAGATGCGGTTAATACTGAGAAGCCAGGTTATTTGAGACATTTGTATCTTGGATTAGTGCTGCCTGTCATTACTCTGTGACCTGAAGTGATGTGGCAGTGGGTTTAACGGCTGAATTAGCTGACCAGATGAAATAGCTGTGCAAATGAAGATCAAACAGGCCATGCAAGTGTGTGTGTGGTCAGCAGAAAGATTGGAGAAGCATGTCGTTCTGTCTAGACCCGATCACGTGGGGTATGCCCAGTTTTCTACTTTCTCAGGGTGTTGGGTTCTTGTCTTGCTAGTCATCACCAATCGTTGCTCCTTTTCTTTATCTCTCTTCACGATCCCTACTCAGAGGCGCTCCCGACTGCAGAGCGGACACTGCATCAAAGTTTCACGCCGAAGCGCTGAGCAATTGCGAGTGAAGGACTTGCCCAAGGTCCCTAAGCGGCGACTTGAGGTGGATTCGAACCTCGAATCTTCCGGCTTCAAGGCAACAACGCCACCACTACACCACCCCACATGTTAACAACAAAATTGTTTTGAGACATCAACTGCGGAGGTATATTTAGGTATGTTTAGAGATAGTTGCTTTTGGTTGAGTAAATAGATCAGTCAATTTTATTGTTCCCATGAAGCAGAGTATTTTCATATATTAAGCAACAAGGTAGGCAAGATAACAAAACATGCATGTTATCATTTATAACATGCATTTTAGGTTGTAAATCAACAGTGCAGGTTGTGAGAACAGGATGTGAATCCATTATTTGGGTGCTGTGCTTCTGTGTGACTTAATTGCTGATTAACTCTTTGTTCTCAATAACTTTTAAGGGGTTCACTGTAGTCTAGTGGTTAGCTTGCTGGACTGTGGAACGAGAGGTTGGGGTTCTAATCCCCACCAGGGCAGAATCGTGGTTTCTGCTCCATGTGCACACCTAGCCAACTCGGTTGGTGTGAAGATGAGATAGCAAGGGAGAGGACTGACTATACACCCTTATATGCTGATTGTAAGAGAATGAAGTGGCCTACACTTCATGCCCAGGGTTGCTTCAGTGCTGGCTTAGAGGACTTGCTCAGATTCTTCTTATCCTATAGGTGGCACGTGCATAGAGTAAGTGTCTAGATACACGCATCGTGAATGTCTAAAAACACACATGCATTCAGAGGCATGGCATCAGTGGCTATCAGATCACGAGGAACAAGTATCAGTCGTGAGAGAAGAAAATTATGTGAATTTTTGTGTGTGCTCAGGATCTCTGTGCTTTGGACTTTGCAAACATTTAAGATACGTAAATTTACTGCTTTGCTAAGGACGTCTTGGGAATATGGCAAACTTCCTAATTACGATGATAAGCTGTCGAGTGCAGAAATTTTTCTTTTTTATTGAAACGGTTTGTTTTAAGTGCAGTGGGATTATGTACTTGGCAGACCTTTAGCACTGACTGTCAGTCTGACTGTTCAGAAAAAAAGCTGACATTTTGAATATCTAGTCCACCCACTGTACTGGCTCTCACTGGGATTAGTGCTTTTCAGCCATTTTCTAACTTTGCAAGATAAAGAACAATGGAAAGCACAGTATGTTTCCTATCTGGTGATCTGACTAAATTAACTTACTATCTGATATATACTCTCAGTTTCTTCTATTTTTGATTAATGGAGTTATGGATGACAAAGTCTGCTCTTGTCATATGTACTCATGTAATCATGCCTTTTCTCTTGGGGTCGCTCACATTCGGAGTGCTTCTGTAAGGCTCTTGCTGAGAGAATCCTTTTATGGTCAAACACAATGTAATACATTCAATTCAATTAATTTTTTTATTTCCCTGAACATTCCACGCAAACAATTATGGCAGTAAAACAAAGGAATTAAGTGAATTAGTGGTCATCAAGTGGAAACCCAGAAGGGATGGATAATCCCGCTATTATAGGGCCACCCAGTAATCATAGAAGTACAAAGCACAAATGTACATGACAGCCAGTTGAATCATTTCAGAAACTGTATACGACCATGAGTGAGAATGCCCTCACAAGGTCAGTCAGCCAAAACTCAATTTGCAGGCTGGAATATTTTATCGTAATGAGTTAAAGTGCACATTTGACAAAGTCTGTGTAATGTTTATGTATGAAGCATCCTGAACATATTCATGAGTCTTAAGTATGAGACTCATTTATTCCTCAAGGCCTATCCTGCTGTTAGTTTAGTATGTCAGGCACCCTTGTAACGGCGCCATAGAAATCGTCATTGTTATTATTATTATTATTAAATGAGCTTGCTACTGACGAACTGTATAAATTATCATAATTGCAATTGCGATCGCAATTATCACAACCTTCTTAACCTCCTCCCTCTATAGGGTCACTCCAGACAATATGTGAAACAGCAGGCCTCTTGATCTTACCCTTCGTAGAGCTTATCAATAGAAGTTTTATTACGAGAATGGTATATGTCTGTTTCTGCATCAGTGTTATTGCAGAGCTCTAGAAAATCATTTTTATTTGGTTCATCATCAATCATTTCAGTTTAGTTTCAGTTTTATTTCTGATGATCAGTTTCGTTTAGTTTAGTTTTGTCTTCATAAATCATTTTAGTTCTGGTTTTTGTTTCCATGAATTAGCCTACTGACTGATCGTTTACATTTCATTTTCATTAATGAAATTGGTTGTTCAGCAGCTTTGAGCAACAAGTGTACTGCGCCATATAAATTGTCGTTATTATTATTATTATTATTATTATTATTATTATTATTATTATTAAGTGTGGTGGATGAAGAGAGAGCAAGGCAGATCTGAAGAAATAAAAACAGACGCATGTGTACGCAAAGTTTCCATACATGCATCTGTTTTTATTTCTTCTAATTGGCCTCTGTGTATTTGCTGAGTGTAGTCTAGTAAAGAATATTCTTACTTAAATGTACTGGCTTACTTATTGTAGTAAAACAGAGGTTTTCAAGGCTGATTGTATTTTCACAGCTCATTTTAACCAATCAACAACGAGCATGTACTAAAACTGACTGAGCCTTGGAAGTCAACGGAGCTCATCATTGAAGCATTAAGTAATCCAGAGTTAAAGTTTAGCATAACTTTTACCCAATGTAATTCGCTCTGCCTCAGGGGGTCAATAGTATTTGAATATGTAGAGTAAGTTACAAGTGACTTTTTCTAGTGCTGCTTGTCAGACTGGCAAACATTATTGAAATCTTCATAGAGCAATGCTTAATGCATGACTCATGATATAGTCAATGCATATGATTTCGTATTATGATATCAAAGGAGCTGCTAAAAAATCAAGACTAAGCGGTTTTCCATTGGATTACAATGTTTTTATTGCACTTAAAGTACGGTAACCATGGAGTGTTGTGATGATGGCATTGCAGTTCCAAGTTAGTTGATTTGATAAGGTAGAGGATTTTTGTGGTAACTGTTAACGGTGTTAAGATGGCGTTATGTATTCACTGCTCACCATTTGTCTTTAAGTTCGTCTAGAAGAATTTTGAAAATTCTTTCATGTTCCAATTGCTGCCGTAATCAAGTGTGTCTTTCAGAGTTGTGCTTTCTCTGGATGTTCAGTTTTCAAAGGGTTTTTATGCTATTGATTTTCCTTTGAATAGTTTTCCTCCATCTCTACTGAAGGGGATGACAGGTTCCAAATGATCACTGGTGGGCGGTCGTAACAGAGATCTGTCTCTGCTGTTAAAGGGCAAGAAGAGGCTTTGGCTGCCAGGAAGGATTCTACAATGAGACATTACTAACATGTTTATGTTTAACACATTGACTGCCACGGCTTTTATTACAGCCAAGCCAAAGGTCCTACGTAATATTATCACCATAAGGAATTCATGGATAAAATAATGTTTCGCTTTGTTTTCACCCCAGCCCTACTTCACTGGGGTGGGATAGGTCGTAGTGGTGCCCCGGCCCATCCCTCCAAACTCCATCCCACCCTGCCCCACAGCACACCCCTCCCACCCCACATCTATACGGCCCCACCCTCCAGAGAAAATTTTTGTTTTTTGCCCTTCCCCTCCCTCCCAATTCGCCCCACCTGGCGTAACCCACTCCATCCATGCTTCACTCCAGCCCACACGAACACACCACTCCATCCCACCATTCTGCTCCACCCCTCCTCATTCCACGAAATTTTCAAAATATGGTGGTGTTTCACTGTACCATCAGTCGAATATGTTTGATCAATCACATTGGGAAGCTCAACTATTGTCCCGACGCTGTGTCTTCCACTGACAGTACGTGAGAATTTTAGAAAAATAACTGCGGTCAGACTATGATCCACGTGGAGTTGGGGTATGTATGAAAAGTATAGTTTACTATGGGGCCTTAAGAAAGCCTGGAGGGGTTGAACCCCCTTCAACTCCCGGCAATTCTCACCCTGTCTACTGCTTTTGTTGTTGTTAATGTGTACAATGGACTCTATCACCTGTTTCATTCTACTTCTTGGATTCTTCTACCAGTTCAAGAACTCTGTGCTTGGTGTCATCCTTCAACTCAAAATGGAAACCAACTGACTGGGTTGTGTATGAACCTGCTACTGATTGAGATTTCTATTTTTACATGGTGTTGACTGACTAATGTAGAGAGTGTCTGTGATTAGTGTTCCTTGAAGCAGACTTATATAAATGTCAAAATACAATTTAATAGGATGAGCTGGTGTTGTGGGTCTTGCACAGAAACTCTGAGAATGTTGTTCATGTTGAAGAGTAATGTTGATCTGTTGAAGCTCAGAATTTGATCTGTGGGTTGAAACAGATGTGCAGTGGCTGATTTAGTTGAAGAGCAAAATGCGTCATCAACTATGATGACACATTTTAAAAGGAGGTGAATTCTAAATAAAAATTGTCTCTCATCTGCATACCAATTACCTCAGTTGTGTACACCTTTTAATTTTGAGTTTGACTGTTAAATTTATTATAATAATAATAATAATAATAACGACAATTTATATGGCACCGTAGCGCGGCCATACCGCTACAAGGGGGCCTCACAAATGGCCAACTGCGGGATACACCTTAGCAAACAGATAAGTTTTAATCTTTGTTTTAAAAGAGTCCACTGAGGCGGCCATCATGCATCATGAGTCGAGAATATTGAAACGAAGGAAGCAAGGTAACCCCCACCCATTAAGATTTTTCCATTTTGATAAAGCATATAGACAGATCTATGTATCAGGTATCAAGTAGGAAAATTTGACTGAATTAAAATGAATTCATCCATTGATAATAGTAGTACGATATATATGAGCATCACATTGCTTGTATTTTTCCCTGTAGGTGTTGGGAGAAATACTGGCAATATGGTTGCTCATAATACTACTCCTAACAGAGAAGTGCACCAAACTTACCAAACAGAGAAAGAAAAAGACTGTCTGAAGTAAAACATTGGGTGAAATGTAAGTCTAACAATACAGAATCTGATGAAGACATTTCGAGAGATTTTTTCTCTGGAAATGAGTGTGTTCTTTAAATTGAACAAAAACATCTTATGGTAGCGTTAAAATGCTTTTTACTCCACTGAAATTGCTTCTATATTATGAGCACTAAAATAAGAACTGAAATTATTTAAGAACTAAAATAGGATCAATAAGTAGAATTATTTGTGAAGTAAAATTGGGATTCTTAGAAGTTAAATCGACGAACACAGAACCAAATTAAAACTGAATTACGAATTATTTTTAGAAGTAAATTATAACTGTAATATAGCTACCCCAGTGTTTTTGCATAGATAATATTAAGTCTTTACATGCATGAAATCAGGAAGCCAATTTATTTCTTGAGGTCTCCTAATTCCATAAGATTATGGTTTCGATCCGCTTAATTTTCTCATCGATGGTTCTATGCCTGGACTGAGAGTTGGCTGAAAAACTGTTTTATATCTGGCGATGAAATTGATGTTTTTGTTCCACGATCAATTATTTCGCTTGGCAAACTTGAACCAGCTGTAATCTGCTGCTGCTGCTGATTTTTGCCATCTGACTCTCATGATGGAAACGGTTTCATGTGGAGGATACAATTTTATGGAAATAGAATTCTGATTGAAGTGGAGCATAATTCATGAGTTCATGTGTGGCGTGTTAAGCTGCTTTTTGGTCGTAGTGTTGTCTTAGATATTGGACACCTTGACACGCTATGAACTATTGTGGTGTTGTCTTTGATATTGGACACCTTGACACGCTGTGCTATGAAGTTTTTATGTATCGGCAACATGACAATTATTCATTCATTAAATGCGTTTATGTAATGCCTCTTCAAGGGGACTACTCAGAGGCGCTCCCAACTCCAGTGTGGCCAAATAAAACTGTCTTAAGATGAGAGAGGAATGCCTGAGAGGAAGTTCTAGAAAGGGAGCGGAGCATCAAGAGCAGGCCACTGCAGGTCGATGGTCCTACCACTGTTCTGCATGGTGGAGGTGTACAAGTAAAAGGTACTGAGGTCAGACTTTGTTCAGTCGAACGAAGGAAGCAGATGTGGCAAGCACTAAGAGTAGAGTTACTATACATCAATTAATATAGCACATGTAAATACGTCAAAAAGTCACTAAAAATGTGAATGTATTCTATTAGTGGATTTCATGTTCCTTAGAAGTATGACAATAAGAACAAGACAATGAAGTTAGGTTCAGAATAAGTGGTAGAAGATAATGTGAAGAAGATGATATGTGAGAATGAAATAAGAGATGAAATAACTGAAGAAATCAGACTATGAAAGAATGAAATGAATATGGAATGAATATGGATGGTTAGTAGCAGCAAATGTGCTTTGACACCAGACTGTCTTTGAATGTCATGACCGTAAGTATTTCTGTCTGTTGTCAGCATACATTGCAGTTATTAAGAGTGAGTGCATGAAAAATGGGTAATTGTATTATAAGAATTTCAGTATTTTTTTCTCAAATATTTTTCTCTGGTCTTTTTAATGTAAACTTTTTGGGATGTAAGAGTTTAAAAGAATTTTTTTTCTTATACCTTAAGCTCCACGCTTTTATTCATTCACTCAAATTGAAACTCCTCTTTCAAATACCATTTTTCACTGGACATCTTCAGCTGTTTGAATTACCTTTCCAGATCAGGTTTCACAAGAATAAGTTCAAGTTGATGTTTGCTTCTGACTAAACTGTATTCACCTTATTGTGAATGTAACAATACATTCCAAGTGGACAACTTTTGAGCCTGCATTTGTCTTGTAAAATTCACAACCTCATTGTCTTCTAAAGTTACAATTTTTGGCATGCATTAATCAGTCAGACACTGGCAGAACTTACTGAATGTGCCTAGCTGACACGAATTGATCATGTGCTTTGGTTTGCTAACGTATTTAGCATCTGCACAATAATTGCAGACAGTTTTGAGAACCTCCGCTTGTGCTGTAGTGATGATGATGAGCCATCGACTAGTTTGGACCAATTTACTGTCATGAGAATGAGTTTTGGGGCATCTTGTGACAACATAGGTCTTTGACAACTAGATTCCCTTTGTTTTTGACGACTACCGGGTAGATGCCTTTTGTTGTTGATGCTATGATTTGCCGTAGTGGTGGGAAAGGGCCTATTTATTCAATCAGAAATTGCGTTGTGGAGTAAAAACATTTTGTACCCGTTGGATTTTTCTATACCAGAGTGACAGTTTGCCTTTGAAAAGTTGATAAACTAATTGGTAATTAAGAACTTTTTTAAACTTTAGAGTACTGTTGAAATTTAGCTGTTCATTTCAATTGTTATGCGTAAAAGGAAACAAAGACAAACCATTGTCTTTTCGTAGTTAACACTGTGCTACAAAATATGGGAAAGTCTGAACTTGAAACTAGTAGACAACTTTGTAAGTTGTTGATGATACCTCTCGTTTGTGATGCATGCTCATCATGTCTATTTGAGGGATGCTTTATCGAGATACGCAAAATAGATTTGACAGGACCACACTGGATAATTTCCGTTTTGGTCATCTTAAGACATAATCGTTTTTAGACATCCAGTCGTACTTTGAAGATACATTTACGTGTATTTAGAAACTGTTCATAACTGGGTGAATTAATAATGATAAATATATGGAAGTTATCATATGTCTGGTGTGAATAACTGCTCATAAGAAAGAAATTGGTGAAAGTGTCCATAACCATATTTCCTATATATTCAGATTCAGTGCTCACGGATCCTGAATATACAAAATATGGTTACGGGCCAACAGCAGAATACAGTTCTAAGATCCCCACATTCAAGACTCAGATAGAGCCAATGCATTATTTTATACTTGCAATATTGCTGAGTACCCAATGCACAACTTTGGAGTTTTTGCATATCTATAGGGGACAATGGACAATTGATGGACATGGTGCAATCGATTGTCTGTCTGACGCTTCTGGGTCCCTTGTGACATCATGAATAGAAAAGGGGCTGTTCAGCAAAGACAGCATTTATAGGGTACTTGGGACAACGAGGAGGAGGAGGAGGAGGAGATGGGAGCGTTTTAGGATCGGCCTGTGCCATGCTGCTTTGTATAATGACCAAATAGAAATGCTGTAGCAGTTGAATCGGAGTTTGCCATAGCAAGAGCAGGATGTATGTGTACGCGTTAGCAAATAATTGAGCAAAGTGTTGTCGAATGTGTGCACTTGGTATTGCGTGAGTTCACTGAATGCGGGTGGGTGATGGTCTGAAATAAATCTCCCATTACATTTCCTGATGTGATGATCTGAATAAATCTCGTAAATATTACATTTCCTGATGTGATGGTCTGAATAAATCTCGTAAATATTACATTTCCTGATGTGATGATCTAAATAAATCTCGTAAATATTACATTTCCTGATGTGATGATCTGAATAAATCTCGTCGTAAATATTACATTTCCTGATGTGATGATCTGAATAAATCTCGTAAATATTACATTTCCTGATGTGATGATCTGAATAAATCTCGTAAATATTACATTTCCTGATGTGATGATCTGAATAAATCTCGTAAATATTACATTTCCTGATGTTATGATCTGAATAAATCTCGTAGTAAATATTACATTTCCTGATGTGATGATCTGAATAAATCTCGTAGTAAATATTACATTTCCTGATGTGATGATCTGAATAAATCTCGTAAATATTACATTTCCTGATGTTATGATCTGAATAAATCTCGTAGTAAATATTACATTTCCTGATGTGATAATCTGAATAAATCTCCTGTTACATTTCCTGGATTCTGACTTAGGATCATAAAATACAATGCAAAACAATCATGCAGAACTTTGCAAATTGGTGTTGTGCTGTAAAGTTTGCTTTGCTTCCTTCATAATCCAACCATGTCCTAGGTTGTCTGCTGCCTTCTATGTAGAATGTTGACTACTTACTCTCCTCAGTCACATGACCAAGACATCACACATGTTGACGCTCTAACTAGGTGTGGTTTAATCGTGCAAGTGCTATATAAATAACCCTATTGCAAATCTTTATCCTTACTTCTTCATACTCTCTCAGCTCCAAAGACATTGGTTTTCTAATGGCACATTATGTATGATCTTTTGATGATTGAGCATTCTTAGATTGTTGTCATCTGATATTTCCGCAGTGCATTTGCAGCCAGTTCAACGACGTACATACTTTCTTGCTGACTTTCAATAGCTTGAGGCTAATATATGTAAAGATGTGAAGAGAAGTCATCGGTCCTCAGAAGTCATCAGACTTGAGAAATTATTCTTAACCTTACTCGCAATTTACTTAAATCTCATTTTTAAATCATTGATTATTTAAAGTTTTAGATCAAGTTGACATTTACCCAAATGTTGCATTGCACTGTGACTAAATATCTTTTCCAGAAATTATATACTAACACAGTGACACTGGCTGCATATATGATGAGACTTCAGCATTTAATAATAAGAGCTTACCTGTTTGCTTTTGAGTTACCTTGAATTTTCAATGTGTTTGTTTCTTTCTGTTTTGCAGTGTCCGATGTTGTTTCCATTTTCATCCACCGACAAGACGGTGAGCGACTGGCCGCGATGGTAGACAATGGAACGCGAGTTCTCATGCACATTTCATTCAGCCGCGTGCAGCCGAACACTGCGAACAGCATGAACAGAACGTCGGTTCTCTTCGTCGCTATCTCGTTCATCGTTCTTATGGTCATTTCTGTCGCCTGGCTCATCTTCTATTACATCCAGCGTTTCCGATATGCTCACACGAAGGACCGACTTTCGGTAATGAACCACTCTTCTTCGTTGGCATACACGTGCTTAAATTTCTATGCAGCAAATGCTTTGAATTAGTTGGGCTATGTCTGTTGGAAAGTTATGCATTGCAGTGAAGTTGCATGGCCAGTTGAGTAGCTACATTGTTGTGTTATCCAGTGGCTGAAATTGTTTGAGTACATTATGACTCCAGTGACAGAGTTCATATGGTGACTGGCCAGTCTTGAAATGAGCCGTGGTGTTGTCAGGTGAAAGTTTTTAGAATAGCTTGGTCCTTGGAATAATTGTCACGTTCTGCACATGGAAGATGCAATGGGATATTATCGTAAAGCTGTTTGTAATTGCAAGGAATCATTCTGAGTCATCTGACACATTCTATTGCGATCTTAAAACTGTCCTCTTTAGCCGAGGTTGGTTCGGGAGTGCTCCTGAGTAGTTATATTGATATTGACAATGCACTCTTCCGAATTTCAGATGTACACACGTGCGTGCGCACACACACACATGACTAACTGGCTATCACAGTCGGCTTTGCAAGTGAACATCTATGGTGCTGAGTAATTGAAAGTGAAGTGCATGGTCCCTAAACAGTGACCACTTCAAGAGAGACTCGAATTTGTTGCTGTCCGTTTCTCAAGCTGAGTGCGCAGTAGCAGTTAGGTACTGTGCCCCATGCACATACACACATTTCTACGTATATACAGTGCATGTACACAAAACTACACATGCATACAGATTTTAGCATCGACCTGACCTAGTGTTCATGCAATATTTGTCAGCTGTCCTCTGAAGTGCAGTCGTGGTTGAAGGACGTTACTGATAAAGGTATCAAGATAATAATTGCAATCTTTTCTGTACAGGCAGACCATGATGGGGCATGGACTCTGACAGCTGGCTTGGATGCCAAGTTGCCAACTCTATAATTTAGTATACGACAGTGCTCAATATGTTGAGTTTACCTTCTACCTTCCGAGTTTATTTACACTCTATTCAGCTGATCATGTGACTGAGCTTATTGATGCTTTGGAGTGTGATGTTACCATTATTCTGACAATGATCAATCAGGTTTATTAAACCTGCCATCCTTCTTACCCATGTGTTAAATAATCGAACCATCAGAAGTGCCAGCAGATCAAATGAAATATCGGAAGTACCAGCCAACCAAACGAAATATCGGAAGTACCAGCAGACCAAACGAAATATCGGAAGTACCAGCAGACCAAATGCAGAACAGCTGACAACAGCTCTCTAGACATCTTTCTCGTCAACAATGTCATTCACCAGTTTCACTTGGCTCAGCATCTCTCAGAACGAGCGACGATTTGTGTGACTGGTTAAAGATGATTGGCTGTTCACGATCTTAGGTGGATCCTCTCTACTTCTTGGGTTGTGCGTTGTTCACCGTTTTTTGTCTGCACATGCAGTTGATTTCTGCTGTCCAGTCTATATATATATATGGGGCTGAAAGAACTTCAACCAGAATGACTTTTGAGCTGGCCTTTTGAACACTGCTCTCCATGGACTTGCCAGCAGTGGAAGGCCATTCCTCAGAAGATCTATTCACCATCTGTGAGTCTTTTATGTGCAGCCTGATCAACAGTCTCCTCACATTTAAGTCTGTGAAGGTCTGTCAGAGATTTCTCACAGCGTGGTTTGATAGAATCTTTTGTGATCTTCATCATGACGTGAGATACCTTGAGAGATGAATTAGATGACTGTGCAGTGCTGCCTGGACTTACATCACATACTATAGATGCACTTTGTGTTCAGAAACAGGTAGATTATCTACTGGAAGGTCATTGAATGTGACGGATAAAAACCCTCACTCTCCAGCATCATTTACCACTCCACTTCCTTGTGAAGTTCCATAAAAAAACATTCACAGCCATGTTTGCTATCTGGATTTCTTGAGCACGTGAAGAACACTGTTTGAACATGATTATATCTTCAGTGTCAGATTCACGCAATACATCTCTCACTTACAACTTTAGCTGCCATGACTCTCATGCATGCGTTCATGTGAGGCTCCAGGCCTAATAATTAGGTGTAACAGTGTAAATGGCAGTAATTACCATAATTATTATGGTAATTACTGCCATTTACACTGTCCGCACTTCTTCTCACATCAATCAGCTAGCTGCGAACTACGTACTGCTGTTAACCTGATCGGTGGTATACATAGTTTTGAGCATGTATGTAAAAATTCATGTGGGAGGATGATCTTAATTAAATTCATGTGGGAGGATGATCTGCTATGGTTGGTATTGAGCCAACATACATCAAAGAGGCTTGTGTTCCTATTATAATTATCAGTCACTACTCGCTCATCACCGTGCTTTGGTTGTTCCTCACTTCTGTGAATGATGCAAAGCTCTCTAATTCGTATGAATTGCCCTGCTAGTAATCAAATCAAATCTGTCTTTCAATTGAATCAGCTGAACTCGCAGACTTTGTTTCTGGTTACTTTAAGGCACAGTTGTTTGGATCATGCGAGGAGCAGCAATTTAAGAAGCGGTTTGAAAGACGCCACAAAATGTTTATTATAATTATAACATTATATTTGTTAAATTCTAGCAGCATTGATCTGTGTGAATGAAGTAACGTGGCTCTATAGTAATTTGTAATTTTTGTGCAACATAAGAAATCAGACTCAGGGTTAAGGGACGTATGGGTCTTCAGTCTCAACTCTCAACCTCTTTGTAACAAAGTTGCTTAGATATCTTGCAGTGACATGTGATTAAATTGTGTTGCAGAAGCGACTGATGAACGCGGCCAAGAAAGCAGTGAACAAAATGGGTCAGAGAACTCTTCACAGGGGTGACCGAGTAAGTGACAGATTATTCTGCTTCGTTACATTTTACGATTTTTTTTCAAAGTACACGGCACTGCTTTCATGAGTGAATGTGCCAGGATTTTGTAGAAACACGTCTATTTCGTCATCTGTTGCAATTATAACTTTCCTCTATTTGTCTGAGTTACATGTTCCACTATACAAAAGAAAAATAAAAAAAAGCGTTGGAATTTCCCTTTAATTTTATAGTTGCTTGTGTTTTGTCAACAAATAGCAAGGTGCGACTGTGCGTAAGGTACATAGTACATACCCGGTACGTTAGTTTTTCTATGATGTACATATGGTATGCATATGTTTTTATGCCATATGTTAACATCAATTTATTCACTCAAGTGCATCACTCATCTGTTCCATATCGAACTCGATGTGACTGGAATAACTGCTACTCTTAGTACAGCTCCACTCATAATTCTTTTCAACAGAGGCTTCTGATCTTTCGATTCTGCACGAGGATTTTTTTATTGCATAGGAAGTAGGATTTGGGGGAAAAAAACAGTGACTGATATGTAATTGGCCAACAGCTCTGCAGTTTCGACTGGCATAACTCTGTTCAATTGTCTGGCTTACTTATTTACTGCACCGACTGTACATGCAATTTCGATGTGGTGCATAACTCCCTATAGATGTCAGTTTTTAATCATGTTCAGACATTATCCAGCTTTGAAATTCCATGCCCAGTTTAATTTGTTCTAGATCTTTTCTTTGATGTCATTTGGGTACAAACTTAAAACTACTCATCACTTTCATCTTGCAAAACCACCATGGTCTGCCTGCTTCTGGTTTTGATGATCTTTTTGATTTTGAACTCATGGCTATGACTATTGACTGATGCGTTGGGCATTATGATAAAAGTCACTGGGTGAAATTGGTCTAGAGATTAGTAGGAGTGTAGACTTTGTCAGAGTTCATCTGAGTGCTTATGTTATGGAACATACCAGTTTCCTATGGCTACAGTATAAAGAAATCCAATTTTACACGCATACGAACATACCGGTCTCCTATGACCAGTATAAAGAAATCCAATTTTACATGCATACGAACATACCGGTCTCCTATGGCTACAGTATAAAGAAATCCAATTTTACATGCAAACAATGCATAGTTATGTATTGTAATTGCCATTTATTTAGAGCCATACATGTACATTTTGTTTGTCCAGCTTTATGCCAGAATTAGGAGTCAATAAAGCTAGAAAATAAAATAAATGAAAGAACTATCTGGTGTGTTGAACAGTTTTGCATCTTATTCAATGCATGTGTTGGACATAAACTTAATTTCTAAACCGTTTATCGTAACTGTAGAACATACCAGTGCACTTTTAAAATGTAAAAAAAATTGCTTCACACAAGGTGCTTAGAGTTTGCAATGACATGACCAAAGTGTTGCTTTTTGTGAATGAATTAATTTTTGTTTTACTTACTGATAAACAAGAAAATCTTTCTTCTTTAGGAAACTGATCCTGACTTTGATTTGTGTGCAATATGTGTGGAAGGCTACAAAGTTGCTGAAAAGATACGCATTTTACCCTGCAGGTACATTGTAGTTTCGTGTCTGGGTAACATTGGGTATTGAAATGTGTCTCAGTTACAATGCAGTTACACATTAGAGGTTTTTTGTCGTTCTTAATGCAATTTTGAAATTTTACGTGTGTTTATAATGTTTTCGTTAGTTACAGAGCAATGTAGAAATAGCTGATGTTTATGTATTTAGAACATATGCTAATAAATATTTTCAGCTTGATTCATTACATGTGTTTTTAAATCTGGTGGTTAGCCGCATTTGAATACTTATGAGAGTTTCGTAAGCAATGCTCACATAGTTTGTATTTAATTGTGTATCCATACATAATGCACTTATTGTCAGCATACCTGTTGTTGTTGTCACTCTGCTTTTTGGTAACACTAGTTGAGATGATGCTAATTACTGTGACATTGTGGGAAATGTTCTGTTGTCTGAATTGCAGGCACATATTTCACAAGTCATGCGTTGATCCGTGGTTGATTGATCACAGAAGTTGTCCAATCTGCAAGCTGGATATTCTTCAGGCGTGCGGAATACATGTACGTCGTGTATCCTGTAGTTCTCTTTATTTTCATCACTAGCTTCATTGCTTTCATCATCTACATCATTTTGTTTTGCTTGAATAGCTTTTATTGCGGTGGAAAAACATCAGAGTTGCTTTACGTTTAACTGTCTGTGGCATTGTTTGCTATGTCTGCTTTTTTGAATAGAATTTGTAATCACTTATTGCAATCGAAACGACCATGGTTCAGTGAATTCAAAGAGTGGATGACTTAGAGAATGAATGTTATACATTTGAAGGTTTACAGAGGATTTGTCCCTTAACGATTTAAAAAATGATATAGTGTACTAAAAATTGACTGAATTTAAACCAATGAAGCTCGTCATTAAAGTGTTAAACTGAATGGATGCAGTTGATGGGGAAGTTATTAATGCATTAAAAAGGTCTATCAGACAGCTAGAAATACAGGTGTGGAGAGACAGCATGGTTACCTAGTTTGAAATGCGAATCTGACCTGGCGTGAATGTCAAGCATATGATTGTTTTTATAATTTAATGGAAAACTGGGTGATTTGTGTGAACCAGTAGCAGGTGACAGCTTATGTATCTAGACCAGGGGTGTCAAAGAGCTGGCCCGCGGGCCATTTCTGGCCCGCCGACGATTTTTTCTGGCCCGCGGAGCCTTCCCTAAAGATTGCAAAATTAGAGGATAAAAGTTCAAATTTTTATATTTTACAGTCAGTGCCAAATGCACGGAGGTTTTTTTCTTACTGACGTCACTTTTACTCAGACGCACAGCTCTGTGTAGACTGTGTATCTATGGTTTCCGGTTGGTTGTCTCTCAAGGATTCAGTCTTAGAGGTTACTTGTGAACATTTTGTGGTCATGATTTCACCCTCAACGATAGATGGCGCCCCCACTTAAAATTCCGTGTCTAACGCTAAGAATCATGCTTTGAATCTCCAAAGACACTATTTTATTTTGCAAACAATCATTCGTCAATCTGCTTTCATAGATGTAATCAATTGAATGCTTTTTTGTTCTGTAAACAAGACTCTGTGTAGGTACCTTGGAAGGTGCGCTATATAAATTCTGATTGATTGATTAGTGTGTAGGAGTATGGCCCAAGCACTTCGATTGTGGCTCCTGATGATAGCTTTTTTAAGAGATTTTAAACTCGTGCTTATAAGATGCATAAACTGGGGCTTGAATTAGCGCTGATTATTTTATCACATTCTCTCAGAAATCCGCTCAGTTCCATCAGAAATGTGTCTGCATCACTAAGCTCTGAAAATAATGCAGCAAGGCATGATAAAATCAACAATCATTTGTTGGAAGATGTTCACACGTTAGCTACATCGGTAAGAGAGCTGGCGGCCGCGCGTCTGTGGAAAGAGAGCGTGCGGGCCGCGGTTCGCTTCCCGAAGGTGGCTATTTCAGAGATTAAAAATCTCGGGCTAGCACGGTCCGTCCACTGGGACCTAAATGGCGTGGCATCCATTCAAACGGGCGAGTGGTGGTGAAGGATCTCACCCTGCAGGGTCGAGGCCATATGACAACCACTATATAAAAATCCTATTACATTTACTCTGGCCCGCCACTTGTTGGAAGATGTTCACATTGGCCCGCCACTAAAAAAGGTTTCACACCCCTGATCTAGACTGACGCTTGCTGATAACACAGCGTATGCTACGCAACTTTGGCGACTTTTTAGCTTGCATTGTTTTTGATATCTCGGCTTTATTCTGTCAACACATTCTGTTATACGTGACCAGGTCAACATGACCAGAGAAAGCCAAGGATCAAACATTTCAACAAACACTGACTTTGAGACTCCGTACTTCCTGGTCGAAGCGAGTGAACTTCTCCTGCACGATAACGTAAGATATGCGAACGCGCTGGAACGATCCGTCGCCGTGCGCACTGTTAGCTCCGTCTCAGCCGAGCATCAGGAGGCAACTCACTCGCTCATCCCTCCGCCAACTGTGCACAGAGAACCGGACGATAATTGACCTCCAGTTCGTCGTGGACAAGCATGCGCCAGTTTTTCTGACAAGATTTCAAAGTCACCCTCAGATTAGACGCTTGCATGCTTTTCCATGTTCAGAGTCATGGCCAAAGAATCGAGAAACGGTGACAGCTTCAATCTTGCTTACGGTTTCGCTAGAAAAGTTTGCCTGCTTGATTTACTTCCCTCTTGCTGTGAGAGTGTTACCCGTACTGCCTTATATTTGTATATTGATTACGATTCGTACTCTGACGAAATGTGTTCTACGCCGAGAGGATGATTTTCGGATTAGTTTAGAGCAACCATTTACTGTGCAAGTAGTGAAAGATGATGGAAGGTTGGTGGCAGGAAGAGGCCAGCAATTATGTATGTATGTATGTGGACTTGTCTTAGCGCCGCTTCCAGAATCTACTCAGAAGCGCTCCTGACTACAGCGCAAATACTGAATCGGAGTTTCACGCTGAAGCGCTTGAGCAACTGCGAGTGAAGGGCTTGTGCTCAAGGTCCCTACGAAGCGGCTTGAGGTGGATTCGAACCTGCAACCTTTCGGCTGCAAGGCAACGAACATGCCCACTATACCACCGCACCCTACTAACTATGAAGTACATTCACATAACCCCATTACTTGTGTTTTGAACTGTTTATTGGACTCGACCGATCAGATGGCACATTGTAAGTGTTGAAAGAAAGCCGTTAAAGCTATGCATGTTTTAAAATCGTAATTGCTAAGACTATTTATTTTTATTCTGCAGAAGATAATGGAATCAATAATAGAAATCCTCCTGATTTCTTTGCATGCCATGAAAGATTCAGGGAATCCAGATTATTCGTTGGAACTCTATCAAACCCATGTTCACAATTCAAAGTTGGATTAAATTTAATACCAGAGTGACAGGATGGTGCGCAAAACTTGTTTTCTATGTTCTTTTAACGCTTTAAAGATGACAGCGTACTAAAAGTGATTGAGAATAACGTGCATCTCGTTGCTAAAGCGTTAATTGAACAGGAGGCAGCACAAACAGCAATAATTGCTGATTAAAGATGTGGTTGGAATTTCAACATAATTATGACGTATTAATAAGCCAAGTTTGAACATGCTTTCTCTTGACCGAGACTTTCCAAGCAGATTGATAGCATCCCAATGTCTGCCATATACAATAAGAATCCCAATGTCTGCCATACACAATCCAGGTGTTTCTACTTTCTGATTAATACAGTTGTATTAAAACTCGGCAGACAATTTTTGGTAAAGAAACCTTCACAGACTGTTGTTTTTACAAATTATGCACATTGTTATCGAAATTGTGAATCGACATTGTATCGATATTCCAATTGTTTCCACTGTGCTATTGATGTTAAACTGTTGTTGCTGTTTGATAATCTAGAATTCTAGATGACGTGATTGGGTATTAAAATATGCACTTCAGCGTTGCATGTCGTTATAATTATTTTGTATGATTTTTAAATATCGATGGTCGCTGTAATAATAAGGAGAATGGAATAACATTAGTAGTTTGTCACTGAGTGTATGCAGTTATTTGAGTGAGTAGTCACTACTTTCAGCTGCACCTTGAGTCTGATAATTAAATCCTAACAGAAATTGGCAATTCACTTTACACCGTGACCATATATCAAAAACTGTCTTGCGTGTTTCCATCTGAACCGTTACCTGTTTAATAAGTTCTCCATGATTTTTATATGCTTTTGCAAATTAGATCTCTGCTGTGGTAGTCATGATTGAGAGAATATCTATATGGCCTTTGCATTACACACATCCTTCTCGCTGGTGAGATATATTGAAGTCTTTGATGCACCTTCTCAAGTACAGACCTGTCTGCTTTCCTCTCTCTCTCTCTCTCTCTCTCTCTCTCTCTCTCTCTCTCTCTCTCTCTCTCTCTCTCTCTCTCTCTCTCTCTCTCTCTCTCTCTCTCTCTCTCTCTCTCTCTCTCTCTCTCTCTCTCTCTCTCTCTCTCTCTCTCTCTCTCTCTCTCTCTCTCTCTCTCTCTCTCTCTCTCTCTCTCTCTCTCTTTCTCTGTCTGTCTCTGTCTCTTTCTCCCTCTTCATATGCTGCAACTATTTTTGATGACTCAGTATATGCGTTGCAGCTCCTCTTCTCACTTTTGAGGCCCATTATCCTTGATGCACCACATTTTCAGATATTCGTTTTCCTTCGGCATTTGCAAAATTCATATGTATTTAAGTGCATTTAGCAGAGCATGGTATATTGTTTAGATAATAACGATGTTCTGAAATTTGCTGACTACACACTTGTACAAGGGTAGGCAATACAATGTATATGACTGCTGTAACTACTCTGGTAGACTCATTAAGCTGCAAATGCATATGCTTGATTTTGATGGTGTGCCTCCTGTTAACGGTGTTTCATTGTGTATATAATTATTGTAGTTTAAAAATCAGGCTTAGGATCGCTCAAATGTTTCTTCTTCTAAGCCTTTTTTCCGTCTGATTGATGTGTTGTAGTCTAGTTACTTGTTGTTAGCCAATACATATTGCACAACGCTGCAATGCACGATGCTCAGTGCTGCATGGTATAACCTCAAACCAATCCAACAAGCTCTAAGTGGACCAAAGTGGTTCAGAATTCTCTTTCTAGGTTTGTAACATATTGCTCTTCTTTGTCAAATGCATTTGATCATCTTCATGAACGTTACTGGCTTCCTGCTGAATGACATGTTGATTTATAAAACATGTTTTGTAAAACATGTAAAACATGATTTCAGAACATGTTTTACTTTAAGGTCGAGAATACCAATCTTCTGTCGTATCATAATACAATACCAATTCTACACCACCGTCCTAAACTTTTGCAGAATTCTTCTGAATCTGGGTTATTCTAGAACCTACCGGTTGGTTCATTCCAGTTGTAGGATCTTTCACTATCCGTACTCCTCATATTTGGAATTATATACCGCAGAAGGCCTGACTTGCCATCTATATACGATCATGCAATCAAGACTTTTACTGTGAGTTTGCATGACTCCATCTCCGCCTATGGAGAAGATTGAGGCCTCGGATTCAGATTTACCGACCTGCTGGTGCTTAAACTCTATAAGAATGAAAGTATACCAAATCATAAATGTGGATGGGAAACCAATGCAAGTTGTCATTACACTTTTGCTTCAATACAATACAATACATGCATTTTGCAATAGCTAAACTTTCAGCCTAATTTGGTATTTATTTTGACATTCAATGCACAATAATTTTTCATTTCTATTATTATTAAATAAATTTGTAACACGCGCAAGGTCACACCGAAATGTGAATCTGAGACGCGGAATGCCATTGGTTTTGCATAGTGTTGTGCATAACACTTTTGTAAGGTATTTAAAATACATCATATGTATATTATGTTATCTGGTACACCCTAAACCAGGCTAAACAGTACATATATATAAATTTATATTATATATACTCTAATGAGTATTGGCCTAGTTAGCTACACTGGTAAGTGAGAGCGGCATTCGTCTGTTGGTCGCAACGGACTGCGGTTCAAGCCCCGGGCTGGGAGTTAACATTCAGAGATTTAGATATCTCGGGCTAGCACGTGTGGGACGCAGGGGCGCAAGCTCCTGCGGAGCGACCTTGGGCAAGTTGCTTACCCATCATTGTCTGTGGGGAAGGCAACGGGGAAACCACCTCACTCATCTCATCCCCAGGGGCGTAAAGCCAATGAACCTGCCTTCGGGCAGAGAACCATCATCATCATCAATGATGAGTGTTGATGGCTGAGATTGCTGACGTTCATACTGGGCAAAAACCTATTATAACTGTGGCTGCTGTTTGATTAAAAAACTTAATCACATTATTCACACAATTAAATTTGTTAATCACAATGAACTGCAAATTAATCGATTTTTACACATTTCTTTCAAGTTACCTACATTAATCTTAAAATTTTTCTATACCCCTAAGGTTAAATGACTGAATGCATACTTTCTATTAAATTTAAAAAAATAACCTTTGGCACATTGATTTTTTTAAAAATTTCTCGCATTTGCTATAGCACACCTCAAAGTTCTCTAATTCTCTACTCAGAGATGCTGCTGACTACAGCGTGGACACTGCATTGGAGTTTCACACCGAAGTGTATGAACAATTGTGAGTGAAGGAATTACTGAAGGTCCCTATGAGGAGGCTTGAGGTGGATTCTAACCTGGAACCCTCCAGCTCCAAGGCATCGAATACACCACTGCATCCCACTTTAATTGTTTAAAATTTATCTTATTGAACAGTTTTGTACAACAGAAAGAATTGAATAAACATAAAAACACTTTTCAAACCAGCCACCTGCTGAAAGTCCATTAATTTTTAGTTTGAGCAACCTTTAAAATATAAATTTAAAAATTAGGCAGGACTGATTTTATGACTATAAAATTATTTATTCAGACAATTTCTGAGGCAGACAAGTTCATTTACATTGGTCAATTTAAGGGAAACTCTTTTATTAACAATATATCCAGATTCAGAAAGCAAACTAATGGCCGTGAATGCGCGGATGCTAAACAAAATTCCAGCTAACTTAGCCCGGACTCGATATTTGTCCTCGTGTGGTTTCAACTTTCAACCGCTGCAATGGATCCAATTCTTTTAAAATTTGTTGACAAGTCTGTATTGCTCAACAACTGTTTTCGTGGATTAGATCAGTGACTCTTCAGAGTCTGATGACAGTTCGTGCATATTCGGGATGGTTCTTCTTTTGTGTGTTGACCTCATAAATTTGGGCAGAATTTTTCACAATCTCTTGCCAAAGCTGAATCCATTGTTCTTGCCATCTCCTGGAATTCATCCAATGTAGTATGCCGAGGACAACTGTTGAAACAACTTTATCATGAACGATAAACGCATGTTTGGTTCGCAGGTGATAATTGGGCGAATTGATACGATGGCAAATTCTTTCTTGCAATATTTTAAAAGAGAAGTATCGCCGGTTTTAACTATAACCTTTATGTTCAAAACGGTTTTTTTCTGCCTTTGATTCAATTTTAATTGGAATTAATTAATGTGTACGATCAACGCATTAAAAAATTTAATTGCAACAAGTTTTAAAGTCTTAATTGTGATTAATCAGCAAACCTATATTTACCATTTTTCAACAAGTGTGTACAAAAAGTGATTGAGAAACCAATGGAGCTTGCTGT
This sequence comes from Lumbricus terrestris, assembly GCA_949752735.1. Taxonomy (NCBI): domain Eukaryota; kingdom Metazoa; phylum Annelida; class Clitellata; order Crassiclitellata; family Lumbricidae; genus Lumbricus; species Lumbricus terrestris. The sequence continues at coordinate 35,706,452 of OX457039.1, forward strand.
TAAGGATTAAACAATTGACTCTAGAAATTCAAATTTGTTTCCTTCATACTCTGTGGTGAAAAAATTCAGACAAAGAATGCAGTGTTTTCTGTCATTGCTTCTAGCTACCGTAATAGAAACAATTCAAAAAAGGACTGAATCACTTTCTTAGCATTGGCTCATGAGAGCATATGGCATCTTCATCAGCAACAATATACAGTGTACTGATTTCATAACCAAGTTGTTCGTTGCGTTTACAAGGGGTGGTTATGGAACAGCAATCTTGGGAGTCCCTGCATGTATTTGAACTCTGAGACCTCTGGGTTGATAGCATGGTAACAACTAGACAGATGCACACCCAATTTTAAATTATTTCCCAAATAGTTTTAGTCACTGACTTGGAACTAAAGGCACTGTGAATATATAAGTGTTGCTTTGTCTGGTCTAACTTTATTGTTGAGTACATAATGTATTGCGGCTGAACATTTCTACAACTTGCACAGTTGGTGCACAGAGAAAGCTTACATTTTGGCATGACAAAGCCATCAAATATTTAATATCATCTACTGATTAAGAACAGTTGATGCACTAACTAGGAGAAACTTTCATAGAAATAAGAATTGATTCAAAGGTTTTTATAGCAGACACTTGAAAAAATTTCAACAGTTGTTTATTCAAAATACACAGATATGTACATCATCAAATTAGTCTTGTGGCCTCATAGATTCAAATATAAGATGTGTCGAAGATTACATCTATACATGTCTTTCAACAGACAATAAATGCATACATATGTAGCAATCGATTAAAAATAACGAGGAAAACAAACACATTTTAATCTTGAAAAAGCCCAGACTATCATATTTTAACAAAGTAGGTGAGAAGTAGAAGATGATAGAGAAAAGGTGAGAAACATAATCTGACAATACAAAAGAGGCATACAATTTTTTCTATTTATATTTTCTATTATTAGTTTCCTAATATTTTTAATTTTTATTTCATATTTCGTACTATTAGTTTTCCAGTATTTTCAATTTATATTTTCTATTATAAAAAGTCCATTACTTGTACATTCCGAAATTTGGGCAAACAGGCAAGCTCTGTTTATATGTATTAGTGGGTTAGAACTGTTTTTTTTCTTAATCACAATGCATATAATCAAGAATTGAAAACACAAAACCTGTAAGAAATTACGTAAAGTGATGAGCGCACAGCCACAACTGCTGACATTCGGATACCTAAAATCCTTTCTATAGACATGCTTGGCTCAATCCAAAGTCAGTACAATGGAACTGTTTCATGGGAACAATGCTCACCTTCCAAGACAATTGACAGGAAACTGGTCATGACCCTTGACCCATTTCTAGTTCAAAATTCACAGGACTTGTGGGGCAGGGAAAGAAACCACTTATATTTAAAAATAGGAAAACAAAATGGCCCGCTTGAATGGACGCCACGCCATGCATGGACCGTGATAGCCCGAGATTTTGAATCTCTGAAATCAGCCACCTTTGGGAAGCGCTCAAATTCCAAATAATTTGGTAAATCACTAACCATTTTAGTTAAATATATATAGATGCTGGCAGCTGGTCTCACACTCAAAATGATCTAACTTTATTAGTACATCTGCAACAAGGGTTAACAACTCAAACTACCGTACACTTGCACTCGTGGTGTGCAACTATTTATATACCTCTTCGTAAAAGTGCATCTATTTCAGGATGGTCTTTTGTGACACACAGCAGTTTTGCCTCAGATTTCCTAAACTTTTAAAATGAACGATCAAATCTGTTGATATGGCATAAGGTAGATTGTTACAATTAAATAAATGCTACAGCATTGAGGAATGCAATTAAAATTACTGAAATGCAATAAATTTGTTGCCAGAAACTTTTAAAGTTCAACTTTGTGTAAAACCTGTCAGTGAACTTTAAACCAAGTCTTGAGGCTTGTAATTTCATATGCTTCACTGTAAGTCTTTGGCAAAATAGTTCAGTTGATGGGAAAAGACACGACGACGATTGTCATCGGTCTATGTCGTCTATGTCGTCGCTGACAGGAAATTGAGCTGTGTGAAGGAAGAACTGTGCATCATTTTCTTGCCAATGGCTTCAACCTTGAAACCAATTGCAGCCAGAGCATCGTGGTCCAGCAGCTGACGACCATCAAAGACAAATGCAGGCTTCATCATCGACTTGAAGATCTTTTCATAGTCATATGTCTACAATGGATAATGTGTATATATGTAATATGTATGCATGTATGAAATTTAATAATGCAATACATTACATGAATGAATTTCTTTTATGCCTGTTGCACCTTCAGAGACTAGAGCAGTGTTTAAAGATCTGGGTGCTGTGAATCTGCTCTATGGATGCCATGGTTGGCTGGCAGAATCCAAAAGTTTTCGTGTCAAAAAATGCAAAATACTGATAAACTTGTTATTTTTTTACTACTATAGCATGCAATCTCATTGTGTCCTTAGTAGTTTGAATCAATAAACGAAATACTATTATTATTATTATGATTATTCTTATCTAAGGTTAAGTTTACTCTAATGTCCATTTTCTACTTTATCCTCAGTTAACTGTACCAAACATTAGTGCCTCTGAAAGGCGAATTTTTCCCACCGCACATTACTAACAATGTTTATAAATTTGTGGAGGCAGAGAGGAGAAGGGAACATTTTGACCAACTGAGTTGCAAGTGAAACAATTAGTTCAATAACTTAAATCACTGACAGTTCGCTGCCTCGGTTGCTTTTTAAAAAGTCTAATCACTTCATAAAAATGCTGATTACATGTAAAAAAAAACTATCGTGAACAAAAAAGTAAAGTTGACGCCAAATCAGTTCTTCGAGCAAACATTGGTTACAGATATATCAATTGGTTATAATCCGCCAAATTTGTAAATATATAAATATAAGAAACATAGCAGGACCTGGCAAAACCAGATAAACTCCAGATAGCCAGCCACACTTCGTATCCAAGGAATTACTTAAGCTTAATTTATGATGGATATAATTTAATAAAGAAGTTTTTCTCACAAGAAATTCATCCCACTCTGTGCAGACAACAATTGCATGCGCTCCATCAGTTGCTTCATATGGGCTTTCAGAAATCTTTATCAGTTCCTCAACTGCAACAGCAACACTTTAAATATTATCACACTATCAAACTAAAGTGCCTGACCATACGAGGGATTAATTCCAGCCAGAAGGAAAAGAAGAAGACATTTCAAACTAAAAACTGACGGTCACAGCATACTCACAAATCAAGTCTACCATTTTTAATAACAAACTTCATTTACAAATAAAGTGAAAAATCTGAAATTTTATTTGGGATTTTCACATCCCTTAACTTTGGAAATATGCTAAAAACCTGTATAATATTATAATGAACTAATGGCCTTGAAGAAGTTTTCCTACGCCTACACCCTGGGACTCTACCAGGATCCTTCCTTACTAAACTTAAAACTATTCTTTTTGGGCGCGCTGGAGTTGGGAGAGCCTCCGAGTAGTTTTTTCTTGAAGAAGCGCTATATAAATGTCCGAATGAATGCATCAACTATTAACACATACGAGATTTCAGAGGTTGGACTGTGTGCAGCCACAGCGAATTGTCAGAATGAACCAACTTCATCTGCATTGGTTTTTTTAACACCAATAGTCTAAGATCTAAGACACGGTAAGTAGAAAGATCTAGATTTGTACAGTAGGCCACCTTACCTTTTCCAAAACCAATCTGACTTGTGCAAGAATTGTGCAAGAGTTCTCTAGAAACAACACAGCAGAAAACTACTATTAAGAAAAAGAGAAAGATGCTTTATATCCATCCATCCATCCAACCAACCATCCATCCAATTGGCAGGGAATATTCAAGATGAGCTAATGAAGTGCAGTTAATATGGTTAATACAAAGTCCTACAGAAGCTCCGAACTCAAAAGCTGATCAGATCACTTACAGATCGATTCAAATTCTGCAATCAGTGAATATCATAATTTTCTTACGTCCATTCACAACAATATTAGACACCGAAATCTCAAATGAAAAAATTAAGCAATATCCTCACAGATAATTGAATCAGTTTTCTTTCAAATTACATGTGAGGTAATGAATTAGCTCATTACATCATGCAATTGGACTTGATCCAAGAGCAAAACTCATACAATGCCGACATGAAACCATATGCACTACTTCTACCAAACATGCACAACAGCACTAAAAAGAGACATAATCAGGACTGACTTACTGTCATTTTTTAAAATTTATCATGCTGTACTTCTGTTAGTGAAGGGAATCTACCAACATCCCAGAAACAGGACATAGTACTTTGCTATCTCAAATCTGGTTCCTTATATTCAATGGTTTTCTTTAGTATTCAGTCTTATTTTCCTTCTTAATATTCTATTTTCTGCTGGTTTGTATGTAAGGCTAGTAGTCTCCATGAAAAAGGCTTGCTTTGCATCAGTATGCTGAAGAAAAACAGGCCTGTGCCCATAGTCCAACTGCTGCCCTGGTTGGCATATGCTGGACACTTTAACAGCTTGGATGTTTTCGGTTGAATTCTGATATGACTCAATTTATTTGCCTCTGCACTGTTCCACTACAATTGAATTGGACAATGAATTGGACAATGTGATTTTCTCTATGGATTGGATTCCTCTCTTATCTTGAAATTACCATCTGTTCTAAATGCATCTGCTTTGTCTGTTCAGTGGCATCAAAAAATTTGGTCATCTCTCTTCCTGCATACAAGACAGATCTATGGTAGATCTATCCCAATTGAAGCACAGTCAGTACAGCCTTGCTCAGATTGATAATCGAGGAAGCTGTGTTTGGTTGTTCTCCATACCTGAAGGTTGTGTCCAGGATTTCTTTCTCACATTTTCATTATGCATTTGGTAGGCTTTAAAGACTCCATAAAAATATGATGTTCAAAGAATTACATGTAGGAAAACTTCTTCAAGGTTTTTTAAAACTTTTTTAACATATATATCCAAAGTTAAGGGATGTGAAAAGCCCAAGCAAAATTTAAGATTTTTCACTGTTTGCTTACCTATATCTCAAAGTATTAGAGTGTAAGACCATAACTCTCCTGTGAAATTGCTTAGTGGGAACTGTCCCATCCTATCTCAGATCCTAATGCATCTCTGCCTCATCAGTGCTGATTGCAGGCCCCTCAGATCGCCTGCATAATATGGCATCCATCATCCCTTCAACTATGCTGCACACTACCCAGCACAGAAGTGTTTTACCTTTGCTGGCCATGTAATCTGACCATAGTCTTCCTTTTAAAATCAACTTGAGCTAATCAGTCTGTCTGCTGCCTTCCTTACTCCACAAGTATGTTACTAGTCTGTTTTGTTTGATCATAGGGCTACCTGCTTGTTTGGGAGCACTGTTGAGTTTTTTTCTCTAGAAATTGGCACTTTGCAACTTTCCATTAATGTAGCAGTTTCATTAAATCAACTAAAAATAAATGCATTATACTTTCATCAAAGCTACAGTTTTGTTAAGCAACTAAAAGTATTTGCCAATTTTGTTTGCTGGTTTGAAATTGTGTTTGAATGCTTTATATTTACCTACTATTATCATAGATGCTTAATTAGCACATGTACTAATGATTTTTAAATGAAGCAAAACCGAAAAAAACACTAGTGCATACAGCCATATCTGATCTGGGTCAACTTTCGGATCATAAATGTGAACCTTGGCACCTTCTTCCATCAGATAATTGCAGACAGCTATTGACGCCGATTCCCTAAACACACACAGTAATTTATAATGCACAATTTCATACAAAGAATATCAATTATAAAATATTTTCAACAGAAATTTTAAAACACTAAAAAGGCAACTAGTCTATACTTGTTCAAAGCTTTCTTATAGTATGTTATACAGATCTTTGATTGAAATGAGCAATACGGGCTGCGACTCAGGTCGCTTGGGAAGACCGACCTCCGTGTACGGAGGATGAGGACAAGTTTCGGCGACCGCGCATTCTCGGTTGCTGGTCCCAGATGCTGGAACAGTCTTCCACCGGACATTAGATTGGCTGCCTCAGTGGACTCTTTCAAAACTAAGCTTAAAACTTATCTGTTTGCTAAGGCGTATCCCGCAGTTGGCCGTTTGTGAGGCGCCCTTGTAGCGGTATGGCCGCATTACGGCGCCATATAAATTGTCGTTATTATTATTTTATTATTATTAACAATATAAGAAAGCAGGTAAGTAAGAATATTCTTTATCAGACTACCAGCAACCGCACAGTAGTTTACAAAAGAAATAAATTAGAGAAATATTACGCCAAGTACTACAACATTCTCATAATAAAAATTCTTTTGCAAATGGCATCAACTCCAAGTAGGGTAAGATCATGTGGCCTGAGTCGAGTACTGTATGGAGTGAACTTATGGGGAGGAAGGAGACCGTGAAAAATGTGACAAGGGTTTAAGAGGATGGAGCAGACAAGAGAAGAGTCTGCTCCAGAACTGAGTTCATCAAAATAGGAAAGTCGGTAAGGAGGAAGCATGAACACAGAGAACAGGTCAATTTTTTTCAGAAGAACATTAAGGCAGTTTACACTCTGAATGACATTTGCAAATCCCTGCCAAACAGGAGAGGCATAAAGTAGATCTTGTGATGATGCTAGACCTAACAACGTCAAAGAGACGTTGACCATGGATACCGTGGGTGATCATAACATGTAGATCGAGCATGGATTGTATGGGCTGCCAGGTTTTTAAGCAAATTTTGTCAATATGAGCCTCAAAGCCAATCCGATCAGAGATGGTGACATCCCAAATAACCATCTGTTGGACCCTCTCTTTGTCTTTGACTGAGATTGGGGAGGGAGGGCAATAGCTTTGGACCTAGGATGACTATTTCTCTGGGCTTTGCTTGATTCAATCTAAGTATGTTAATGAATGCCCACTTTGAGGTATGGACAAGTACAGAAAGAGCAGTGTCCATTTAGGAAGCAGGGATCAGCAAGTAGCTATCGTCGGCATATAGAGAGAAGGCCTCCACTGATTTTGGGTTTAAGACTGGACATGGCTATGACGAAATCAGTAGGTCCAAGGCCAGAGCCTTGCACTATACAAGCATTTATCGCACAGAGTGGCAAGATTCCCCAAAATTGGTGTAGTGCTAAGTCTGCTGATGTTCGTGCAAGAGAGCAAGTACCCAGTTTAACAAAAAATCAGGAATTGGATGGGATGCTAGTTGATCGGCTAGGTGCTTGTCTAACATATAGAAAGCCTTGCTAAAATCAAGGGACAAGAACCTTACATAGGGTTCATAAGAGAGTATGAATTCCTGAGTCTATGAGTTATGGATATAAGAGTGGCAGATGAGGATCCAGTAGGGTGGAAAGATCCAGTTGGAGTAGAGTTCGGTGAAAAAGGGACAAAAGTACTTACATACAGTACAACTACACACAGATCAACACACAGCTAAATAGTCTAAACAAGGTCAATGTCTCGATAAATTGTGAAAACTAAGACAAAGTATTTATAAGTTAGCTTTTCCCTCACCGTGTGTCACAAGTATCTTTCTTGAATGCAAATCCAAACAATGCAATTTTCTTGCCGTTGATCGTATTAAACAGCGCCTCAACAATTCGATTGACAAATCGACGCTTCTGAAATTCATTCATCTCAACAACCTACAAAATTTCACATCACCACCAGTTAAAGGAAACAAAGAAAACTACAAGGATGAAAAGCCAATTTTCTAAGTAATACCTATATAAGTCCTATACGTTTAATTTACCTATCACTAGAGTTGATAATATAAGTTTTTGAAAAAAAAATTTTTATTTGAAGAAATTCGATTTTGAACCGTTTTGTATTGACCTTAAAGAAAATCTGCTATGCACGTACTTAATAATCATCATAGTCATCATCAACTCAACATATATCATAAATTGTACATGTATATGACCATTTATAAACCACCTCTCCCAGCAAAAGCCTTTCAGAAGCACTCCAAGTGCGATCTACCTGAGAGAAAAGGCAGGATTTCAAATTAAAGATGCGAAAAGACTACCACAGAGAAAGACAGAGAGAACTGATGGTGAAAGTCCATTCCACAGAGAGGGGTCTACGCAGGCACAGCATCTGGATATAACATGGTATTAAAGAAATTTCTACACAGTGCCTCGGTTACCAATTACAGACACATAAGACCTGACAAGACCTGCAGCCAGTAGGTGGCAACTTCTGGCAAATTGAGACACTCGCTGAGATAGACAAGGTTCAGAACATCCTTCTGAAAACAACTTCCACCAAATCCTATAAAACACATAACAAAAGCGATATCATTTGAAGTAACAATGCCATATCTATAATCTAACCAGCCAAAACTGTTGGAAACAAAAATGCAACTGAAAAAAGAAGAAAAAGATAGACCGTAGTTATGTGATAGAACAATACCGAGTCCAGAGATGCAATTCTAAGTTTTAAAAAAGGTATACACCACATATGGCTGTGTATGCAAGTTCAAGTCCCATGAATCACTTTACGCAAGAACTAATCTAGAGAGCAGAAATCATTCCAATTTTCTAAATCATTGCTTGCATCTTGAATGACTCTTTACAACAGTGGTTAAGTCAAGAACTAGTGCAGCCCTCAGGCGATTAACTTAAGCAGATCCTAAGATCATATACTATACAAGCACACTGTTTCCAATGTCATTGCAGACAAACAGTGACTCTTCATCCCCCGTCGAAGCCAATGCCAACTCTGCTACTTGGCAACACGACACTATGATTCAGACAAACACCTTAAGCTAATGCAAAGAACTTATTAATAAACATGGCATTGTTAAACACAGAATTTAATCAATTATGTAAAGTCTGTTGCATAGCACTGCATCGTCTCTACAGGTGATTGTCTTGGCAAAACCTAAATAGTCAAATTCTTAATAATTTCTCAAAACACAAATTCAAACTGACCAACGCTGGCTTTGAGAAATTTTGGTCCAATGCGTGAATCCGTTCCGATGGCATGCGACACTTCAGAGACGTCAGCTCCAGTTGCCTCACAGATCGCAGACATGGAATTGATGCTGGAAATACGCTGAGCAAGGAATGCATTTGCAGCCTACAACAACCAAAACTTCATCTGACAATTTACTTCACCAATGTTTACACTCTGCATAGCGCAGATGGAAAATCAAGAATGAAGGAAACAGCTAGAAAAGTGAACTGCTTTAATCCGAACTGTCAAACAGAACACAGATTTATGCTTATAATAAAGGAACAAAAGAAATGAACTTCTGTTCATAACAAATTCTTTCCTGTGAACACCACATAACCATTCAGTTAAAATTTAGATAAAACTTACATGAAATTAACTATAACAATAATTATCTCACTTATACATAGACTAGGTGGGGCACCGGCATTGCCGGGAAATTTAGGATTCGCCCCGCTACCGGTCAATTCCTTACTTCCCCACCCTCACTTCACTTCATCCCATATCGTCGCTCCTACTCCCATCCCCACTTATTCTCCCCATCCCACCGACCAACCCCCTAACCCGCCAGCCCACCTTGCCTCCCCTTCCCTGGGGTACTCTGCATTGCCTGATAAATTTCGCTTAACCGCTGGCTCCCACCTCACCCCCAACCTCATCACAATCCAACCTCCTAACCGGTACACGCCTCGTGATATTTCCGTTTTCGCTTAACCGCCGGCTCCCCACCCTACCCCCAACCTCATCACACTCCAACCTCCTAACCAGTATGCGTCTCGTGATATTTCCACCAACCCCCAACAATACCGTGCCTCCACTTGGCCCCTCCGGGGCGAGGTATGTGTTAGGTGGGGCGAGGTGGCCTCTGTAGCAATATAGCTGTCTAGCTGCAACGTTTCAGGTGAAAAACTGTGAAACTATGGCAAGGGAATGGGAATTTATAGTGAAAATTTGGGGTTTTGCTCCCCACCCTGGCCCCCATGGTGGTAGAGATTCGCCAACCCCTCCACCGGGCGTCTCATGCCCACACAGACAGAGTAGTGAAGATCTGGAGTGAAAAGCTCAAAAAACTGTGGAAATGCATCTCGGTCAAACAGACACACACACACACTCACAGAATCTTCTCTTTATTTATATAGATAATGAATCATGTATTCTCACCAATTTGGACAATTCCGATGACCATGTATTCATTGTAATGATCCTTTCAACTGGAACCCAGTGAGCATAAAGAGCAGTGAGAGCATTGATGGCTTTCAGGCCATCTTCCGTCTGCTCTCCACCAATTAACACCCGGTCAGGATTGAGAAGATCACTCATCGCTGTGCCTTCAGCTAAGAACTCAGGATTTGACAAAACCTGACATAAAAAAATGACCATTATTATATAAGAAAATGATAAACTAGTAACTTCTATTTATCATAATTCTCTAATGCAATCCATATAAACATGTAATTGACAGACTTACAAGATCGCAAATAATCATCAAACTTTTTAAGTTGACTTCATTACAAAATAAAAAAACTGATCTTATTGTAGTTAGCAAATCTCAAACTCTTTTTGCAAAGCAAATTCAAATGAAAAAATCAATGGAGAATGCACATTTTAAGAGCAACAACTGCATTACAGTTCAAACTATTTTTAAAGCAGCTCACAAGATACATGACCATGGTGTTCGCAAAAAGGAAGATTTTACCCCAATTGGATTGTGCGCATATTAAAAAATTAAATCTTTTAATTATTATAATTACTCCAACATGATGTTCAATGTGAGAAAACAATCACTTAGGTAAATCCTTGACCATTGTTCATTGTTCTAATTTGTCACATTGTTCATTGTTCTAAAAATTTGTCAAGTGTTCTTGAACAGCTGCTCACTTATTAGTCGGGCGGTTGCTTTCGGCATCCTTGCTAGCTTGCCACCAATTTAAAGCACTGCTCCACCATAAAAAATTCCCGTTGGCACCCATGGATATGATTTCAAAGTTTAGCACCCAGTGAATACTCTACAACATAATATGTCACTTGAGCAAACATAGCTGTGCCTAACCTGGAACTGTACGCCTGGTTTGTGATTTGCTCGTAGAATGTGTGCCACACTTTCTGCAGCCTTTACTGGAACTGTGCTCTTTTCTACGACGATTTTGTTTGACTCGGCAATGTCAGCAATTGTTCTGGCAGCTGACTCAACATAACTCAGGTCTGGGGCACGACCCTAGTAACATACAGACAGACACGAAATAAACATAACAGCAGTTTCATCGACATCACTGAACTCAAAAACATCTGTGAATATCACTGAATAAGAATCAATATATTTTCTTCATATGTCACACTATCTACAAGCTATGCCTTATTTATAAAACAGTAAGTAAAACATTTCTGGAACAGATTGCATTGTACAGAAACAGTGAAAAAGTTAAATTAGCAATATGATGAATACTACTGCAGACTGTAAGGCAAGACCAGTGATATAGTCGTTTTGGTATGTTCTTGACAGTCCTGTCATCATTCAATCCTAATTTGGAAAAATTCAGAGTTCAAGCTGTCATTTATAATATAATCACTATCTGTCTGAGGTGTTACACAATACAAAGGTACAAATACATTAAATTGAACTAGTACCTGCCTTCTGCATAAGAACACCTACAGTACAGTACTGTGATATAACTAAAAACTCTATTCTTCTTTAACATGAAGTCTTGGAACAATTTCGAACCAGACATACGTAAAGGGGGATTCAAAACACATATTTCTGCTCAATTCTTACGCAGAACTAATTTTGCCAGATAACGTCATATATAATTATTAGGAAAAGACTACAATTATCAAGTTGCTTGCTTACCTTTCCCAGCCCGTATGTTTTTGTAGGAGTATTGACGCATATGAAGATCAGCTCTGACTCTAGTATAGCCTTCTTGACATCCGTTGAAAAGAACATGTTCACTCCACGGCATTTCTTGACAATTTCATCTAATCCTGGCTAAAAATAATTTCACAAAATTTAATAATTACCAGAATAAGTGACAAATTGTAGAATGTATGGCCATTTGTGCCAGCATAATCCTTCAATATTTCATGGTCAGCAATATTAAATCAATGCAAAACTAGAGGTCAAAAAGGTGCCCTGCTGAAGTGGTCATGTTGCAATCAACTGAAAGAATCTCTGACTCTATGAAAATGTTTGTTTCTGAAGTAGCTGATTGTGCATGACTCCACATTTTGCTATGGTCAGTCCATCTTTCTGGAACAAGTTACCTAGCTCAGTCTCTGTAATGAACTTCTTCGTCTATCTTTGCCCCTTTTCTGCAAGCGTTTGAAAACCATTCTCCTTGATTTTGGCTTGGTGCTGTCGGTTGGGAGCGCCTCTTGAAGACTTTCTCTTGAAGTGGTGCTATATAAATTCATGATTACGATTACATCAACAGATGTTACTATTAAACAAAATCTGAACAATACAAGGATAATTATTAATTATAGTATAACTCTGACCTATGGTCCAAAACTAAACAATATGTTCAGACTGAAAACTGAATAGGCCAACCTCAAAGATAGGTAGTCGGTCTGAATTCCACTGGCTGATTCGTTCAGAGCTTAGGTCAACAATAGTGATTGTGACACCTGGACATTTGTGTGCTATAATCGCACACGTTGGCCCTCCAACATACCCAGCACCAATGCAGCACACGTTTCGTATCATTTTATCTGCAACAAAAAAAGTAAATGCTATCATCAAGAAATATTTCACTCAGTTAAAAATTAAACCTCGATATTAATGAGGACATGGCAGTTGAAAGAGAATCAACTGTGGAAATGGTTTCACATAAATGAACTCTTTGGGATTGCAACAACTTTTGGCAGCCCATTAGTTAAACATAGGTTAAAGGACATTATGCCAGAAATGCATAAACAGTTTGGCTGAACGCCACAAGAAAAAATGAAATTGTCTTAATTACCCACTGCAATTGTTTTGACTTAGGTAAACAAATAGCATGCTTATCTGGAGGAATGCATCAAATACAATACGGTCCATGCAATGGCTATTAATTTACTATGCTAAAATACACGTTTACCCCAAAACTCGCTGAACTCACACATTAATAATTAATTATTATTAATGCTGTCGTCTGATACAGATACCGTGAAGTGATAGGAAATGCAAGGGCTATACACAAACGGTCTAGTTCTTGCATTGTTTATAAGTGAGATAACATCGAATAATCTTTGACCAATAGGCCATCACTTGAAACTTCTGTGCTTGGTACTAATGAGTTCAATTCAGCTACAGAAACAGCGTGTTTAGAATGCCAGCGCAACCCACCTGACTGCACGGCTACTTAACTTAACTTAAGTAATCCTACTATCTAAAAAATACTAATTAATAATTAGTATTTCGAGCCATGTCATTTAAAGCGACACCGGTTTTAATATTACCACGCGTCAAAATTTTGGTTCCATCAACTTCATCAGACTATTGAGTGCAGAACCCTCAGAAAAGTGTTGCAAGTAAGTAAGTATGGCCTTCATTACTCCATTAGCAAACGCTCAATGGGACATCAAAATACAATATAAAATGACACAAAGAAGTAATAGTAATATAATAGCAATATCAATGAATAGTAGAGTGATAAAAAAGTCAATAGACTTAGGTCTTTTACTCCAATTTTAACGTTCAAAACAGGAGATGTCATGGAGAGGTTTAGTGTGTGTGCGTCATGAAACAAACTGAGGGTCTACCAATATCAAGTCTCGGCTAACATCATCTAGCGCAATGCTTACGTCGATTTAAAAAGTGGTTATAATATGTAATATTTGTTCTTTTAATTACTTATTTATGGTTAAGCTTTTTTTATAGCAAGGAGGTTTCCAGCTAGTAAGGTTAGATGATATGTTCCTCTATCGTTATCAGTCATTTCGAGTTTGTAGAAGATGCCACGCAGTGATCTTCCGGCGACGTTCCCGAACATTAAGAAGCAGAGGTGCAGAAGCAGATAGGCCTAATGGTCTGTATCGTGTAGGGTTTCTAGTTTCTACCATTATAATTATACGAGAGGTGGTGGATTGCGGTTCGCACAGATTTGTCTGGACCGTCCAGATTTTGAGGTAAATGTCCCGCATCCGTATTTGACTTACTCGGGACAGCCAAATAATACAATACAATGCAACTGAAATTTGATATTGCCCTCCTTATAAAGCTCAGAAGTGCACACACACCTCGACGGAGCAACTGCAATTGTATTGCAGAGCAGTTGTAAGCGAAGGACTTGCTCAAGGTCTCTACACAGTAACCGCCTTGGACGGGGATCGAACCCGTACTCTCCGTGTTACAGGCCGACCGCTCTAACCACTTGGCCTCCGTGCGTCACAAATATATCTCCTTTCAAATTTTTCAGAAGACCGAGTGCTTATGTACACGAACGACATGGTTGCTCACGACCGAAATATCAAAATACTGTCTCAAGACACAATATCTGTGATGCCGTACTATGTTTGTTAAATACCAGTATAAATTTATAATGCTGGTGCGGCTAAATATAATAATATCATGAACAACTTAATACGTAAAATGATAAGTGGTTGACATTTCGAAATTGGCCTCTAAGTTCTGACCTTATTATTAATGAATATTTGTGTGTTTGTACACATATGTGCATGCTTGTGTGTACAAATAAATGCCATCAATGAAATTATAATGTTTTGACCAAGTTTTATTGTTAAAAATTCCATGTTTCTTTCTTTGAAGTTGTGATTGCTGCAAGTTGCAATGAAGAAGACTGACAAACATCAGGGTGGTGCTGTGCTTGCCAGTGCAGCTAAGTCGGCCACTTATGGCATTGGCTTACAGGTGAGTCTCAGAGAGATACGTATACAAAATTCATACTTAATTGGAGTACTTACTAGTCAGTATGTGTCTGGCATCTTATCTTGATGTCATGCATACATCTTGGGTGGATTCTGAGTTTTTGTATTGTAGTTCTGGATGTTGTAAACTCTTATTAAATGTCCAACCAATTAGCTGAAATTTGATTTAATGCCGGTTAAGACTAAAACCACTATGGCCCTCCTTGGTATGTGAGCTCATTCTTAGTGGGTAGGTTACTGTCCATTGCCCATCCCTGCATCCAGTGCCTAAAGTGTAGGAAAAGATGTGCCTGGACACTTCTTACTTTTCCAGACTGTACCTGATTGGCAGGACCGTGTTCAGATTTGAAAATAAGTGCATGGATGCTATCCCTGACCATCCAGTCACACTTTAATCCCTGCCTTCACCAGTTTTAGATTAAATAAACACTTAAATGTCGCCATACATTTAAATGTTGGATGAGAATGTTAATGAATTCATGTATTTGCTAGCAAAGGCACTTATGAAACTTGTAATCAATTTTTATAGGAGCTGTTTTCTGTATGCTGAAACCATTTCAATTAAGTTCTTGCAACCACTGCTTGTTATCCAGATTCAGTGCTCCATTCATTTTACTCTGTGCTATTAATTTTTTACATATTTTATTTAAAATTTGAACAAAATATTTTAGTTCGATGAGTTAAAAACCTGATGGACACCCTGAGATGGTCAAGTTTTTCTTGTTAACTACAGCATTCAATACATAATTACATATGATTTATTTTAAATGTTATTATGTGGCTACTTGCTTTACATTAATCTCATTAGTTTACAGCAGCAGGGAATAGTTGTAGTCAAGTTAATACACATACAACATTGTTTCAATTAAAGTATGCAATACAATGCATGTTATTTGAACTTATCAGTAAGGGACTTGACAAATGACTGAGGAAAACGGAAATCATTTATTTGTACCCATCTCTGCCGCTGGTATATGGTATATGAAGCTGATGATGATTGAAAACTTAGAGTGCAGCATAAATATTGTTTTGGCAGTATTTCTGGTTATTCATTCAGACATTCATTCAGAGCATTTATAGTGCCCCTTCAAGAAACTACTCAGAGGCGCTCTTATATATAAGTTTCTGACATTACTAATTAAGCTCTTTAAGTGTTTTTTTCTGCTCTGGTTTTTATTTCTAAACAAAACTAGAATAATTTATGAGTTATCTGATTCTGAGTTCAGCTGACTATGGATGCACAATGTTTGCAGGACAGTATCTCACACAGTGTTAGCTTTGTTTCAGGTGATGTTTCGGGCTTTGACGTTCCTAATGAATGCATTCATTGTTCGCTACATTTCCAAAGATCTTCTTGGTGTTGTAAATGTCAGGTTAAAAACAATTCACAGTTTTCGAATATAAAGACTGTCGTACATGTGATAGAAATGGACTCATGTTATACTTATCATTTCATATGTTATCTATGTCAGATTTGCAATGTCAGTTAAAGCTCTTAACTATGAGAGTTTCGAAAATTAGCATATTTTGATTAATCATAAATTATTGTCAGGTAGATCACAACTCCCTGTTACACTGCGCTTAATTCCTAGTGGTCACTCCGCTCTGTTCCTTAAGAACCTAAAAACTGTTTTATTTAGCCGTGGCTGGGCCGGGAGCGCTTCTGAGTAGCCTACCTTGAAGAGGCGCTATATAAATTTCTGAAATAAATAAAATAAATAAATAAAACTCGAAATGAGAAATGTCATTCTTCAACAGTTGTTTTAAGTGCTTTGTAACAATGCAATAGTACTTGATTTATATTTACGTTATCTGTGACCTGTAGGTGATCATTAAGTAATTGATCTGTCTATCATTTGCAGACTGTTTTTGTTGTACATGACGATCTATGGAATGACAAGTGAGCCATTTGTGAGAGCATGTCTAAGCAAAACGCAGAACCAATGCTGGCCGCAGATCATCAACCTGTTGTGGTGTTCGTAAGTGAAGTTTAGGTGGAGCAGAGCCTTACTGTCTATCATTTGCTGTTATCATTTGTCATCTTGTATAAACCATAGTTGTTTAAGAGGTTCTTTTCTTTCAAAAAAAGTCAGTTTTTTGGTGTCATTTTATTCAGTCTTTTTTATATTTTTATGTAACTTTTGGTGTCATTTTATTCAGTCTTTTTTATATTTTTATGTAACTTTATTTATTTATTTACTGGCTGTTATTATTTTCCTTAATTTAATTTTTTGCCTGATATTCCTTACGTCTTCACCTTACTCTCAAGGATTCAGCTAACTAATGTCATTATAATGTCATTATTTAACTGTTTAACATCGTCATTTGAGAAATACATGTAGTAGGTCCGTTCAAGAAAGGACATTTATTTATAAGAATTATTTTAATATAAGCTTCTTAGGTCCATATTATAAATAACAATTTTAAATACAATACATAATTACATAATTTAGTAGGCTACACATCTGTCTAATAATCTTTACTTTGGATTAGATTTTAATTGCATTATGTCGATCAGCTTGAACTTATGCGGACTTATGCTTACAATTTAAATTTTAAAAGATTTCAATACCTTTAATTTTTCTCAATTTCTTATTAAGCCAAAGTTTGCAAATATTAGAAAATAACTGTTGTAGAGTACTGCCAATCATAATTAATTTGGCCTACTATTTATAAAGTTGTGCTATTTGCCGATTAAGATATAAATGCATAAACAAGGTTTTTAGGTTTAAAATGCAGTTCAAGATGTAATAAAGTTAAAAGAATTTTCAGTTGTCGTTATTACTTAGTCATTTTTTTTCCGTTTTTTTTATTTTTTAGAATAAAATGACTTTTGTCCCGTTTTTTTATTCTGTTTCCATTTTTTTACATCTATGGTATAGACTTTAGGTATATATTTGATAATTTTGCTGTTTCAGATTACCATTGGGAATATTCTGGTCCACAGTTTGTGGTTTCATTTGGCTGTATTTGCTGGAACAGCCTGATCCTTCCATTGTACCAAACTACCATCTAGCAGTCATCTGTTATCTGTCATCTGCACTCATTGAACTGTTGAGTCAGCCGTTGTTTGTTGCTGCACAGTTACTGCTTCTTGTTGAATTCCGGGTTAGATTTATCTGATCTTATCTAATCTGACGTTATCTGTAGGTCCGTTTTCATGATGCACTCAAAGGTATCAATTAATGTTCGCCTTACGTATTCGAAGTATTAGGTCATTAGAGAAGATCAGAGAAAGCCAAAAGTCAAGCTACATATATGGTGTATTCAGATGTTATGCCCAGAACAAATTTTTCAATTCTGCCTCAGAGTAGGACTTAAAACTTAGAAGGGTTGAGGCGGCTTTCATTCCTGGCCTTCGATTGTCTTCACAAAATACAGGAGCAAGTAATTCGAGAGCTAAATTAGATGAGTAGGTTTTGAATTAAATTCTTGTTACATGTATACTTTTTAGTCAAGCAATGTCATTATATAAATGGTAGTCTAGAGAATTTTCAGTGAGAAGCATGTAAGCCAATTTTGGAGATGAAATTCAGAGAGGATATGCCAGATAGAAAGTTGCATAGGAATCAAATCTCAGATATAGCAACACTGCATTTTAGTCACCAATCGTCTAGAAATTATACATGGAAATTTCTGTAAGTTATTTTAACTGAATGATTAAACAGAAGGACCTTATTGAACAGTTGATATATTTTGACGTTTACTTTCAGGCAATTGCCGAAGGAGTTGCACTGATGGTGCAGTGCATCGTATCTATTTCCCTTGTCATATTTGTGCCGCATGGGGGACTTGTCTCGTTTTCGATTGCTCAGGTCAGCTTTTCTCATGGATCTGTAATATTTACGTGATTAACCTTTTACTTACATGCAATTAGTCATGAAACCTGCAAAGGCGATACATCGCATGTTTGTGTCATAAATTATGAGAAATTATGAGCTAGGTGTATTTTGGACAAGTTTATTTAATGGCTAACTGACTGCTGACCATATTGATAGTACACTGATTTTAAAACTTTGGTTTTGTTATATACATGTTAAATTATCATTTTCAACCAAAGTCCCATACTAGGAATCTCATGTGTGCAGATAGCAGCCCTCTGATGGAAGCCTTACAGTTTATAGACGTGGCCATGTTAATTTATTGATTGATGCACTCGGTGTTAGAGGTTAAAAGTCACCTATTCCACGTAAAGATTCCGGGTTAAAGTCATAATTTGTGCTTAAATGTATATACGGGTAGTAGTTAATATAATAGTTTATGCTGCAAAGGTTAACTAGAATTCTACGCTTGACCGACGCAGTGATGTCTAGCGGAGTGGTGATGGTGATTATGATATTGACATTATTCTGTTTATATTGTGTGTGAATAATTAATAATTGTTATGTTTTTAGCTGCTGTATTCATCGACCTTAACTGTGATCTATTACTCGTATTTCCTGCATCGCATTTCACACAGAAAACGAGATGACTTTCCTTTCACATCTTCTCGAGAATTATTCCCATCGCATCTGGCAGACAAGGTATGATTTTTAAGGGTATTATAAATATATA
Organism: Lumbricus terrestris; assembly: GCA_949752735.1. Lineage (NCBI taxonomy): Eukaryota > Metazoa > Annelida > Clitellata > Crassiclitellata > Lumbricidae > Lumbricus > Lumbricus terrestris. Next base: position 35,725,824 of record OX457039.1, read on the forward strand.
ATTTATGTAAAATGGTGATGTTTATGCTATGGTCTTGTAGTAGTAATTGTAAGATTGCAAGTTTAGCAGCATTATATGATGCCCTGTCATCACTGTGTACATGTCTTAAGGTATTAAAGCTGCAAAGTAGTTATTCATGAAACTCATTGGCTGCATTTATCCATGACCCCATGCATTGAGTTGACTTAATTACAATTGTCCGCCTCAATTTACCAATTCTTTTACCTCTAGAAAAGTTTCCTTATGAAAGTTACCTTTTCTGGATTTAATTTGACATAGCATCTTAAATTTCCATGCTGACCATTATTTTGTGTCACTAACACAGTTGTCATTTAGCTGAAATTATAGACTGTCATTCTGCCTCAATTTTGCATGCATGCATTCATAAATTGGCACCTCCTTTGAACTTGGCTGTGAAATGAACTAATGAACTTTTAGACAAATAAATTGGCACCTCCTTTGAACTTGGCTGTTAAATGAACTAATGAACTTTTAGACAAAATGGCGATTGGATTAAAAGAAGTGGAGTTAGTGTGCACTACTTGCAGCCAACTATTCATGAGTAGGCCTATGGCAGTTTGATGAGCAACATTTGATGTGATTGCTTAGTAGAACTCTTTATTTGTCTCCTAGGTGATTTTTGAGGGAGCAGTTCACCAAGTGCTGTGGCTCAGTGTCTTTCTGTAGCCTTAGCACTGGTCATGGGGTTTGGATCATTTTTATAGTCCTGAGCATATGGGATTGTCTTTTTTTAACAGCCACTTCTAAATAGTGAGCTGCATGGTTTGGTATGGAGCTTTGGCAAGCAATCTTTCTTGAAGCAACTTCTAACTGAAGGTATTTATTTCCATCTTGTGACTTAGAGCGTGCAGATTTTAGATATTTAAAAATGCATCAATTTTTTCTTCTAAAATCTAGCCCTGTATCATGTTACCAGTGTCACTTACTTGTGCCAAGTGTTTAACTTGGAAGTCTGTGTATGTGCCAGTAAATCTTCACAAAGCATTTAATTATATTGCTGTACATGACGTGTTTAATATATAATAGTCGAGATATGTCACATGATGTAAAACTTTTTATTTTGACATTATAGACTCATTTTGTTTCGGTAGGTGGTTGGTGCTAAAATCTTATATTTTATGAAGGTTGTAATAAACTGGGCTACTTTGTAGACTCACTTCATTTCAGTAGGTGGTTGTGCCAAACTCCTGTTATGAAGATCATAATTAACTGGACTCGCGGGCTGATTTTTCAATTTCTACTCAGCCATGTTAGGACAGACAAACATCTAGTTAAATTTAATTGGGAAAGATGTGCAGTTAAAGCTTTTAAAGCACTTATATTTTCTTGGCGTCTTGTGCTATTTTAAGATCATCTCTTTATTTCATTTAAGAAGAAAGTTCTCCAAATTTAATATGAATATTTTAAATTTTAAATTCAGAATCTGGTTAATGATTTCAGGGGAAAAGTATGTGATGACACTGTTCGACGTTCTTTCATTTGCCAATCAAGGTAAACTAACTAGTTAGCGGAATCCAAACCACTTGATTATAATCCGTAGAGTTCGTGCGCACTGTTCAGTGTTCATGACTAACTTATTATCAGACGATGAGAGTCGGTTAAGTTGCGATTATTCCCATTAATGTATGATTGGCAGTGTCCAGATTGTGATTGTTTTCATGTTGTTAGGAAAGATATCTTTCACTTTATGGGCCAGAAAATTGTGTTGTGTTGTCCAATGATGAGAGTTGAATGAGGTTTTGCATCTGGCATAACACTGATGTGCTTACATCCACACTCTCTGATTCCTTTTACATAACACGTGAGCTCTAAATTGTGGTATTTATGGAGTACAGGCATTGTGTTTCTGTGTAGAACCATTGATGGAGTTTTGTTTATTTCTGTATGTTTTCCATTCACTAACCTTCTGATGCTTAGCTTCTAAGCCTTCTTTGACTTTTGTCATGTTTTACAACTGAGCTACTGTAAAGAGGTTTTCTGGAAGTTATGAATTTCTCGTTGTCTTTTGTGGTGGTTGAGACATGGTCTTAGAACTTTACTACATAAGTGTATGTCTGTTTTGGACTTTGACTGGATAAGACAGAAAGTATCAATATACAATTACAGTTGTGTTTGCAGATAAAGGGGTTTTAGCTAATCAGCATTTTGACCTATATAATTGGTCAGTAGCACTAGATGTGGTTTAATCTAATCGGGTTGAAAATTAGTTTTAGCTCCTGCTGTCCTTGAGAAATTTGTTACCTGGTTGTCATTTCATGTACTCTCGGTATATTTAACTTAAATGTCAAGAATTCAATACCGGTAACTGGTTGCATGCATGTCTTTGGATTTTGTTTGTATTTTAGGCATTTATAATGTTGTGAATAACCTTGGATCATTAGTTGTGAGGATTCTATTTCTTCCCATGGAGGACAGCTTCTACCTGTTTATCTCTCAGGTCCTACAGCGAGGAATTCCATTAAAGAACCAGCCAAAGGTAGGTTAATTCATGATAACCTGTCTCTGTCTATACCATCTTCTTTCGTCCAGTTACTAAACTAAAGATGTCATGTTGTCAATTTGTCAGCTGAGTAGTTTCCTTGAAGAGGTGCTATATAAACATTTGAATTAAATAAAAAAAATCTTAGTGTAGCTCACGATTAGTATTACTTCTTCTGTTATTTGGTGTAAGCTTAACCTGTTAATTTCCTGTTGTAGGAGTCGGTTGATCTTATTGGCAATGTGTTGAAAGCCGTCCTGCAAATCCGTGTTCTCGTGGGTCTAACCATAGCAACCTATGGCTTTAGTTATGCAGCATTAGCGCTGGATATTCTCTATGGAGGACAGTTCAGTCAGGACTCTGGTCAGTTTTTCAATATTTTTTCTTGTCTCTAACCGCGTAATTTGTTTTGCTATTTGTTCTGTCTGCACGGCTCGTGGACGCAATAAGCTTTCTTGTACATTGTGTTGTCTGCACAGAACAATCATATATGGTAAATTATCTTAATTGGTATGTTTTACATGTATTTCTGTTAGGCAATCATGCATACATTGCATGGGTTTGCATTTATACTTAGATTAAACTGATTTCTAGAGAAGATAGCAGAACATTTGTTTTCTTAATGTGGAAGAGACGCGTTGTCCTTGGCGAGACAGCAAATAGTGGTCACAACTATTTGCTCCACATTGCTGGACTTTTGCAGAAAGATGACTGATTACAGGGAATGGTGAAGCAGGTTTGAAAGTGTTGCAGTTGGCAATCACGGATCCTGTAGTGCTCATAGAATCCAGGAAATACAAGCCATTGATTGATTTGTCCTACAGGTGTTGCTCATGTACATATGACACATAAATGATGTTGACCATATAATCTTTTGATGAGGAACCGTAATGTTTTAGCGGGGAGCTTTGGGTCCTCATGTTTGAACCTCAGCCTGTCAGCGTCATGCTTTCTCAGAACAAGTAGGTTCTTCTGTGTGTAATAGTCTCCCATTGGAGATACGCCTGTTACTTAGGGATAACCCTTCAACGTTTTTTGCAGGTTCCTTAAGACTTTTTGTATTGCCAATTTGCCATAGTTGGAGTGGGAGCACCTCTTAGTGGGCCTCTTTATGGGTGCTATATAAATTCTTTAAATGAATGATTGAATGAATGTAATGAACACCTGACCTTTAACTTTTAAATTGATGACCCCCCTTCCCCGAACAAATTTATAGTTAATTTAAAACAGATCTATGTGTATGTGTACGTAGTGGGTTATTTGCATGTGTGCACTGTGATTCAATGTAGAGAGACTGCTAGCTCAACTCAGAAGCCTTTATGTGTATTTTATGATAAAATTATTCTCAACAATCTAGATGAATGTAAAAATGTTGCATGTTTAACGTTCATTTTTATGTTTACTGTCGTCTTGATGTGAATTTATTTCTACTACTGCATGTTTTAGGTCCACAGCTGTTGCGCTGGATATCACTTTATGTTCTTTTGGTTTCCATCAATGGAATCACAGAAGGTTTCAAAAATGCCTCCATGACCCACGCTCAAGTTGATCGGTATGCTTTCTTAAACCTTTCCCTTTATCGTAAATGTATATTTTACGCAGTCTTCACAGAAAGATTATTAGGCATCTCTGAAATAATGCATTTTATTTAATTTGTAACGATTTGTCAATTAAAGGCCATCGGAGAAAAGTAATAGGGTTAGTAGCAGCCATCTACATGTGATTGCTTCAGTATTATGTTAGGTTGTTGTTTTACTTTAACAACACTGTGTGATAGCAAAGATCATTTATGTTGCCCTCCTCTGTTATCCATGCTTGGGACTAGCACTGCTAACGTACAAACAGTTATGGAATTAATTCTATTGCTGATATTGCTAATGATTATTACTTGTGATTTCAGTCCCGATGATGTGCTTGAAATGCTATTGTGTCTTTTACTCAATTATAAGTAAATAGTGTTGTTTCTATTGATATTGCTGAACATTGATTCTATCTTTGAACTAATGTATGTAATTTTTTGTGCTCAGTCACAAATCTAGTTCTTTTCTTTATGGCACTTTATCCATTCTGTGCCTGATGATAAAAATTAACAGGTATGGTGTGCATAATAAAATTCATGAGATGAATAGTATGATGCTGAAATATGCAATAAATTAAGTAGAATACTGTTTCATGAATATTAAAACAGTAGCTACCATACTTAAAGCATACAATATATGTTGTCAAGTGATTTCAAGGCTGATTATTTTGAAATCATGCATGTAAATTTGATAATATTTTGATACAGAAAATGCATCGATGACCATAAGAATGATTTTGCAAATTGCTTTTAATCTTGATTTCATGATCATCACCAGAAAATTATCAGTCTACTGAAAATGGTGATAATGAAGCTAATGAATTTGTAATTTTGTAGATATAATACAGTGATGCTATTCTTTTCATTGGCATTTCTTGGTTCTTCGTTGTTTCTGACGAAGTCATTTGGTGCAGTCGGATTCGTTCTTTCCAACTGTCTGAACATGTTCCTCCGAATTCTGCACAGGTTTCTTATCTTGTTGTGTTTTTGTTTTTCACTGAGAGGTTTGTTTATGTAGCATGGCTGCAGTAATTCCAAAATACAAAAAGAAACAAAATGAACTTCATATGTACAATTTAAACTGCTGTTTTGAACATGGTGCTTGTGTTTACTGTAGACATTGTCTGCTGTATTTTTGTAAATCCAGATATGCAGAGGCTCAAAATTTGATACTTGAACTTATCCAAGTTTATTGATTTTATTTTCCCTCCCCTTTCTTTTAAGAATTTGGCATGATCAGAATTTTTATTAGGCATGATTAGAATTTTTATCAATGCAAGTAACCACCAAGCTGTGTTAAATGGCTATATGAATGTGACTACATAACATCGGCTGTCATTGTTATTAGCAACAATGTTATTGATGCAATAATAATAATAACAATGACAATTTCTATGGTGCCATAACATAGCAATGCCATTACAGGGGTGCCTCACATGCAACTAACAGCTGGATAGGCTTAATACAAAATAAATAAGTCTTGGCTTTTACTTGATAGCACTGTTCTATTGTATCTGTAGGCCCTATCTGGACATAATTTTGTGTACATCTGTTCTCGTCTTCTTTCAGTGCCTATTACATTCGTGAGTACTTCAAAGATACGGACCATCAGCCAGTCTGGAGTCATCTACCATCTATAGCCATGTTTGTTGGCTTCGTTGTGACATTTATCGTCACCGCTAGTTCTGAGGTATCTAACGGTAGACTTTCTTGAAACTCGCTGTAGTCCTGGTTAATGGGGACATCTTGCGGCTTCTAATTTATCTGAACTTTTGATTTGGGGTGATGACTCTTTTTGAGTGACTTTTGGATTTAAGGTAGTAGTGCTGTTGAGCAAGATTCTCAGTTACAGTTGTATTTTATTCTATTGTTTTTGACCACTTTCATAGCATTTCTTCCAGCTTAACCCATTTAGAAGTGCTACGGTGATGTCTTCTCTTGTGGTTGAAATGCTATATAGTGCTTTTTTCTCACTTAGTTGATCAAAAAATTTCACAAAAGTTAGTTTAGCTACAATTGGTGCGTTGTGTTTTAAATTTCTTAATTATTTATCCCAAACTTTGAATTAGGCACTATAGTATACTTTTGTTAACAAATCAAGTCATGGATTATGAAAATCACTGGTTGGAAGCTCCCCTCCCAGCTTAGGCAAGTAAAGACTCGTTTAACTACATGACAGGTACATTTTAGAGAAGCTTTCAGATGCATATATAATTATCATTTCGACTGACTGGTGGATTGTAATTGTGATTGTAATTGTTTTGTTTGGAAGATAGTTGGATTTGTAAAGTTTGTTTTCAGATGAGTTATTTTCTCTGCTTCAGGCTGTTCTCTGTTGTGACGAAGGATGGAAGTTTCGTTTGCTGCACATCGTCATTGGAGCGTTCTGCCTCCTTTTCAACGTTGCAGTGTTTCGCTTTACACATCGACCTCTGATAAAATTCATTAGCAACTGGCGCAACTTAGAGATCGACGTTAATGAACAAGAGTCTAGCAAATCTAAGGAAACGTAACCCTTTACATCAATACTCAATAGGTGGATGTCGACGATTTAAATAAATTCGCTACTTCTATCATGAGAGAAAGTTTGTTTTATGATGCTGTTGATTATTTTCATTGTTAGACATTATTATGCCTTGTCAAGTTATTTTTATTATTGGTCTATTCTGAGGAAATTTCGACCAAACGGCTAAAAAAAGGTTGTGTTCATCAGATTTTTCGGCCGAAGGTCCCTAAAAAAGGTTCCGAACAGGGCCCCACATTTCTTAATCCGACTCCGGCCATCTCTACAGTGTCCTCTCCCACGTCTGACTGCTAAGCAGTGTTCAATCTGGTTGCCTAATCTCGAGGAAAATGAACGTTTCTGGTGGAGAAGAACGATCGTCGAACGAACGATTGCCAAGGCACACAGTGCCACGATGGGATTTTGGGAAGAGGATTTCCCTACGACTATAGAATCTTTTTATTTCCACGTTGCAATGGCAGCGGTCTTAACAAAATTGCTGTACTACTTCAGTTCTGATTAGAGTGGTCTAAATCTTAAATAAATATACTTGCGGCGCCTTGACCCTCAGCTTTGAGGGCAGCAGTTATAATTAATTAATGTGCTAGGTAGACCTGTGTGTTGTCAGAGGAGAAGACCATTGGACCATCACAGCACCTAGGCATGCACTCAAGTTCTTGCCCTAATGCGGTTCTGGGCATAGGTGCAATCACGTCCTAAAAGTTGGGGGGGCACCACATGAATCACGTCCTAAAAGTTGGGGGCCATAATAATAAAGTTAGGGGGACCAATCAAAAGTTGGGGGACGCGTCCCGTTTGTCCCATAGGATGATTGCGCCTATGGTTCTGGGTATAGGGTTGTCTCTGTCGGAGACTTCACATCAACAATGGGGAAAATCCACTGCAGGAAAGGGCCCCACCATATTGGGTGGCCGTGGCCCCACCACATAGTTGTCTTTGAGACTCTGAGTGATCCTGTATAGGCTGTATAGGCTACCTCGGGGCAAAAAAATAATAACAGCAATAGCAATCATAACCCAGTTTTAATCTAGAGACATATATAGACTGAGGGATCTTTTCCAGCTCGAGCGGCAAAAATAATAATATTGATACAATGCACTTTATGCTTGAATACCGGTACTTTTTTGTTTTTAGTCTGGTTTTAAGCTCGATTGGCCTTTTAATAAATGATTGTGTTATAATTATTGATATCAATTTTAAAAATATTATTAATCTGCATCTCGTGACAACGCACTCTGAGCCTTCCTTGGATGGCGCTAGAAAACGTCAGGCATTAATCAGCTGTCAGCTACAATATTCATAAACAACAAAGATAATGACGTCATCAGCCGTTATCGCGTTGGAAGACGAGTCGTCCAGAGTCTGAACTTCAAAAAGTATTGCGAAAATTTAGTTGTTTCCGTAACCGTCAGCCTTCGATTTCTACATCTTTTTCGAAACCAACAGTTTGTGACTTCGAACGTCGTACGTATTTGTTGAAAACGACTTAGGCCTATTCAGGAAATAAGGTAATTATAGATTTCTCGTCTTCTTTAGCGTCTTTAAAAAATTTGGCCGATAACCGCAAAGGCCACGTGACGGTCGCCAATGCCAACGTACGGTATTGTTATAAGCGTCGGCTGTTAGAGCAGGCTGAGAATATCTGAAGATGTAAGTGTAATCGATTAAGCTTAGCACAGAATAAATAAAGCGAAGACAGGAGTCTAGGCTAACTTTTCAATGATCTGCTTAACTTATCCATTCTGCTATTTCGTTCTTATTATGTTTTTTAGTCGTGTTCGGTCTTAGTTATATTTTTTTTGTCGTTTTCATTCTTAGTTGTGTTCTTTGTTAGACGTTTTCGTTCTCTGTCGTTTTTGTTCTTAGTAATATCCTTACGTTTTTGTTTTTATTTATGTTCGTTTCTAGTCGTTTTCATCCTAATGTATGTTCTTTGTTTGACGTTTTCGTTTTTAGTGCTTTTCGCTCTTAGTTATGTTCTGTTTTAGTCGTTTTTGTTCTTAGCTATAATCGTTCTTAGTCGTTTTCATTATTTTCTTTATTATACCATTTCGTTCTTTGTCGTTTTTGTTCATAGTAATTTTTTTAGTCGTTTTTGTTCTTAGTTATATTATGCTCTTTGTTAGACGTTTTTGTTCTTAGTTATGTTCTTCGTTAGACGTTTTCGTTCTTATTAATGTTCTTTTTTAGTCGTTTTCGTTCTTAGTTATGTTTATTTTTAGATGTATTCGTTCTTACTTATGTTCTTTCGTTTTTAGATCGTAGTTTTGCTTTTTCTTTGTCGTTTCGTTTTTAATTACGTTTGTTTTGAGTCGTTTTAGTTCTTAGTTATGTTCTTTGTTATACGCTTTTGTTCTTTGTGGTTTTTGTTCTTATAAGCAATGTTCTTTTTTGCTCGTTTTCGTTCTTTGTTATGTTCATTTTTAGCCGTTTTCGTTCTTAGTTATGTTCTTTGTGAGACGTTTTTGTTCGTCCTTAGTTATGTTCGTTGTATTAATGTTCTGTTTTAATCGTTTTTTCTTCGTTATGCCTATTTTTAAATGTATTCGTTCTTGATTATGTTTGTCGTTCGTAGTTTTGCTCATTCTTTGTTGTTTCGTTCTTAGTTATGTTCGTTTTGAATCGTTTTCGTTCCTAGTTATGTTGTTTGATAGACGTTTTTTTCTTAGTTGTTTTCGTTATTAGTTGTGTTTTTCTTAAAATCGTTTTCATTCTTAGTTATCTTGGTTTTTATTCGTTTCTGTGCCTAGTCAAGTTCTTTGTTAGACGTTTTCGTTCTTAGTGGTTTCGTTCTTAGTCAAAATCTTTCGTTTTTGTTCTTATTTATGTTCTTTCTTTGCTGTTTCCGCTCTTAGTTATGTTCTTTCGTTTTCGTTCTTAGTTATTCTCTTTGTTAGACCTTTTCGTTCCTAGTTATGTTCTTTCGTTTTTGTTCTTAGGTATGTTCGTTCTTTGTCGTTTTCGTTCTTAATTATGTTCCCTGGTTTTCGTTCTCAGTTATGTTCTTTGTTTTACGTTTTCTTTCTTTGTTAAGGTTTTCTTTTGTTCCTAGTTATATTCTCTCGTTTTTGTTCTTATAGGTATATTCTTTCATTTTCGTTTTTAGTTATGTTCCTTGTTAGACGAATCCGTTCTTAGTAATTTTTGCTCTTAGTTGAGGTCTTTTGTTTTGTTCTTGGTTATGTTCGTCGTTTTTGTTCTTATGGTTATGTTCTTTCGTTTGTGTTCTTAGTTATGCTCGCTCTTTGTCGTTTTCATTCTTAGTTAAGTTATTTCTTTTTCGTTCCTAGTTATGTTCTCTAGACTTTGATCTTAGTCATGTTCTTTCGTTTTCGTGTCTAGTTATGTTTTTTTAATTAGACTTTTCGTTCTTTGTCGTTTTCGTTCTTAGCTAAGTTCTTTCGTGTCCTTTCTTAGTCATGGTCGTCGTTTTTGTTCTTAGTTATGTTCCTTCATTTGCGCTCTTGAGTCTTGATTATGTTCGTTTTTTGTCGTGTTCGTTCTTGGTTATGTTCTTTTGTTTTCTTTCTTAGTTAAGTTCTTTCGTTGTCGTCCTTATATAGTTATGTTCATTCTTTGTCGTTATCGTTGATAGTTTTGTTATTTCGTTTTCGTTGTTAGTTATGTTCTTTGTTAGACGTTTTCGTTCTTATTCGTTTTCGTTGTTAGTTAAGTTCTTTCGTTTTCTTTCAGACGGAAATCTAGTCTTCTTTGCGCACAGGTTTCTATTAACACTTTTTAGTTGCTGGCTGCAATTTTTTGTCTTTTCAGATTTGTCTGAACTTAGATGCTGAGTTTGGCGTGAACGAGTTTGTTAAACACTTTAACGATTGCAGTGGCGTAGCTACCATGTGTGCAATGTGTGCAAAGCACACGGGCCCACGACCTCCAGGGGCCCACACAGATTGCTAAATTAATTATTTATTATAGGTTTTACTAATCAGTAATTCACATTATTTTGTGATAGATGTGATATTTGTGAACACACTTGCATTAGGCTACTTCGTTACTTTACTGGTTCCTGTCAATCGCCTTGCTGTTGACAGGCAAAACTAAACTGAGTCCGAACTCCTATTATAGGGCCTATTAATTATGTTTTCGTCTCGAGTCGTGACTGTCACTTTGCAAGATGACATATTAGTGTGCATGTAAGCTTATGTGAACGATAATAAAGAATCGGTCCAATAAGTTTTAATCTGAGAACATGAAACGAATCATAGCCTATACCGGTATAAGATTTTAATTACGCTGCTTCGCTTTCCCATGCAGAGGATATAAGAGGTTTCTATAGGTTACATGTAGGTGTTATTATGTCCGCCTATAATTATTATGTCACATTCGTGTATTTTAATTAAACGGTGCTCTGCAGAAACCTCATAGCCTACGTCTCACAGGCTCGTTTATTCCGGTTGGCCAACTTTGCTGGATTTGGTAACGGCAGTGATCTGACATCTCCCTCAACCAGGGTGAGAATTGCCGGGGAGTTTGAAGTGGTTCAACCCTCTCTAGTCTTTCAGAGATTCACGTGGTTGTCTTCTTTTCAGTTTTTCACGACCAAACTCGATTCCACGTAGATCATAGTCTGACACCCAGTTATTTTTCTACAATTCTCAAACTGCTCTCAACTCCTTTCAGCTCTCACCCCAAAATTAGAGAGAGACCAAAATTGAGCAGGATCAGCTAGGGTCATAGTAATCACTTATATGCCCCAATTTTTGCACTTGTAAGGAATATTGCTGAACTTATTTTTAGGTTGGCCTACCCGTTTTTGGTGTGCAAATTGCAAATCATTGACCAGAATTGATAGGCTACATGATTGACATTTTTTGCTGAACAAAATGCTAGAAAGAAAACTCTATGATGCCATGGCACCGTTTTAAGTAGGCCCACTAATAATAAATGGATAAGTCTGCAACGTGATAGATTTTAAATTTCGACTGAGAAATCACTGTAGTTAACTTATAACACTCTAATGCAGTGCTGTCCAACGTGCGGCCCGCGGGCCGCATGCGGCCCGCGAGGTGATTTCAAGTGGCCCGCCCGGGCTCTCTAAATTTGTTCACTTTGTGTAAAACGAAATAAAGGACACAGTCACTGGTCGACTTGAGCGTTTATTTTTGACTTTTTGTTATTGATTTTGTGACAGTTGCCGATTTTGATTACTACCAGGAAGGCCAATCCGAATACTAGATCTCCTCTTTCTTTTCTTGGGGTTAGGTTCCCGTAGATCTGGAGAAAGTGGAGATTGACACACGACTTCTGGTTTTAAAAACAGTCTTATCACTGTTACTACCGGTACTGAATGTACTCAACTAAACGGATCTTTTCGCAAACTTTCCCAAACCGTTCGCTTCTATCGGTGACTGAGATGTAGCCTACACATTGTATAGGCTAGAGTTCCAGCATGTGTGCAAGTGACTGCGACCATTCTTTCGAGAGATAGTCGTGTTCTAGTTCTAAGGATCGTGATCGCAATCTGTAAACTTCTAAAGCGCTACTCGAAAGCCAAGCGCGTGGCACCCGCTTATTCTCGAGCGCTGCGTTGCGTCAAAAGCGCTGTTAGTAAGAGCAGTTAAGGTGGTCCGGGTCGAGATTAGAAGGGAAAAAAATCGATAAAAGACCCAGGACCGACGACTTGCGATGTCTTGGCCCTTTCTGGTCCGACGACTATGACTGCTAGCTCTTTAGACCAAGACTCTGGCTTCGAAGAATTTTAATAAGAGATAAAGCATGAAGGAAATTGAAATTCGCCCCACTGTGACCCCAGTCATTAAGCGGAACGTAGCCAAAAAAATTGACTGCCCGACGAAGAAGATGAAGAGATGAGCTGACCAAACTGTGATGTAGACGAAACTAAATTACAAGATACTGAAGACAAGGATAAACATCACCTTGCACAATTTGTTGCTCAACTACACTGAAGCAGGGCAGTCATGGTTTTGTGTAGTCCACATTCCATTATTCATTATTATTATTATTCCTGTGGGACATATCGAACTCTTTCCATAAACTGCTCAAGAATTTACTCTTTGACCATATAGGCCTACCTGGGTCAGGAGCATCTATTAATAGGCCCTAGTTATCTTGAACCGACGGTATATAAATTTCATATCATAAATTAAATTTCGATAGCCAAATTGATAGATACATGTAGATTATCATTTCATGTTAAATTTTAATACTAGTTTCAATGTTAATATAATATATTATATCAATAAATTTTAGCCACTGCTTTGAGTTTACGGCTGCGGCCCTCGGCTTCAAGAATCTTGCTTTTGCGGCCCGTGGTACTAAAAAGGTTGGACAGCACTGCTCTAATGCATCTGTCTCATTTGTGCAGCATTCATGTTCATTCTGTGAGTTGTAGGCCTATTGCATGTGTTAGGTAGGCCTATAATAGCAAACACGCCATTGATTAGTTTTTGGTGATCTTAATTGCGAGAACTCGAAAATATCGGTCCTATACAAGGTGATGCAGGGGCCCATGCGGAACCTCTGCACACGGGCCCACGAAAAGCTAGCTACGCCACTGAACGATTGCGTAGCCTACTCATGCTGGAGAAGGACGTCGTAGACTTCAGAGATGAAATGGACGGATTGGTGAAAGGAATTGATGAGAAAAAACAGTTTAATCCGCCGTTGATGTTGCATTGAACCAGCGGGAAAGAGAACAAAAGGAAACGAAAGGATTATCAGGGTGAGTGATTAGAAAAGACGTTCCAGAAACTGTTAAAAAAATGTCAAGCAGTAACTTGAAGAATCGTATTATAATTATTATTATTATCATACGGTGTTAATGTCTTGCTGATAACTCCTGTAACGTCACTGTTATAAAGTTCGAGCAACTTTCTAAGTAAAAGTCGGCGTGCAAGCCACGCTCCAGGGCCCATCCATGGCTTCTCCTATCCTCTCAGAAGAGGGCCATTAATTATTTTTGCCGGACTCAGACGTCAAGGTTTGATAGGCTGATGCTGGCAAAAGTCTTCACCAATTATTGTAATCTACAACAGGCGACAAGTCTCGACTAAAATCTGATTACGGATGTCGGGGAAGGTAATCAAACACAGAAGGCCTAGGATAGCAAAGACAAGATATTAGGCTTTGACAGTCCCTGCCCGGGGAACTAGACGATCAAGTCGATGCTGAGACTGCCAGACCGGAGAGGGCAGGAAGTGACAGCAGAGAGGTTGACCTACATCTGGTACCGTACGTATCTTTGAATGTGAACTCTGGAGGATCATCAGCCTATAATTTAACAATCCTGCATGGAACTAGATTCGCAGTTGCAACAGCAGCTGTAGCGCGATAGGTTTGCATCTCCCTTAAATAGGTAGGCATACACAGTGAGGGCCTGGGAATTAGGCCAACCAACGCTTCAAGCACCAGGGACAAAACTGGTGCGGGAAGAAAGATAAATTGCTACCGGGTATATAATAATTCTGTGCGTAGAAGGACAGAGCCGATGCATATTAACGACTTCGACGGACGGATGGTTATGAGATTCTGTGTCATGGACCGCTGGTAGGATCAGAAAAAATCGATAGCTGGTTCTTGGTGTTTGTTAGCCTACTTAGTGGTTATCACGCCTACGTTAACCTGTTGCTCTTTCAGCCATTTACGGTTCGTGAATATTCAACTTCCCCAACCTCTGTCCATTGACCATGGGATGATGATGATCAGTCTATTCGCCAAAGTGACCCGTCTGCCGTGGAAGTTCAATGGTAGGCCTATACTTCCGTTTCACACGCTGTATAGCCTACGCTGGCTGTATAATATGACCTATATCCCCGGCTGGCTTGATAGCGATAATAATTATTGTTTTTTTCGACTGTACAAATCCGTAGAAGTTGTAAGAATGTCTGGAAGACATTAATTTAGTCAAACGGTTGAGTGTGTTGTTATGCTCTTCGCGGCAAAATGTCGTCTGTGCTTGCTTTTCGCCACAGTCGATGACGTCAGACTTGGACGTGCGCGAGGAGATTGTTGGACTCTTCCTGGACTCCGTTCACTGTTTCATGGCTTATGATTCCATCCCTTCGTCTGTATCCACATCGTATTAAGTCCACGAGAGAAGTGACCTTCAACAGAAAGAAGAAATTAATAGAGTTGAATATCTAGAAACATAAAATGCAAAGACTTAAAGATTACGAAAGACTTAAAGATTACGAATAGCTTGCTCACTAACTGACCATTTTGTCATGGCTGGCGAAAGGACGAATTGATGGCTGCGCTTCGGGTCTAAACTATCCGCAACTATTATTGGGGGTCAAACGGTCAAACCCTATATAGCTACTTCCTCTCTCTCTTCGAAGAAATCCCGATTGTCAAACATGCATGCCTTGCTTGGGAGGATGGCGGAACAAACCGAGTGCAGGCCTATCAACGGGTGGCGGTTAGTAGAATGACATCGAATAAACAGACAAACTGCGAATATAGGGATCTGTAACCTAGAACGTCCAACGTAAAATGACGAGTTAAACGCCACCGTTAAACGAGTCTCTCCTCTCCTACCTTGAAGGGCATTTGACCTATAGTATGAGAGATAGTAAAAATGCCAGACATGGGAAGGGCATACGAATCGAACAGCCTTCTGTTATGCTTCTTTTTGTAAGTGACTGGCGCGATTTTTTCTGCCTATGTGCAGGCCCGCCGAGAGGGTGGGGCAAAGGGGCAAATGCCCAGGGGCCCGGCGACTTTTAGGGGCCCGGAGGGGGCCCGGGCTACACTGATTATAATATTTTTCTATGTTTATCAGCGAGTCCAGCCTTTATATAATCACTTATTTGACGATGCAAAGTTTATGAGTTATGCCGTTTTAAATAGAGCCTAACAGTAGACTACAGAGCATAACTATAGCCTGCAACTGTGTAAGTTTCAATTAAGCAACTGTCCATAAACTTAGGCCTACTTATAAGTTTTTTTGCCAAACTTAAGAACACTTCTGTCTCAGAACGCACTTCTGCTAAATTATGCGTTGTCTGATTTCAATCATAGATCAAACATATCTAACCGATTAATTTATTTCGTAACGATCGAATTCAGGCCTATTAAGCTTCAATCTGGAGCACAAAAACGAAAATAAAAAGCTAATAAATTTGAAAAAGCAAACGTTGGTGGTCGCAGTTTACACTATTTGGAAATTAAAAAGAGGACAAATCCATATGCCTAATCACTCATACGTCGGTTGATTCTAGCGAATTAAACGTTCATGATGATCATCATAGCCGAATGGATGAAAATGAAGTTTGTGGTGTCAGCATCGTAATTCCAAAAGATGATATTATAAACAAGACTTGTGAAAATGCTGAAATTGTATAAGCTTATAGAACTGCAAAAAAGCTTGGTTTTGATGTTGGTACTGCCACCCGTACCCGTGCCTACACAAACGATTGATACCTTATAGGCCTACGCTGCTATATAAGAAGCGGTAAGCTTACTCCAAGACATCCTGCAATTTTCCAGGTGCTGAAGAAAGAGATTTTCCTAAGTGGTAAGGTTGTCAGACAAAAATTTAGAGTGCCAGGATAGCCTATTATAAACGGTTTTGCTGCAGGTAAGTCCAGAAGGGTTGCTTGCTGATTACCATAATAATTATATTTGAAAATTATGTTCTTAACGTTAAGAACTGATTAAAATCAGAAAATAATGTATGCATTATCGTACGTTCGTTCCCACACCTTCTTATTTTCTATTTGTTTTTATGTAAATTTGTTCAGGAAGCCTAAAGATAGTTTAGGGCCCGTGACTGCTCTGCCCAGGGGCCCGGAATTTCTGTCGGCGGGCCTGCCTATGTGTATAAAAACGATATCGATTAGACTACATACGATTGGATATTGAACTGTACTATGGTTTGTATCTTGTTCTCTCAGATGTAGTTTTTGTATATTGTCCTCTCAATAGGTTTGTATCTCGAACTCTCGGTGGGTCCGTATCTTGTTCTTTTGGTGGACTTGTATCCTTTCCGTGGTGGGCTATGACTCACCTGGTCACGTGCCTGGGATAGAACCAGCACTCGTATCACTACTACTGAGATTGCATTGCCTATCATATATGCACAGAGGACAGCCATGCAATGCACAATTTCCTTTTGCGATGCTTATTACGATAGCGAAGACGATTCTGGTGACGACTGAATAAGAAATAATAATTATGGTCTTTGTCGTAGGCCTATAATAGTTAAACGAATGACTTATGTCTGGTGGTATAATTATATGCAGGCCATAAGTATAGGTTGCTTACATTATTTATCGTCATATCGTCATATAGTATATAGTATAGGCTACTTACATATCGTCAGATAGTATAGGCTACTTACTACATATCGTCATATAGTATATAGTATAGGCTACTTACATATCGTCAGATAGTATAGGTTACTTACATATCGTCATATAGTATAGGTTACATACATATCGTCATATAGTTTATAAGTATAGGCTACTTACATATCGTCATATAGTATATAGCATAGGCTGCTTACATAACGTCATATAGTATATAGTATAGGCTATACTTACATATCGTCATATAGCATAGGCTATACTTACATATCGTCGGTACCGATAGAACGCCGTCGCCATGATGATGAAGATGAATGCAGCGACGATCCAGATGAAGATGGTGAAGTTGCTGACGAAGTTCTCGTCCTCCAGCCACGCCAGACTGAACACGTGATAGCGATGACTTTGAACGCTGTTGCTGCTGATGCTGCTACTGCTGCTGGCCATCTTGTCTCCACCTGCAGTGTGAATGACGCGTAATTAATCAGCGCTTATAAGGTGTAGAAAAATAAGTGTTTGGACGCCCCTTACCTTTCCAGGCTGCGCTGGCCAATAAGTGTAATATTGGCCAACTGCAATATTAGTAGGTCTAAATATTGCAGATGCTTTAAGACATATAGGCCTATTATATGAACGTCAGGAATAAAAAATACAAAATACACATCAAACAGTCTTTCAATACCAACTATAGAAATCCACCTAATAGGTGATCCACCTGTGTGTGTGTATGAGAATGGATTAACATGTGCAAAACACAGTATGAGACCTTTCATGCAGTGGACGATTCGCATTTCTACAGAAGCGTTACTACAAGCATTGCTAACTTTAAAATGACATTTTAAAGAACTTTTAAAAGACTGTTTGCTTTTTCTCCGTATATATGTACAGTCGAAGATGAATTGAATCGAAGCAGAGCATGACTGGCGACTGTTTCTGGTCCATAACATCCTCTCTTATTCACGCATCATTGAACGTTGCTTTCCCATGCATCCTCCCATCCATCTCCGATCGGTTTTCTCTTCTCTCCACTTGGCTTCCTCTTTCCTTTAGGATATTTTGTCGTCCCCCTCCCCCGCATGCAGGCGTTCCTTCCCAATGGTCATCCTAGCGCTGACCGATCGACCGCATCCCGGCTGAAATGATCATTATAGTTGCGTCGCGGGTGCACGGACGCTTGGAGATGCTATCGATAGTTGGTCATCCATATAGTATGCAAGACTCGCTTCTGCTGGTGGTGGTGGTGGTGGTGGTGGTGGTGGTGGTAGTTGTGGTGGTGGTGGTGGTGGTGATGATGGTGGTGGTGGTGTCTTTGATGCTGGTGCCACGGCTGCCGCAGTCGACGAAGAAAATGACCATTTAACCTCTTTGTCGTCGTCTAAATCGTATTTTATGTATGCGCCCTTACACGAACGAACGGATGAGCGAACATCAACGACAATGGCCGAAGACGACGACGACGACGACGACGATGCGTGTCAAGCAGCATTCAGATTCAGCCTCAGCATGTCGCTATATATATTCGGGAAATTTGTTGGCTACGTCCGCGCATTGACAACGGACGTCCCTAGTGATCAGTAGACACTGGTCGAAACCTTTGTGTTAAGACAAAGAGACTGAGGAAGAGAGACACACGGAGAGACGGAGAGAGAGAGAGAGAGAGAGAGAGAGAGAGAGAGAGAGAGAGAGAGAGAGAGAGAGAGAGAGAGGGAGGCAGACAGATAAAGAGGGACAGACGAACAGACAGAGAAAGGATAGGACAAAGAGAGACAGTAACGGCAGACAGTAACGGGTCATTCAACGTCACATGCAGCTGTCGTCTGCTCTCGTAAACTGACTTATGTGGCGCCGTTGTTTTTACTCGACCAGAAAAGCTTCCTTTTGCGACTTAATAAAGCCACGACCTCTTTGGACAGGCAGAGGAACAAGATCGAGGCCTGTTAAATTCTTCAGTCATAGTAGCCTGATCCTATGTAGCATTTCCATCTCGCTTGGGTAAAGGCACATTTTCTTTAGTGTTTCATTACAATCCCCTTCGGGAGCGGATACAGAAATTTTCGAAGGGGGGGGGACCAAAAATAAAATATTCGTTGGTCTTTGGTCGAAAATTCTGTTGAATTTTTTATATTTACCTTTTTCCTCTCAGAGTAGCATTATTAGTCGCATGCTACTTTTTCACATTTCCTTTTCCCGCTGCGTTGATTAAAGCTTGTTAAAATCTGAAGGAGACACGTCATGTGAAGAGTTCTAAATGGGGGCCATGGCCGGATTGGCCCCTGGATCCGCCTCTGATCCCCTTCCATTGGAGGCTTCCGTCTGCGATCCGACTTACCGCACACAGATGGGATCTGTGTTTGATTCCCATCCGTTTCTGCCTATAGGGCTAGGCCTACATGCAAGTGCACTTCCCAGAAACACTGTCTGCATTTCTAGGCCAAAGACTGATTTTGCTTCCCTCCGCACAGTCGATTCCTCGCTGTTCCGGAAGACGCTGCCTTCCCCTCCGAGGTACAAAATGGCAGCATCCAATCACTTCTTCATCCTATAGTCTGTCACTGTCAGTCATCGCTAATCTCTGGTAGATCTGGGCCGGAAGTCGTCACCATCGCCTTCCCCCATGGGACAGATAACTAACCGGATCCCATAAAGCAGCCGGACGTATTCAATCCGACGGGGGGGATGGTTAGCCATTTCCAGGACGTTTTCCTGGTTAAGGCTAAGCACATGCACCTGAGTTGTCCCTTCATTAAGCCGGTCGAGCGGTCAGTTAATTCGCTAATGTTTTTCCTTTTCCAGTATCGTCTATTCATTAATGAACGACTTGTAGGGCCTACCAGAAGAGAGGTTCCTTTCTTTCCACACAGCACTTAACCAAGAGAGATCGAGTCCGTAGTTTTCTTACAAGCTAAATAATTTACATTCTTTTCAGAACTGCACAGTGTCGTTTCACATCATTCTCTTCTATAAAATTATATTCTATCCAGCTTCATCTGCATCGCCTTTGTCACACGCGTTTGAAAGACAGGTGTCTGAGTTAGCAGCAACAGTTAATTATCTCTTTAAACAATACAGTAGGCTATAGTTAGGCCTCCCCCACTGCCCTCTCTACCAGCATAGAAATCGCGAATTTGCTAGAACTTCGTTTGTTTAGCCTACCTGTCGCCTTCATTGTCCGGTTGCTGCTGCTGCTGCTGCTGCTGCTGATTGGCAGACCATCTTCGATAAGCGGATCTGCTGGTGAGTTTCTGTTCGATTCGATTGATGAGAAATTTGGCGCCGTCTCATCATCATCTGACGTCATCTTATCATCTGGTTTGTTGTAGTCATTGTAGTTAAAGCCATCCTCAAAGTAACTCAACTCTGAAGTATACCAAGGCACTTTCTTTTAAACATAGACCTTATGTTTCTATCATGCATATAAGCCTATCATAAGATAAAAGTTAAACTGAAAGTATACATGTAGGCTTATACATGCCAGTTATATCAAAGCTTATAGGCCCACTACATTACAATATAATTGAACTCTTAGAGGCCTTGCTTGCTTGTGTTCACTCACTGACCCGTGTCTCTACAGCAAATCAATTGTCATATAAAACTTAACCATTTCTTATTTTCAGCGTGAGTCGTCTTATAACACTAAATTCATTGCATAATTATGCCGTCGACCTAGGTGAGTTTTGCGAGTCATAAAATTATTAACTTGAAATTAAGCCATTAATCTTGTAAATGGTCGATTGGTGTTGCAAAGCAGACATTCTGACGCTTTATTAATTAGATGGCCTAAATTTATAGCCTAGATCTATATATACTATTATACTTATCTTAA
Source organism: Lumbricus terrestris (assembly GCA_949752735.1). Lineage (NCBI taxonomy): Eukaryota > Metazoa > Annelida > Clitellata > Crassiclitellata > Lumbricidae > Lumbricus > Lumbricus terrestris. Next base: position 35,746,530 of record OX457039.1, read on the forward strand.
TATTTTGTTTGACTGTTCTACCCTGCTTTCTCGCTTTCTTATTTTGGTTTCTTATAATATTGTTATGTTTCGAATAAGAAGATGATTGCGACCTCTGTTACATCGATGGCAGACAGATGTAGGGCGTATACAATGTACATAGGCCTACATTCAATCATTATATATCAGTTAGTAGCAACAGCAAATTAACATTTTAACTCGTAGTAGCCTATGGCATCAAAAACGTTTAAGACCTTGTTATTAAACTGATGGTAGAATTCCTAAGCAAGCGTATAATCCATTAATCCATACAACATATAATATAAAGTAAACCTATTTCTTATCCTCTATCATTAGAATAGCGTTAAAACCTATACTAGCATTAGTAATCTAGTATAATTATTTTATTTGCTTTGACTAGCATTAGTGATCTAGTAGGCCTATAATTATTTTATTTGCTTTGTATATATATATATATATATATATATATATATATATATATATTCCTTTATTTACTTATTCCTCGCATCTGCTATATCGCCCATCTTGACAGCGATTGCATTATATCTGCAGCAGTGTGAGAATTGTGCAAAAATAACTGGGGGCTGGACTTGAAATTGGGGTGTGAGAAACATACTTTACTATGGGGCTCTAAGAAAGACGGGGGGTTTTAAACCCGCGAACCCCTGCAATTCTCACCATGATCTGCAACTTAAGTAGCCCATTAGGAGTAAGTAATGGTGTACGGTAGCTAACAACCTGTAGCAGTTGTAGTGATGTTCGACTCTTCGACGCTGTTGTTGTTGTTGCTGCTGCTGCTGCTGCTGTTCTTGTTGTTCGTTAGAATGACAAGCTGGCTCTGCACCTGGACGACAGGTGCTTCATCATCATCATCTTCATCATCATCATCTGCATCATCCTCTTCCTCATCATACTCTCTTTCCTCATCACTTTTTCTTTGCACTTCCTCCTTTCCATCAACGCTCTCCCTTCCATGAATAGCACTATCAACGTCATCATCATAATCATCAACGTCATCATCATCATCATCCTCCTCATCAACATCATCTTCGTAATTGCCGCTATTCAAATATTTGTCCTTGTAGTCGATAGACTTGTCTTCATTCCACGCTGATGATGACGACGATGATGATGATGAATAGTCGTTGTTGTAGTCAGAAGGTAAAATCCGTCTTTTTTCCGACTGTACTTCGGTCTTTTTCTTATTCTTATCGTTGTTTTTCTCATCATCATCATCGTCGTCGTTGTTATCTTTATCAGCATTGTCTTTCTTCTTTTCATCACCATTTCCTCCGCCGTCTTTCTCGTCGTTGTCATCATCGTCGTCGTAGCTCGATGATGATGATGATGATGAATCACCGTCAATCCCAGATTCTAATAATAGATGTCCTTCGTCGTCGTTGCTGCTTTCCGCGGTCCTGCAGATTCGAACCGCATCCGGTTGTGGTCGCCGCGGCGTTTCCACGGCAACGAAATCATCGTATCCCGTCGCCATAGAAACCGTCTCCATGTCTTTACTGCCCGTCACTCGGCTGCAGTTGATTGGATTCAGATCATCATCTGAAGAGCCTCCTCTTCCTCCTCCTCCTCCTCCTCCTCCTCCTCCTCCTCCTCCTCCTCCTCCTCCAAACGAGGCGTCGATTCTCGGCTTCGTCGTCAAGACTGAGAGAGATGGAGGAGGATTCTCCGTCATTCGGAATTCTGTGCACAGAAATATTAAGACGTTTTTTAATCAGCTGATGGCATTCGCCGAATTTCATTTAGTTGCTGTCAAAAGACTTCTTTTTAACTGAATTCCTATACATGCAGGACGACTATATAATTGCTCTCTGACTCTTTCCCGATTGAAGCCTAATTGTCACTCTCCCTAGCTGTGTCTCTGTCTCACAATCTTTTTGTCTATGTCATTAATTTTTTATTTTGTCTGTTTTGTCACGCCTCCATCGTGCTTTATGGCTTTTAGAATTATACTAGCTGAATTACCCGGCGTTGCCCGGGACATTTAGGATTTTGTTCAGTCACGTCTGACCACGCTCACACGCCCGGGAAATTTCGGTTTTCGTCCCCCACCACGCCTGACTCCGCTCCTACGCCGCCCTTGTCACCTTCCCTTCTTCCATCGGGCCCAACCCGGTCCGTGAAATTTATGTTTTCGGTCCAACCCGCAGCTGCCACCCGCCAATGTTTACGCTATAGTCAGCATTTTTGCGAAACCGCACGCCAAAAGATCTGCCCTCGGCGAAAAATGAGGTTAAAAATCTATTGGTTCATTGAAAACCGATCGGCCAAAATTATTGCGTCTTAAATAGGCTTCTGATACATACAATACGGTAATAGATATTAATTAACGTCAATTTTAAAACCGGCCATGACGTCATTAATGTACTGGTTTCAATCATCAATATATCATCGATGGTTTTAATGTCTGTTGATAATGATGGTTGTAGCCTATGCAAATGGCGTCTTATATTAAACACATGCGTTAGCATTGCGATAGAAAATAAAAAATTTCAAGCTCGAGAAAGGGTAAGATTTTTGGATCACGAATTCCGATAGTGCTTTCCGCAGGTGCTAAGAAGTTGTTTTGTAAATTATTTGAAAAAATCGGTAGCGCGGATGAGTAGATTTTTTATTACGCACCCGTTGCAACTTGTGTTTTATAGTTTTAGATTACCTGTATTATAATACACGTTTATTTACCACAAGAACTATTCCGTATTGACTAACAAACATCATCAGAAAGTGTGATGGATGGGCTATATACAGGGTGCGCCAAAAAAGACTCCCCCTAGGTTTTTTGCCGATATTTTGACCAAAATTAAGAATTTCCAAATGAAATTTTCCAGGCTTATAGACAATTCCTATTTACACATCATAGCCAGATTTCATCAAAATATTTCAAAGGGAACAAAAGTTTCATCACTTTTAGTGAGGTCACCCACCGTTTTTGACGATTCAAAAACGAAGCGCAAAAAATTAGGTTTTTTGCCAATATCTTGGCCAAAAGTAAGAATATCGAAATGAAATTTTACAGGCTTTAAGACAATTCATGTCTGCACATGGTGGTCAAATTTCATCGAAATATTTCAAACAGGACAAACGTTAGTGTGGTCCTTAGCTCCATGTAAAAATATTTTTTGGAGAATTTTAAACGGGGCACCCTCCTGACTTATACCTTTAGGTTAAAAAATATTAACACTGAAAATTTTGGCAGATTTTTTTGAGTTTTAGGGGTCGCTACCGGACGTAACATATATCAATGTAAATACACAGGCGAAACATGAAATATCGTATATTGTATACTATTACTAGTGTACATGTATGGTTGAATGCACAAATTTAAATAAATTCTGGTGGGCAATGGACCGTGCTGGAGGTGGACTAGTGGCCTGTGGACTGGTTTACTATTTTGGACAAAACGCATACATGGACATAAAAATGTTTTTCCAGTTAATGTTTCCATTATTGCATCAGTCTTTTGCGACGATAGGCATATATTTCTTCACAATCAATATAGCAGACTCTGCATCTTATCCTCATTATTTGTTTGAAGCTTGTTATATAATGTTCTTGAGTGTCACTCCACGCTTTGTAATGTCATTCACAACTTTCACTGAGCTCGCAGTGGCCTAATCTAACTTGAAGTTCTCGTGTCGTTTGACCATGTATATCAGCGTCTTATTGGAGAAAACTTGAAAAATCTCGTGTTTTCCATGAGAAAATGTTCCAGTTGCATTGAGCTTATTACAGCAGGTTCCAAGGTTCTTCTTTGAAGTGGATGTTTGATCCAAGTTTTGTCCAGAGTAGTAATCATTTGGCACTTGGTATAAATGGAAACCCCATAAATCAAAGAACGCAAAAGTCACCAATTCCTCTGAAAGATACCAAAGGGCATCTAACCATTTCTTCATTGCAACGTCTGCAACTGCACTATTTTAGATCCCTGTATTTTGTCAATGTCCTTAAAGATCTGCTCTCTGCAGGTCAAGTTGAGGAGTATAGATGGTGCATACGGTGCTTGAAACCAGACTTTGACGTATAGCAGGCAGATGCCTTTATTCTCTTCTTGTTGACTTGAATTATTTCTTGAACATTCATATCTTAACACTGTAAATGCTCTTGCCGTTCAACCTCGCTCTGTTCAGCGGAAAAATCATTATGTCCTTACCCTTCGGTGAACAAAGAGAAAACATAACCACTGCCTCCAACTTAATTTAGGCATATGTGATAGCGACATGCACTCTACAACAAATCCTTGTCCAGCTTCTGTTCCAACAGGATGCAGGCACCATTTCTAAGTCCACTGTTCACTGATGTGGTGTCAAAGCACATAGATTTGATTTGATCAGTAATGCACCAAGTCACAACCGCTTCATACACTGCAGACACTGAAGATTTTCTTGTCCCAATGATAACTTCTGTAAACCGAGGATCTGGTCAACACTCTAGAAACGAGGACATGAAGACGGTCTACTATTTCTTTACTGCAGTCTGCAGATGTCTTCAAACAACTTTCCATCCCAGTGAATTATTAGAGGAACTCCTGGTTGGCATTCAGCTTTCAAGTTTTCATAAATTTTTTGCCGATTCTTTATTCACTCCTTAATCATTGAAAAACAATAGAGATTGAACTCTGCGGGATCATTGCCAAGACATTGTAGTGCGAAAGAAAGTAGGCCTACAAGTGTTGCATTTCTTTTACTCACTTTCACTGTGGCATTGTCAAGACTTAGGTCTATTGCCAACTTTGTGTTCTCTTTGACAATAGCGAAATTATGCAATACACATGAAAAAACCAGAATGAAGCGAAATTGTCGCCAAAAGATGCAATGGCTGTGAATGCATTATAAAATAATGTAAATAAAATAAGTAAGTAGGTGGCAATCATGATGTCGGAGATGTTAACAAATATGTGAGTATAGTTGTCTATCAAATTCTATCATAGCGATTAACATGGTTGGAAAGCATATTAATGGAAATTGCGCATAGTGGACCACAAAGCCCAAATTAATTCTAACCTTGAACTTTAACCTCTGGTAGCGACCCCTAAATGTCTTCAGATTCTCTCCAAAATTTTTCTCAATTTTTTTCTCATGAATAGAAACCAACTTAGAGGGTGCCCCGTTATAAAATCAAACTTTTAAAAATAAGGACCACCCTAACAAACGTTGTAACATTTTTAGTGAGGCCACCCACCGTTTTTTGACGATTAAAAAACGAAACACAACAAATAGTAAAAAACACGATTTTATTAAGTCTCATCTCAAATAACTGTTGTCAAATGAACTTGGTAGTGCTTCACAACTTGTGTTCAATGTGCCCACCACCAGTGCAAAAACTTCTTTTGAGTCTCTTTGCAAAGTTCTTGATGGACCTGTTGATTAATCTGACAGATTCCTTATTTACCAATTTGATTGTCATCTTGCTAAGTGACTTCTCAGTGACGCGCAGCTACGCTGGTACCCTGTTTCTTTTTAAAATAGTAATAATAATGATCATCTGGCAATATCAAGGCTATTTGATACCAATTATTTGAGATGAGAAAAAAATCGTGTTTTTACCATTTTTTGCTGCGTTTCGTGTTTCAATCGTCAAAAACGGTGGGTGACCTCCCTAAAAGTGGTATAGCTTTTGTTCTGTTTGAAATATTTCGATGGAATCTGACCACCATGTGCAGATATGAATTGTCTTTAAGCCTGAAAAATAAATTTCATTTCGATATTCTTACTTTTGGCCAAGATATTGGCCAAAATAATTAGATTGGTTGTTTGTTACTTTTTGTTGCGTCGCGTTTTTGAATCGTCAAAAACCGGTGGGTGACCTCACTAAAAGTGATGTAACTTTTGTTCCGTTTGAAATATTTTCATGAAATCTGGCTATGATGTGTAAACATGAATTGCCTATAAGCCTGTAAAATTTAATTTGGAAATTCTTACTTTTGGTCAAGATATTGGCAAAAAACTTAGGTTTTTTTGGCGCACCCTGTAGACCCTATGAGAAAATGAATTGGCTACATCATGAGGGTGACCTCCTAATTAAAGAGACATAATCAGGGTTGGGGTTGGAGGAGGCTTGCCTAATGTAATGCACTTCTCATTTACATCACTATGGGGTATCCCAATGGTTCACTTTCTTGTGAAGACCATACAAAATGAATATGAGAGGAGACTTTAATATCGACATAATTATTTTACCTATAAATTATTGCGTTCATTACACTGCTTAGCTGCACACGGAGCGAAGTGTCCATGATTTCCATTTAAGAATATTATATATGCCTTCAAAGTATTGATCTCAACCAACCGACCAGGGCTGTTTTAAAGGAATTTTTAGAACTGCACAACCCCTTCTTTTTCTTCCCATCCTCCATGGTAGGCTAAATTACTTCCAATCGAAGAACAATAATCATTTTTGCTAGTTTTAACTGTACAGAAGTGCTTCTACAACTGCACAAATCCATTTAGAACTGCACATTTTGTGTACAACTGCACGTTAAAAAGCCCTGCAAGCCCTGCCTATATCGCTTGCTCTTATATTCTCAGTTCCTCACCCGTCACACAAGCAGATCAATGGGCTTCCCTCCCCCCCCCCCCCCCCACACGAACAGTGTTGGCCCTGTTGGGCTGCCGAGGTTTCTCAATCACCGGTCTGCATGCAGACTTTGATATTCCAATTTATTTCGTTCTAACAATTCTTTGAGATCATTCCGGTCTAATCTTAAGACTCTATAGGTCCTTTCAACTTGCATACTTCTCATCGCAACCTGCTTCTTCCTGTTTTATTTTTATTTGTCTGATCCATCGAATTTTTATCTCTGCTTCTCAATGTATTATCACTTTCGGCTGTGACTGAAATCTTGGTCTATTTTAGATATATTTGATTATATATAATATAAATTATATATATATCACGGGGGGGATTCACGGCGAATTAAAAGTTGCTAAATACAGCGGTACTGCAATAGAAAAGATTAGGTATGACCTATTGCCTAGAACATGTAAATGCTTTGACGAAGTTAAGCAAAGAACTCGACAGTAACTACAGGTGTATACTGACATCAATGACATGTAATTTTAAATATCTATTGAAATAATCGAGTCGTGTCTTTTCTGGCTTTTCTAGAACAGAAGCAGCAACTTAGAGGATGAGGTCACATCACGTGATCCATCAACTCCATGCAATCCTACAATTTATCTATCCTGCACATGTTGATAACGTTAGCATCAGCTAATGAACGCAGCAATCGAAGAGCATCAGATGGAGCTCTGGCAGTGGACGAATTACATGTATTAAAGAGGATGGCATTCAGGACTTTTTAAAGGATAAGATCTGCGGTGAAATTAAGACCACGACGCCATTCAATGAACTGCAGCCACGCAGTGCTGGATGGATGGCAGGCAGCGAATGAATCCGACGAAGGCAATCAAGTGCACACACAAGTGCACACACATGTGCACATGCAAAACAGAGGACAGACTAATCAAGTACAAGGATCTTACATACGGGGATTTCTTAGGCCTCGTGAGATCTTCCTTCGATCAAATTAGAGCTCAAATGCAAACCAGCGTTGCATTTGCATAGTCATCGCGGTGGACGCAGTCGCTGGGGGGATGTTTGATACGGTGATTTGAAATGAAAGAGCGCGTATCTGGTGCATGGGATGTGACAAACAGACGGACAGACGGATAGACAGACATATAGATAGAAGGATGGATGGACAGACGGATAAGCAGACAGATAGATAGACGGATGGACGGACGGACGGAACAACAGATCTTTCATGCGCGATACGGGTCAAAGAGTTGTCAATGTGATGCTGCGAATTGCCCTGAGGATAGAGAAACACTCACAAACACAAACACACACACACACACACAACACGACCACACAGAGAGAAACAGAGAGAGAGGGGAGGAAAGTTAGACAAGCAGACGGAAAGAAAGAAAGAGCGAAAGAGAGAGAGAAAGAGAGATGTAGAGAACAAAAGACGATTGTGACAGGCATGGTGGATAAATGTATAAGTCGACCCATGTATAAGTCGACCCATGTATAAGTCGACCCATGTATAAGTCGACCCATGTATAAGCCGACCCGTGTATAAGTCGACCCATGTATAAGTCGACCCACGTATAAGTCGACCCACGTATAAGTCGACCCATGTATAAGTCGACCCACGTATAAGTCGACCCATGTATAAGTCGACCCATGTATAAGTCGACCCACGTATAAGTCGACCCATGTATTAGTCGACCCATGTATAAGTCGGCCCATGCATACCTCGATACCTCGAGTGATCACAGAACTCGTCATAAGCAACGCAATAAAACGCATCGAATGAACCCATCAATCATCAGTCATCATCATCAAACAATCATCAATCAATCATCAATCATCATCTTAGTATATGAAGAAAGACATCGTCACCTCCTGGCCACGACGTCCATGTAATCATTCCCGCGGTGACATGCACCTCACCACAGCAGTGATCTCTAAGCCCATCACAGATGCCCACCGATCCACCACACCAGCCACTGAACACAGTGTTTAGTCTAGGTCCCTCCTCTGTGGAGAGAAATCCAGGCTTGGGGGGCGGGAATGAGCATCCTGCGAACGATTGCCGAGGCGCAAAGCGCGGAGAGGGGATGGATTTGGAATTGGATGAGCTGTGCACCAGCCGGTCCATCCCCATAAGAATTGTTTAAATTTCCACATTGCAATGATAGTATTTTAAGCTATATAGACATTAATTTTTACTCCGTTCTCTTTTTCTTAGCATATTTGGATCGCATACATTAATTATGTGATTTAATACATGTACATGTATATGGCCAAGGAAAGCCCGTTCCAGGTTGTCGAGCCGACCACAAAGATTCAAAGAAGGATATCGGCTCTGTATAGTGGCATGTCTCATTTTAGGCCTATTATATATGACTGGCGAATGGAACCGCCAAGTCACCGTGGACAGAGGAGCGCAGTGCGTGACGGGCTGTGCAAGAAGAAAGAGGTCGGTCAAACTCACGCAGGTGGGGGGGGGTCCCAACCAGCTAGCCCTCGTCACACCAAGGACGATCGCGATCGATCAACCGGTAAGATTAGAATCGCTACGTGGCAAGTAATAGGCTGCGAACATCGGCAGCGCTCGTGGATAAGCTAGTGCCCTGCACTTATACTTCAAGTAGCGCATTTTAGAAATTTTTATATTACGATTACGAAAATCTTGCTTTCGAAGAGGAACGATATACGACGTAGTCTTTGTTTGTTTGTAACTTTGTATGCGCACTTGTTATAGCGCCCCTTCAAGCACGCTACTCAGAGGCGCTCCCGACTACAGCGCGGACACTGCATCTGAGTTTCAAGCCGAAGCGCTGAGCAATTGCGAGTGAGGGACTTGCCCAAGGTCTCTACGCGGCGACTTGAGGTGGATTCGAACCTGCAAACCTCCGGCTGCAAGGCAACGAAAATACCCACTACACCACCGCGCCACACAACCGCAGTGGGTGACGGGCTGTGCAAGTCGTTGGTGGCTGTCGAATAGCCTACAGTCGCTGTGAGTGAGATGGTTGAGGCGGTCGAGGCGAAGGCAACTGGAGCGGAGGAGAAATGGGGTGGGTAAGACGGAGGCGACTGGAGCGGAGGGCTGGAGCGGAGGGGCTGGAGCGGAGGGACTGATCTGCGCATGACACTGCATAGACGGACGCCGTCGTTAACAGGTCTTGTGTTTGTCGAGGTTACTATACAAACAAAACCCCGATGCTGCTGTCGTCCCTGATGCCGGATGCTGCTGCCGATGAAGCTGCTGCTGTGGCATCTGTCGATGTCTCACCGTGTTCATATCAACGCGTCCCTTGGTCGTTGTTCCGCTGCGTGGGTGAAGGGGAGTGGGGGGGTCGATGGGAATCTGCGTGAGAGCCGCAATGCCATCGTTTAGCAATTCATGGAGACTATTATTTTCTATGGCACTAGAAGCATAGGTGCAATCACGTCCTAAAAGTGGGGGGGGGCCATAATAGTAAAGTCAGAGGGACCACTCAAAAGTTGGGGGGACGCGTCCCGTGGGTCCCAAAGGGTGGTTGCGCCTATGACTAGAAGCAGCAGCGATCCGCCTTTTGTCTCCGCCTTTTGTCTCCGTCTTTGTCTCCGTCTTTGTCTCCGTCTTTGTCTCCCTCTTTGTCTCCGTCTTTGTCTCCGTCTTTGTCTCCCTCTTTGTCTCCCTCTTTGTCTCCGTCATTGTCTTTGATGTCGACGAAGATTTGTAGCATATTATGCCATCTTAATCAAATTAACTCCGTTTATCTGTCATATATATTTTATCGGTTATTCCAGCTTTATACATCCGAAACCCACTGTCCATTTAGTTGGTCATAATTTTTTCAAAAACCTATGCAATTCAATAATATGACTGTGTTTGTGAGTTACTTGGATCCTGCAGTATCATATAAAAAAAGAAAAAAATTGCCTTCCTCGTGTGGCTTTACTTCAGGCCTCAGAAAGTCAAGACAATGACGATGTTTCATATACTCCCGTCTGTAATTATTCGTTAGCGTAGTCCAGTAGTAGAACTGAGTTGCTGAACTTGAATAATAAAGAAATTATTATTGGATTTGTAAGTATCATCATTGAAATCTCAACCCATTGACATCGATGCTTTTCATCATCAATGAAATGATGGAGTTATTTTTTTATATATAGCATCTTAAGATGTTAGCATTACAATGTGGACACTCAAAAAGAAATTATTATTAGGCCTATCGTATTAATATTATCGCAACTTTATTGAAGTGTTAGATGTGAACGTTCAAAACAAATTCTGGGAAGAGCCGAGGGCGCATATCCTTCTCCTCCCCAAGCCCTTTCCCTGCTCGGTGCAACGTGCCTCCGCGATTGTCCGCCCGCCGGACGCTCGGTCCCAACCACCCCCCCCAAACAACCTTTATTCCCAAAGGAGGGGACTAGATAACGCAACGTCTGTGACTCCTCGCTCTAGAATGGCCTCCGTTGCAATTCACAACATTGGTGGTACCAAACCAATGGCATAACTGTCTTAAATGATGCCACTCCGAATTTTCAGAAAAAGGTAGATTCGTCCAAAAGAATTAAGGCCCGGGAAATCTAGATTGGTTTTATGTTAAGAAATAGGCAAACGTGGAGTATTGAAACGCGGCCGATACAGTTACAGGCTACAGCACACATCTGCTAGCCTACATAAATATTTATGAAAAAACTCAAGATCTCATAATATTTGTAACAGCGTTGCTACGATTAAATGCCGGATACTAGTAGGCCCTATAGGCGAATAGCAGCAACTGTCGTGTTCTTTGCTAGCCAAACATTCATCTGACCAACACATTATGTGGAACGACGACGACTGCTGCAGCCATAGACGACGTCATGATTTAGGTGTGAACCGTGTGATGGTGACGTTCACCCATGCATTCCACAGTCACATGCACTCTCAATGTTCTTTGGTTTAGGCGGCAGCAGAGGCGAGGAGGCAACTGTGCGTTAGCAGCTGATGATGATGATGATTATGATGATGATGATGATGATGATGATGATGATGATGATGATGATGATGATGATGATGATGATGATGATGATGATGATGATGATGATGACGATGATGACGATAATGATGATGATGATGATGATGATGATGATGATGATGATGATGATGATGATGATGATGATGATGATGACGATGATGACGATGATGACGATAATGATGATGATGATGATGACGATGATGACGATGATGATGATGATGATGATGATGATGACGACGACGACGACGATGATGATGATGATGATGATGATGACGACATCTCCCCTGAAGCAGCAGACGAATAGTCGTCGCAACTGGGGTAGATTAGAACCCGAGACTAACCACTCCGTTGGTGATCACTCAATCACAAGGACAACAGCACCGAAGCCACGGCATCGTCGCTTTGTCGGACCTGATGGCATTGGCTTCCAGGTCACACAAAACGACGATTTGTCAGGAGTTGGATGTAAATGGAAGCCATGAGTCGTGAGACCGTGAGCAGAGGAAGCAAATGGAAAAGATCGACATACAGACGGACAGACAGACAGACAGACGGACGGACGGACGGACAAACAGACAGACAGACAGACAAGCAGACGGACAGACAAACAGACGGACAGACAGACAGACGGACGGACGGACAAACAGACAGACAGACAAGCAGACGGACAGACAAACAGACGGACAGACAGACAGATCGACAAACGTGACACAGACGAGACAGAATGAAACTTATAGGCGTATACGATATAATATTTATGCATATAAAAACTTACGGTATATAATATTATATAATATTATATATATGTATATGTAAAAAAGAAAGATACAATGATAGGGCTAGAGGAAATGCAAAATATAGACAGATAAATATACAATGACAGAGGCAGATAAAGAACGAGTTCATCATCAACACAGCCAAACAGAGATATATATATCGGTAGACAGGCAAACAGACAGACAGAGAAGGCAGGCAGGCAGACAGAGAGGGCAGGCAGACAGAGAAGGCATACAGGCAGACAGACAGTAAAGGCAGGCAGGCAGACAGAGAAGGCAGGCAGACAGACAGAGAAGGCATTCAGACATGCGGACAGAGAAGGCAGGCAGACATGCAGACAGAGAAGGCAGGCAGGCAAGCAGAGAAGGCAGGCAGAGAGAGACATGAGACGACGTCAAAGATAGAAAGACGTTAAGAGAAATTAATCTATGCACAAAAGGCAAGCAGAGATGTATACATGTATACAACTATACATGTATTAAATGGGAGCGAATGGGGGTTGCCATGGGCTGCAGCGATGATGAAGAGGCATCGGAAGTGTTGTTGATGGAGTGCGCTCTATCGTATATAGGTCTATGCTGCGACTCTATAACGATCTTCGATGCAATGATACAAAGATGCTTCCTCCTCCTCCTCCTCCTCCTTCTCCTCCTCCTCCTCCTCCTCCTCTTCCTCCTCTCCCTCCTCCTTCTCATCCTCCTCTTCCTCCTCCTTCTCATCCTTCTCTTCCTCCTCTTTCCCTCCTCAGCAGCCAGCATCCATCGCTCTCTCGCTGCTTCCTTCGCATGCTTGCCTCTCATTACATTGACTTTGCCACCGAACGTCTTCAGAGTTTCGAGACGACATAAATTGGATGATTACGGGATACTTGCTGCGGGACCATGCGCGATTCCCTCGTCCACCCGTCCACCCGTCCACCAGTCCACCCGTCGCGCTCTGTGTACGGTCCGTCGATCGTGTGGAAGGGGGGGCAACCAAAGGACCGTTGTGCATGCAGGCCCTCTGAGTCCTCCGTCTCCTACACCATCACCACCGACTCCTTCTTGTCCCCTCTGTTTCGCCGCAGATGCCATCGTCGGCCCATATGACGACATCACCTAAGGGAATGAAGGTCTATGAGGCTGCAGCGTCTGTCTCTAAGGCCATTGTTATGCAGAACCGTGATATCGATAACAATCGAATTCTGTCGACATTCACTTCACATTCACTTCCACAGAACCGAAAACAAAAGACGCAGATCAGAGGAAAACGATCGGGAAAAGTGAAAATCAAAATGAAATCACTTCCTCTCCTCTTCCAGTTTCTCCTATTGCATCCTTCTCCGTCTGTTTCCCTCTCCTTCCATCCATCCATCCATATATCCATCTTCCTTCCTTCTTTCTTTCTTTCTTTCCTTCCTTCCTTCCTTCTTTCCTTCCTTCCTTCCTTCCTTCCTTCCTCCCTCCCTCCCTCCTTCCTTCCTTCCTTTCTTCCTCCCTTTCTTCCTTCCTTCCTAACGAAGTTCAGAGATTTTGTCGGCACAAACGGAATCTATCGCAAAGTCGTCATTATATATAGGCCGCTCAGTTTCCGTGATTTAAAGATAAGATGATGATGATGATGATGATGATGATGATGATGATGATGGCGGTGGTGGTGATAATGATGACTATTGACTTTCCTCCTTGGTCGTGCCTGGGTCGGGAGCGCCTCTGCATAGTTGTTTGAAGGGGCGCTATTCTATAGACATAGTCTACATTAAAACTTATATTAAATTAAGTCAGAATTATTTGGAATCAGAGGCACCAGACAGTTTTGCAATAAAGGAACAACCGGGCAGTCATAGAAGTACTAACATGCAGTGCATGCATAGGCGATACATGTAGGTCTACTCTATATACCCCAAATGAATTCTCGGCAGGACAAACACGTACTCTGGTATGGCAGAGAATTTGCCTCAACATGCCCTGCTCTAGCGCAGCCACTGCAGGTTGGAATTCTTTAGAATATTTCATTAGAGTGCGCAACCAGTTGTAAGCATACATGCATGTGCACAACCAGTTGTAAGCATACATGCATGTGCACAACCAGTTGTAAGCATACATGCATGTGCACAACCAGTTGTAAGCATACATGCATGTGCACAACCAGTTGTAAGCATACATGCATGTGCACAACCAGTTGTAAGCATACATGCATGTACACAACCAGTTGTAAGCATACATGCATGTGCACAACCAGTTGTAAGCATACATGCATGTGCACAACCAGTTGTAAGCATACATGCATGTGCACAACCAGTTGTAAGCATACATGCATGTGCACAACCAGTTGTAAGCATACATGCATGTACACAACCAGTTGTAAGCATACATGCATGTGGCAAAATCAAATTTTAAATGTCAGTTGCGTGGCTGTATAGTGTATACTATTGAGGTCGATTGCTGTCCAGCAGTAGACTGAATAGAGGACAAAGAAGGAGAGAGAAGACGAGAGGATGGAAGCTGAAGAAAAGGAATGTGCTGCAGTGGCACGCGTAGAGTACATTGAACGAAAATCGAATTTCGGAGAAAATAGAAAGTAGTATTGAACAACAACGTATATAGTGTCTCCACTCTCCGGCAGGGCGTTTAATTAGCAAACATCAGACTTCTCCAATGACCTTAGAGCTGCCAATGAACGTCTCTATCCGTCAAATCTGTCATCCATGCAGTTTGTTCTTAATCTAAGCCTTTCCATCCTGACCTCTCCTTGACCCGTCCTATATATCGCCACGACTTCCGTTAGCGTGGCATAACTTTGTTATTGATCCTGCAGTCTTCTGTCCATTACTTACTCACTTCATTCATTCAGTCCACCGTCTCGTCCGTCCATCCATCCATCCGTATCTCTGTCTCTCAATTTGTTCGTCCGTCTGTCTGTCTGTCTGTATATTTGCCTGTATGAAAAGCAAAATGTTTCATGGATATGACCCTGAGCAGAAGGCTGCTGGTGTGTGCACCGCACTTCAAAGTGATATATCACCAGCCAACATTAGTTGGTCTCGACATATCACCACCCACCCCCCATATGATTCCCGAATGCACATACTGGAAAGTCTTGTAGACCTTTCCCATTCAATGCTGCAAAAAAATAGATTCAAGCCTTCTAACCAGAATGTCAAAAGCCTCATGTGAGATTGCTCTCAACTAGACGTATATGCTATATATAGCTACTGCAGTGATTAATGCTCTGAATGAGATATCGATCTGAAGCTCCGCATACTCGCATCAACTCCAAATAGTATGCCTAAAGCGCTACTCTAAAGCTAAGCACAGGGAACTAGCTTATTCGCGAGCGCTGCGACTTATCAGAGGGGTTGACCAGATATCAATGTAAAATTAATATGAGGCCAGAGTCCAGTTTTCCAGACCGACGAAAGAAAGAGAGAGAGAGAGACAGACAGACAGACAGACAGACAGACAGAGAGACAGAGAGAGAGACAGAGAGAGAGACAGAGAGAGAGAGAGAGAGAGAGAGAGAGAGAGAGAGAGAGAGAGAGAGAGAGAGAGAGAGAGAGAGAGAGAGAGAGAGAGAGAGAGAGAGAGAGACAGAAAGAGAGAGACAGACAGACAGACAGAGAGACAGAGAGAGAGACAGAGAGAGAGACAGAGAGAGAGAGAGAGAGAGAGAGAGAGAGAGAGAGAGAGAGAGAGAGAAAGAGAGAGAGAGAGAGAGAGAGAGAGAGAGCGCGCACTACCGAGTGCAATTAGATTGTACATTAGGAATATAATATAGTCTTTAGAAATTCGATTATAGACCAAATAATTATCAGATACACATAAATGCTTCGTAGAAACCAGTAGAACGTCCAGCTATATCGGCTTCTAAAGCAGATAAGCTTCGTTGATCTTATAATTTAGCGATACTAAAGTCCGCATGGCTGCGAGCGATAACGAGGTATTTTGGTCAAGCACGCCAAGTGCCATTGAGTAGCAGCGACTGACTGAGCGAGATAGTCCGACAGACGGACGGACGGACGGACGGACGGACGCCTAATTGGGTCACGTACTCGACCATAGCAAACACAACAGGCGCAATAAAAATTCAGGATTAATGTGTGCGTACGTGTGTGTTCACGTGTGTGTGTGTTTATAATATAATTATGCTGATCAACCGGAGCATTTTAAGTGGCTAAAAACGCCACATGGCAACTGCTGACCACGCCTCCCTCCCTCCCTCCCACCATTCCTCACTCCCTTCCTCCCTCCCTCCCTCCTAGTACGTTTTGGTTTATAACTTTATAACAAATCTCTTCGCACTAAGGTATGCCTATGCACTGTATGCAGCTATGCTGATACAGAGGATGCATAAAGTGAGAATGACAAATTTACATTTGGAAGCCTCTGTGAAAAATCCCTGTTCATAGCCTAAGTTCATTCTTTGCATCTTCAGGCGTTCGATGAAAAAAATATTAACCATAACATATTGTGCTTTGATCCCTTCTGCAAAAATAGCCTATCTGCGTGCACCAATGAATCTAAATCAACTAGGCCTATGATGTCACTGGCCGACCATTTCAGTCATATTCTCGTTGGCTGATAATTACTATGTTGATCGCATTTGCAGGGCTCCTATAACAACACCACCACCACCACCAGCAACGGCAGCAGCGGCATTAAAGTGGCTTCCTCATCTCCGCTTGCTTCCGCTGAATTAGGTATTCGCATCTGCTACAGCTTCAGCCACTGACTGCTGCTGCTGCTGCTGCTGCTGCTGCGGACTCTGCTGCCATCTGTGCAGCTGGTCAGTGGTATTACCGGTTCACTGATTGCATTTTATGACGTCGTGCTACGTTATACGTGTCTGACGAATTGATTTCCCACCTTCATACTTCATTAGCATTGTCCGAGTAGGTTACATGGGCGAGGGCTTATGGGACCCATCACTTAGGGGCCCACCACCAGTTCCAATTTTATTGTTTACTAGCTGGGGTACCCGGCGTTGCCCGGGAATTTTAGGATTCGCCCCGTTCCCGGCCAATTCCCTACTTCCCCGCCCTCACTTCGCCCCATTCGCTACCTCCCTCCCTCCCTCCCTCCATGCCAACTCTCGTTGCAAACAAAATGTGGTGTGAAGATGTGAACTTCAGGATCTGTGTTATTTAACCTCAGTCTCAATCCATCTAGGACTGAAGAGATAGTATTCACCAACAGAGGTTGGTTTAAATGATTCATTCATATATGCTACTCCCAAAGTTCTTTGCATTGATCTTGGGCTACTCCCAGCTTGTTTGTATGTATGTGCACTTGTTATAGCGCCCCTTCAAGCTCTCTCTCTCTCTACTCAGAGGCGCTCCCGAATGCAGAGCGGACACTGCATCGGAGTTTCACGCCGAAGCGCTGAGCAATTGCGAGTGAAGGACTTGCCCAAGGTTCATACGCGGCGACTTGAGGTGGATTCGAACTTCGAACCTTCCGGCTTCAAGGCAACGACGCCACCACTACACCACCGTGCCCCATTTAGTTATCTAAGGAGCGGAGCGAGTTGAATTCATCAAAGCATTGTGGATCAAATATGACCACGACATGACATTGAAGATCGGTGTACGTATAACGCGAGCTGTGGTGCGACTTGACTCACACGTCCTGATTAGGTTAGCCTGTTCCCACCGAGGAACCATAGACCGAATATATTTTGAGTAGGCTACTCATCCTCACAGATTCGAATTCCCGATAGAGGCCGATAGAAATTGCATATCCAGACCACTTTTCACCGACACTTGACCACCTCCCATCTATCTGACTTGTACCGATTGGATTGAAATTATATGCCTAATTTTCTTTAATCGTTGCTTTATTTGTAATTAGCTGCGATATGCGATCAGCAAGGATTCGATAAAAGAACAATAATATAGCTTCGCGCTCTTCTTTATATGCGCCTAAGTTCTTGAGAGACCAAGATCAGCCACCATTCTGCACTTTATACGGTGAGCAACTTGTGTATATGCCTCCCCTGCCTATGCAGGCCTACGTGGAAGGCTGGGGAGAATGTTAAGCCAGATGAAGCGTAGAGACTTCCTACTGTGAAAAGATGGCATCAAAAGCAACTTAACTAGGAATTAAGCAATTTAGGATTATTGTTTGTGAAGGCCACGGCACCAAGTAGACCCAAGTGCGCACCAAGTTGGTGAACCTTTAAAGATTTAGCCATGCCATTATGTTATTCGGAGAATTTTTACATCATCCACGCCAAAACAAAATGAATATGGCAAGTCATATATATATAGAACGCATAACAGTCCAGTGTCTATATATGAAATAATTATTTTATTTATTTATTTATTTTATTTCAGAAATTTATATAGCGCCTCTTGAAGGTAGGCAACTCAGAAGCGCTCCCGGCCCAACCACGGCTAAATAAAACAGTTTTTAGATAATTAAGGAACAGAGTGGAATGACTCCTGGGAATTAAGCGCAGTGTAACAGCGAGACCATTCCAATAATGTCTATGTAATAGTATGTATAATGTTTATGTATTCATGTACGTTCGTATGTGTATTGTGTATGTAGGACATTGTATGTATTAATGTTTCTATCCATTTTATATAGGCCTATATATACGTATACACATTCATATGAATCCGACTTCGGCTCTATACTTACCTTTGGCTTCAGTCAGCGATCGACAAATAGTCGCAACTTCGACGAAAATCAGGAAAACGAAACAATTGCTCAGGTTTTGCAGCATCGCGACGATATTTTGATTTTTAATCTAACGTAACTTCTAAAGCGCCATCCGACGTAGAGTCAACGACGACGACAACGACAACGACGACGATGATTATTCAACACATGCAGACGAAGAATAGAATTGTGAATTATTCTTCATCTTGTTCCTCTTCTTCATCTGCGACGCAAATCAAGATGCATGGATCGACACACTGAATCCGTTGGTCGACATTGAGCGGACGCTGGAGAAAATGAAGAAGCGACGCGTGGATGGGAGCTACCATGCACGCGATGGAATGAAGGAGACGCGAAGGACGCAGGATGGAAAGAGTGAAGGCAAATGGAACTGGAACTGGAGTCGATTGACTGACAGCAGCAGCAGCATTCAGTAGCATCTGATTCCATCAAATCCTATTCCTCGCTTCTTCTTCTTCTGCTGCTGCAGAGCGATGTCCACAGTCAGACGACTTCAGCACACGCATCTATACTGCATGTATGTATGTATGTATGTATGTATGTATGTATGTATGCATATGTATGTATGTATGTATGTATGTATGTATGTATGTATGTATGTATGTATGTATGTATGTATGTATGTATGTATGTATGCATGTATGCATGTATGTATGTATGTATGTATGTATGTATGTATGTATGTATGTATGTATGTATGTATGTATGTATGTATGTATGTATGTATGTATGTATGTATATGTATGTATGTATGCATGTATGACTGTATGTATGTATGTATGTATGTATGTATGTATGTATGTATGTATGTATGTATGTATGTATGTATGTATGTATGTATGTATGTATGTATGTATGTATGTATGTATGTATGTATGTATGTATGTATGTATGTGTGTGTATGTATGTATGTACTATGTATGCATGTACATGACATTGTATGTATGTATGTATGCATGCATGCATAATTGCATATGTATGTAATACTATATATGTATTTATGTATATAGGGATAATATATATATATATATATATATATAAATAAAGAGAAGATTCTGTGTGTCTGTCTGTCTGTTTGTTCGGGATGCATTTCCACAGTTTTTGAGCTTTTCACTCCAAACCTTCACTACTGTGTAGGTCTCGGCACGAGACACAAAGTCGAGGGGTTGGCGATTCTCTACCACCATGGGGGTCAGGGTGGGGGGCGAAACCCACCCCATTTTTTTCAAAAAAATTTAGCCATTCAAATGAATTTTTTTCTAGATAAAGGGCCGTCAGAACCACCCGGATCAGTAGTTGGTTAATCTCTACCACCAAGGGGGCCAGAGTGGGGGCGAAAACATTAAGACGGTTAAACACCTTCTTAAGCGTTTGCATGGTCATTATATTAATGGCGAGAGCTGCTTTCGTGATTTTCACGAAACTCCTAATTTCACGGGTGGCGTACTGGTGCAGGTCGGTGTGGTGGGGTGAGGTGAAGTGGGGAAGATGGTAATGGTGGGAGAGGGTTGGGTGAGGGGGATGGGGTGAGGGGGTAAATTTTTCCCGAAAACCCTAATTTCACGGGTGGTGTACTGGTGCAGGTCGGTGTGGTGGGGTGAGGTGGGGAAGAGGGTAGGGATGAGGGGAGGGTTGGGTGGGGGCGAGGGGGATGGAGTGAGGGGGTAAATTTTCCCCGAAAACCCTAAATTCACGGGTGGCGTACTGGTGGAGGTCGTAGTGTGGTTGGGTGGGGTAGCGCGTGTATGGAGGGGTGGGGGTGGAGGAATTTATCCCGAAATCCAAATTTCACGGGTGGCGTACCGGTGGGGGTCGGAATGCGGTGGGTAGTTGTGGGGTGGGGGATGGTAGGGTGGGTGGGGTGGGGTGGAGGGTGGGGTTGAGGGGGTTGGGATCGTGGTGGGGTGGAGTAAGGGTGGCGGGTGGAATGGAGGGTGGGGTGAGGGTGGAGAGGTGAGAAGTGGGCGAGGGTGGTGATGTGTGGGAGGTGGGTTGGATGGGGTGGAGGGGTGGGGGTTGGGGTGGAGGGGTGAGGTGGAGGGTGGGGTTGGGGTGTGGGTGGGGTTTGGGCTGAGGTGGAGGGGTGAGGGTGGGTTGGAAGGTTGGGGGAGTGGAGGGGTGAGGGGTGGGTGTAGGGGATGGGGTGGGAGTTGGGTTGGGGTGGAGTGGGGGTGGTGGGGTTGAGAGGGGGTTAGGGGTGGAGTGGGGGTGGTGGAGTGGGAGGGGTGGAGGGCTGGGTTGGGGGTGGGACGGGGTGAAAATTTTCCTGAAACCCAAATTTCTCGGGTGGCGTACCGGTAGAGGCCGGTTTGTGGTGGATGTTGTGTGGTGGGGTTGTGGCCGGAGCGGGTCAAATCCTAAATTTCCCGGGCAACGCCGGGCACCCCAGCTAGTATATATATATGCACGTGTGTAGGCCCTATGTGCATTATTTGTAGGTCTTGCATATGTAGGCCAATGCATGTAGAAGATAGCCGGAAGAGGAGCTATAGTAAATGCGAGAAATATAAAAAATAAGTATTTTATGCGTTGCACGTTTGTTCTGCCTGTCTGATTGCCTACGTGTGCATGCAAGCCTAATGCAAGTTTCACTCTTATGTCCTTTTCTACTTGTTCCGTATAATAGTATATCTTACACTCGACCTGTTCGTTCATCATACACCTTCGCAGACGACCCATAACATCATCACCTCTACTCCAGCGACATATGCCACCTTCACTTTCACTCTCCATTGCTTTTTAATGAGACGCATTAAATCATTTTTCTGACACCATTACCAACCAGACAATGACACCGGGATTTGGTTGGTGTCAGTGTCACTATACTAAGTGTCACTATACTAGCTGCGTCTCCCACTGACAACGCATGGATTATATTTTAATGCCATCATAAAGTAGGTTACAGTAGTATTGATCTATCTATACACCCAGGAAAGGCGTTACATAACTTACATTCCAAGTTCTTTAACAATCGCCATTACATGTAGTCTCCAATAACCTTGAGTACTGTAATCCGCTGTTGTTTGCTTGCGTTACAAAGTTAACTTGCTGAAACTCCAAAGAGTTCAGAACCCCTTGGCCTGCACGGTGCATGCAGCATACATGTGGCTATACTAAATCAAAGCAGGAACATAACCATTGCCGCTTGGTATTTTATATATATTTTTATTGTTTTTAGCGCCCGAGGTATTTATGATCCCTCAGGCTTAAAATCATTAATAAAAGCTTTGTTGTTCTGGAGTTAACGGTCATCCTCATCGGTCAATTCTTATTTGTATTTTGTTCTTGTTCATCAAACGATCTTTTTCGAATTGTGATCATAGCTCGTGATAGGGTGTGCCCGTGTGCTTTGCACACACTGCACACATGGTAGCTACGCCACTGCTCGTGAAACATTGAATGCTGGTCAACCACAGTAATCAAGATCAGTCTAATTATTTCCCAGACATGCTATTATTCAACCATCCGGTCATTTGCATATCCTTCTCTATAGTGTCAAGTCTAAAGATAGAACTGTTCTTGGCGAACGAGCTTTTCGGTTGATAGTCCTAGATTTGGTTTACACTTATTCTGCTCAGTCGCTAATACCAGTATACCATTTTCTTCTTATCTTAAACTAATCTCGCTGTAGCCTCTTCTGATGGCAATTCCGCCGTATAGACATATGCAGTTCTTCTCAGCCTCTGCAGGATATTGACACGATAACTTGACACGATAACGCTGTCTGGCAACCATGGTGACCTATACTACTGACCTACCATCGATCGGTGTCTGGCGCTTTAGACATCGACGTCATAAGAGTCAATTACTAATTAATTATAAACAGGGAAATTGGAATTAACGCAAAAAAGCACCAAAAAGGAACAGGATGACGCTTTCAATCTGCAGTCCATGTCTTCTTCCTTATGTCTTTGTAGGTCCCTATAGCTGTCAGTCTCGGAACCCGCAGGCGCGGGTGTGCGTGTGTGTGTGTGTGTGTGTGTGTGCGTGTGTGTGTGTGTGCGTGTGTGCGTGCGTGTGTGCGTGCGTGTGTGTCACAGTGTGTGTGTGTGTGTGCGTGTGCGTGTGCGTGTGTGTGTTTGTGTGTGTGTGTGTTTGTGTGTTTGTGCGCAGTTGCTTGCTGTAGATCGGATGACTTAATTTCCGGCCCATGGGTGGAGGTGGAAGTCTTTTAATCTGACACTCAGGCGGTCGGTCGGTGACCGTCCGTCGGTAGGTGACCGTCCGTCCGTCGGTGACCGTCCGTCGGTCGGTGACCGTCCGTCCGTCGGTGACCGT
>OX457039.1:35774792-35987292 GCA_949752735.1 Lumbricus terrestris
GCATGTCTTGGATTTTTCTGGAATGTAGTTACTGCGATACACGAGCACGTGGATTAATAATTTATTGTGGTAAGTTCTTATTAGTCTTAATTTGTTTGTATGTGCGCTTGTTTGTATGTGCACTTGTTATATCGCCCCTTCAAGCTCGCTACTCAGCGGCGCTCCCGACTGCAGAGCGGACACTGCATCGGAGTTTCACGCCGAAGCGCTGAGCAATTGCGAGTGAAGGACTTGCCCAAAATCCCTACGCGGCGACTTGAGGTGGATTCGAACCTCGAACGTTCCGGCTTCAAGGTAACGACGCCACCACCGCGCCCCACTGTGATCTTCTGTGATCTTTTCTATGTCTGATTTTGAGGTCAATAACGGCGACGCCAGGACTCATCATCATGGCGGCGGCTGTGGTAGCATCTCATCCGTCCGAAGGAACATCGACCTCCGCTGGTGAAAAATCCGACAAACCGAAGGCAGCAGCCGATGATGCGAACGACGACGACGCCCTCCCTCACCCACCGTCTTCTCGCAACGGCGTATCCATGACAACGGTGCTGCCAGGCAGCAACGTCCAGCCGACGACGAAATTACCGACTGATGAGAAGAATGTAACTCAACGTTCTCGGCAACCGAGACGTCCACTTCCGTCATCCGTCGACTCATCAGAAAGAACAAGGTAAGCATGGCGGACATTTTACGTAGCTGCACATAGGCCTACATGTAGATGTAACTCGTAATCGTAAACTCGAAATTTCAAAAGCGTTACTCGAAAGCCAAGCGTGAGGCACCAGCTTATTCACGAGCGCTGCGTTGAGTTAGAAGGGTTGTTCGTGAGAGTAGTCCGTGGTGGTCCGGGAACTATTGTAGGATTGCGTTCATTCATTCATTCATTCATTCATTCATTCATTCATTCATTCATTCATTCATTCATTCATTCGAGTATTTATATAGCGCCTCTTCAAGGAAACTACTCAGAGGCGCTCCCGACTCCAGTACGGACAAACAGAACAGTTTTTGTTAAGTGCTTGTAGAGTGATCTAGCGTTGCTCTCTGTCTATAGCATTGCGTACATTTCTCATCGTGCATGATTCTTGGCAGGGGCGGATACAGACATGTTTGATGGGGCCAACAATTTTAGTCTTGGCCCCCACCCCGGGTCTGGGTCTGCTCCTAATTCTTGGGCTGCGTTTCAAATCCAATCCAACCTAAACGATCGTCGCTTCCGGTTAATCCGTCGTCAAAATCCGTTGGAGAAGTTCGGTGGAAATAAGAATTGGTAACGGAATTGGAAGTCGAGCAAGGTGAAACACTGGAAGAGTTTTGAGAACATAGTTTAAAAACTTTAAATTATTAGACCTGATTAAGGCAATTGAGGAGCTGTGCGTTGAAGGCACAGAACTGTGATAGCATTTATGTATGCATGACTGCAGTCTGCATGAGATTGTGTGAGGCACAGCATTTCAATTGTAGACGTAGGCCTAAGTGCATGTGTATTTGGTCGGAATTAGGATTAGCATTGAGCCTTTTCAAAAACACGAATGCAATCAGCTGCTGTCTAGCACTGCAGTAAATCTATAGGCCCTAGCTGCATAAAATTTTAATTATTGCATACGAAATGATTTCATTAATGTGGGTCTATTGCTGCTGATAGAAATGAGAGTTTTCGATTTGTTGCGCTGCAGGTCGTGGTTTAGACGCGATGGATGCTGGGATACGTTCTGCTGTTGTTTCTGGTGTTGTGACCGAGTCTACGACAAGTAAACCGCCTCCTCCTTTGTCTCCGCCGCCGACTCCGCCACAGTTTCTTGATTAGAATTAAGACCCAACCGATATGATCTGTGTTCAAAACAAGAAATTACAACATAAACCAGGCTGTGATAAAATCTGCTTCGGAATTTCGGAATTATTCTTTCCGGTGAACTCGATAAAATACTAGAATATTGCGCAATTTCGATTTTCGTGTTGCTGTAAATTCTTCGTTCATCTGTTTTATTATCGGAAATAATCCATATAGAAGATCTCTGTAGGCTATCTGCCTCTGTCTGTCTGTCTGTCTGTCTGTCTCTGTGTGTCCGATTGTCTGTCTGTCTAGCTTTGTCTTTGTCTCTGTCTCCCTCCCTCCCTCGCTCCCTCCCTCCTCTCTCTCTCTGTGTCTCTTTCTCTGTCTCTTTTTTTCTCTGTCTCTGTCTGTCTGTCTGTCTCTCTCTCTTTCTCTTCGTCTGTCTCTGTCTGTGCCTCCAGATGTATGTCGGATAATTGTCGTCGTGTGATGATTCTAAGTAAGGATCATGTAGATCATGATATCGATCCGACGAATGCTTCTGCTTTTGTATTTTTCTTCTTCTCTTCTACTATATAGTTCTGTTTGCCCAACTTTTTTCTCAGTTTATCCTTCTATCTACCATGGATGCAGTAGCCTATAGGTACTGTTTGAATTGTAGTCTGCTCTCTCTAAACTTAGGCTACTCGATCTCTGACGGTCGCCTGACTTCTTGTTTTCTTCGGTCTGTCGAGGTTTTCCTGACTTCTGCATAATTCGGATTGGAAGTTTAGGATGTGATTTGATTAGAACTGAATATCGATTGTTTGTTGGTCAATTATGATTATATCGGCGCTATATTATTATAATTCATTGGGCTAGATTAGATTGACTTAAATTACATAGGCCTATACTATCTTTGTTAAATGATCACTCTAGGGCGTAGGCCTAGGCCCATTTCCGCTTTAGGTATATTCTCGGTGTTGCCAAAGCTCGTATAATTAGGAGGTGTTTGGGGTGTACTTGGAACACCCTGAAATGTAATGTAAAAAATTAAATAATGCATTAGGCTAATACACGATGTAAGATCACTAGGTGATTTAATTTTGTAGCTCTTATATCTTATGTGTAATTAATTTTACAATAGATTAGATAACGTAACGACAATGATCTAATCATGCATGATGATGATGTGCTACAATTAAGGTTCGGGAATGGTATAATGCTAACAACAGCTGTAGCCTACTACAGTGTGTAGGCTACTGTGTACTGTGTAATGTATTGGCTGCCAATAAGCCCCGCTATGAGAGCTCACAACGCTTCTCCAAACTCTTTATAGACCGAGCGTTAAAAATATTCTCACTGTAAGACCTCCGAAAAATTGATGACAAGCTACATTTTACTTTTTCATGTACATATTTGTGCGTAGATGTTGCACAAAGAGATGCCAAGTTTAAGATCAATTGGCATCTTTTTAGGAAGCAATTTAGTAGTGAACTATATTTTTGGCGATAGCGCATTAATCAATTACCGCTTAATTAATATTGAGTTTCAGACCCAACCGAGGCACCCGTGATCAGATTACGAACGTCCGGATCATCATGGAAAAGGCAAATGAGAGAAACCAGCCTCTCTATTTCTGCTTTATCGACTTTACGAAAGCTTTCGATATGGTGCAACACGGTCAACTGTGGTTGTCCATGCTGGATATGGGGTTTCCCCCACAACTCGTCCAACTACTGATGAACCTATACAAACAGCAACAGGCAGCTGTCAGAACAGATAACATCACCTCTGATTGGTTCCGCGTTAAGAAAGGCGTTCGGCAAGGATGTAACATTTCGCCTTGCCTATTTAACATCCTGGCAGAACAGGTAATGCGTAAGGCGCTTGACGGGTTCAGAGGGGGCTTCAGAATTGGAGGTAGGACTATCAGTAATCTTAGATATGCGGATGACATCCTCTTGATCGCTACATCGTCAGAGGAACTCCAGGAGCTTGTTAATCGAGTCGAATCCGCTGCCAGTGAGTACGGTTTAAAGATAAATGCTTCAAAGACGAATGTTATGACCAACACCGATAGGGTCATCAAGATTTTTGTCGCAGGCGGTGCACTCAAACAGGTGGATAGCTTCATGTATCTGGGCAGCAAAATAGCTAGCGACGCGACGTGTTCTGACGATATTAAGTCCAGACTGGCCATGGGTATGGCAGTCATGGTGAAGCTTACGAAGGTCTGGAAAAACAAATCCATTAGCACTCAAACCAAGCTCCGCTTGATGAAATCCTTGGTCTGGTCAGTCGCAACCTATGGTTGTGAATCGTGGGTGCTCAAAAAGGCGGAGGAAAAGCAGATCCAAAGTTTCGAGAACAAATGTACCCGTAAGCTTTTGCGCATTTCTTGGACGCTCAAGCTTACTACGGAGCAAGTTTATCAGCGTGCCGGAACTTCACCAGAGCTCTTGAGTACCATCAAGGCTCACAAACTCTCCTATTTCGGTCATATCATCAGGCTTCCTCAGGATTGCGTGGAAAAAGCCACCATGCTGGGTCACGTGGAGGGATACCGACGCAAGGGCAGACCGCGTATTAGTTGGATTGACAACATTCTTTCTTGGTCTCACCTCTCCGGATCTCATCTCCTCGCCGCTGCACGCGATAGACGGCAGTGGAGAGCTGTAGGCTAGTCCATGCATGTGGCCAACCGTCGCGCGGCGACGTCGGCGATTGACATGACATGACATGAATATTGAGTAGGAAGCGTGCCATTTTATAATTAGAAAATCACCGCGCTATGAATATTCAACCGCAAACGTCATGAAACGTCATTAATTAAATCACCGCATAATGAATATTCATCAGCAAGCGTGCTCTTTCGCGGTTGTAAATAAACGTCGATCTTACTATAATTATTATTCCATTATACGTTTCAAGAGTTTTAAAAACAATTCTTTTATGTCATAGTTATTAGTTATTATCCAAAAAATCATTACTAATTCGGTAAGTTTATTTTTGGTCAGAATATGGCAGTTCAATAGAACTTTCTAACGTTTTCACGGGCGATCGAGTAGGCCTAGCCTACAGCCACTGGCTTAATGTGCGTATGGGCTGTAATAAGCCTATAGACTTGTAATCTATGAATCCATCAAATAGCCTAATTCATCTAATTCGTTTATTAGAAGTAGGTCTACGAAGCTGATACGGACGCAACTTAAGCGTCAATAATATTGTAGAGGACATTTACGGAAACTGTCACAATTCAAGGATAAAATAATGTTGGTAGTGTCACTATAGCGCAGGGATTCTGAAACTTTATTTTTATTGTACCCCCAAGTAAAAATTGAATGATGGCGTACCCCTGCGGCAAAGTCAGGTCAGAAACAAAATGTCATCGCGAGGTTCCCTTGCAGTGACAACTAGAAGTCCATTTAATCATTGGTGATATCGTTTACTAGTGTCGTATAATATTATAGGGAGCAAAATTTAGTTTGATTAATATAATCTTATCAACAAATTTAAAAGGGAAAATTGGCCTATAACCCCTGTATGAAAGAGCCAACCTATAGGCCTAGTGCTATGTGCTTGTCTAGACTAGCACATATTTCAAATATCTGTTTCAATATTTGTCAGGTTAAAACGCAAATTAACCCAAAACTAAAAAGAAAGGGTGGAAAGACCAGTGGACGTGATTATAGGATGATCGTTAATGGCTTTACACAGTCTGCCATCAGACACTTCGGCCAATTGGACTCTTATAACTTTATAAGTGGATGCGATGCCACTTCAAGTTTGTATGGTCATGGCAAACGAACATGTAAAATAATGTAAAATAATTTTTAAACTTATGATGCTCATTGCTGTGAGCGCCACTCATAGCTGTGACCATTCAGTAGCACTCCCAGTGTGAGTGCCCTGAGAGAAGAAATGGGGTTTGAGGAGGGATAGAAATAGATCTAGGAAGAACACGTGAAGACTGAAGAGGAATGGAGGGCATTCCAGATAGAAAGGGCAATGGTGGAAAATGATCTAGTTTGGGCCAAAGTGGTCCTTGATTATGGGACAAACAGATCGTTGCAGTTCGAAAAGCGAAGAGGTCAGAGGGAAGCTGTAGAATGAGGAGGGTGAATGAGATCTCTGAGATCTTTCGGAGCAAAACCCAGTTGAAAATAGGAGGAGCGAGTAAGGTTGGTAATATGTTCAGAGAAAATAAGAAGTGACCAGTGAGAAAAAGTGCTTGGAAATAAGAGTAGTTATATACTGCCACTTATGACATCTTTCATATATTATTCATCAGCTAGCTACAAATAAGATGCCTCCAAATCCTGAGCAACTCCATCCGAGTGATAATGCGGCACAGCACCACTTCTTACGTATTCACCTGCAAGTCATTCAATGGAAGTGTTTAATGGCTGTGCAGTTGATGCCAAAAGATTAGGGTTGGAAGAATGAGAAAATGCTTATACAAACACCAACTGTTTTGAAAGCTGCACCAGTCATTACTTTCAACTACAAAATGTTATTAAA
Organism: Lumbricus terrestris; assembly: GCA_949752735.1. Classification (NCBI taxonomy): domain Eukaryota; kingdom Metazoa; phylum Annelida; class Clitellata; order Crassiclitellata; family Lumbricidae; genus Lumbricus; species Lumbricus terrestris. The sequence goes on from OX457039.1 coordinate 35,781,070, forward strand.
AATTCCATGCAGCACCCCGTTGTGTTCAAGGGCGGATACAGAAATTTTCGAAGGGGGGGGGCCAAAGGCCTACAGAACTCCTCATGGGGGGGGGGCCACGTCAACTTTTCGAGCAAAATAGCTGGTCAAAAATAGAAAATTTTCTAAATGGGGGGGGCCATGGCCGGATTGGCCCCCCCTGGATCCGCCCTTGGTTGTGTTCATGTGGGAAAATGCTTGAGATGTGTTCTCCTGCTTACAAGCAACGTTGTGGCATGGTCTATGACAACGCTGAACTGCTTATAAAACAATGACATTGAGGCTGATGAAGATCATTTTCAGATAGCTATAGATGACCTGAAAACAATGGATGGACTTGAAATTTATGATGATGCCGTAGAAACAGACACGAACTTGAGTTAAACAATGAAAACATCTGTTGAAGGAGTAGGCTAGTGCAATGATTTCTACTGTTATAGATTTATGTTTGCATCTATTTGTTTGCACTATAATGTCTACTCATACAGTGTAGTCTTGTGTGTGGGGGGGCATCGGGGGGTGGGGGTGTGTGTGTTTGTGGAGTTTCTTACCAGCTGTGTCAGGGCAGTCAGGTCCACCCAATATTATTACTAGATTATGGCTCACACTGTTGAGTCTTAATCTCTGCTGATTAATTTGTAGGCCTACTCCTTTTTTAATCTAGACTGCATTATTATAATGCATTTAAATTTTCTCTTTCATTATTTCTGCTTATCTTTTCTGCTTATCTTTTTGGTGTTTTGATCTGTAATATGCAAAAATTGGCAGGCAAGGCCTCTGGTGATTTAAGAAAATTTTGTCCATGTAACCACAGTATTATACTGTGATGTAACCCTTGATTTAATCTTAACTTGCATTACGAATTCTTACTTTCAAGCTTTTGCATTTAAAAATTTATATTTATGAGTGATTTTTTCAAGGTGATTGATGTGAATGCTATTGAAAGAGTTGAAGAAGATCCCCAAAATTAATAAAATAGAAATTAGCCAACGTTTAGTTTAGCTTTAGTGTAAAGCTTATTGCATTCATTATAGACATTAACTTGATAGCACTTTGCAACTTGTTTTCAATGTGTCCACCTGCAGTACCCACACTTGTTATGAGTCTCTTTGCAAAGTTCTTGGTACCCTGTTTCTTTTCTAACAACAATGATTATGATTCTCTGACAATATTACAATTTATAACCCGCTCTGCTACCAGACAGCGTCGAGCCTTCTCGGTTGTTGGCCCGTCCACACGGAATGGGCTCCCGTTTGCACTACGCTTACTACCTCGGAATAATTTGCCTGCTTTCTACAAGTTGCTCAAGTCCCATCTTTTTAGCTGTGGCTGGACTGGGAGCGCCTCTGAGTAGGCTTCTTCAAGGGGCGCTATATAAGTTTTCGGAATGAATGAATGAATATTAAATCTACATGATAACAATTACTTGATACGTGACTTAATATAATCGCTTTTTGTTGCGTTATATATTGAAATCGTCAAAAAGCATTGGGTGGACTCACTAAAAGTGAAATAACTTTTGGTCTGTTGGAAATTTTTTGGTGAAATTTGGCATTTGTACGTAGATATGATTTTCCCTTAAGCTGGTGAAATGTAATTTTAAAAATTCTTACTTCTGGCCAAGATATTGGCAAAAGACCTTAGAAAAATCTTAGAGGCGTCTTTTTTTGGTCCACCCTGTATATTAATTGTCGTCCGATTTGTGGGCATCTTCACCAGGACTTACTAGACAATGTATGGATTAAGTTCATGTAGAGATTTGCTTGTCATCAATTTTTCCTGGGTGACTCTGCTTGTCTACCAGTCTATTAGTGAAGTTTAGTTAGTTGATTCGGTTGCTTAAATCCTTGCAAGCTCGGAAATCGGCAGTTTTTCCGTTAGCCAGACACGTGACATTCAGTAGGCGTCTGCCGCGTGACTATATAGAGACGTGCTTGTCAATCAGCCTCTGGTTCAAGATTACCTGTAGGCAAGTGCCCAAGATCATTCCACTCCCTAAACATGCCGAGCTGCCCGGTGTACTGAATCTCTTACTATCGCTTCTCCCTAATACTTGCAAGACAGAGTTCATCCGGTTAGCTCCATGCAACAGCTCCAGAAGCTCGATATTGTTCTGTTCTCTGTAAGATTTCTAGATCGCTTTATAGATGATTTAGTACGATACAACACAAAATAATGTACACGTGCGAATTTATTTAGTTGGTCATTTGAAGCTTAAACTGACTGTTTTTAGTGTAAGACTAAGAAATACTATACTTAAAAATGCATACTTCATTAACTTTGCACATAGGCCTATAATTACCCAGCATGGACCCTAAAAATAGCCGGGCCCGGGGTATTTGCCCTTCTGCACTCTCCTTTTTCTTGGGTTTGGGTGCAAGAACAAAAACTTTACTTTTGTAAAGAGACATATAGGGCCTATACCCTACATGTACATGTAGACATGTACATGTACATGTACATGTAGACGACGACGACGACGACGACGACGACGACACTTGCCCAAGATCGCTCCGCAGGAGCTTGCGCCCCTGCGTCCCACACGCTAGCCCGAGATATCTAAATCTCTGAGTGTCAACTCCCAGCCCGGGACTTGATCCGCAGTCCGTTGTAACCAACAGACGTATGCCGCTCTCGCTTACCGGTGTAGCTAACTAGGACAGTTAATGAATGTCAGTTATATACAGTCATAGGCGTAAGTTTCTATTGTGACGGTGGTGTCCAGTCACCACCACTTTTGAAAGTCAGTAAAATAACCTACTTCCGGCTTGAAATCGACTTCTGGTATGGTAACAACCATTAGGCCAGTCCTACGCATGACTAATAACACAAGAAGTCAAGCCAATTTCGCCTTGCAAATTATATAGGCATATTAGTTTCATGCACCGATGAGTAACGAGGCCTCAACACACATAGACCTAAAATATGACTAACGTGCAGTGCACCAAAGTAGCGCTAAACAGGGCTGTTTTAAAGGAATTTTTAGAACTGCACAACCCCTTCTTTTCCTTCCCATCCTCCATGGTAAATGACTTCCAGTCGTCGTCGTCGTCGTCGTCGTCGTCGTATGCTACAGTTGTTGAGATGGAATTTAGTGCCTCATGGAGAAAAACATTGCCATGGGTCATAGGTCTGACATGTACATATTGCACTATGTCATGCATCGTCGTCGTCGTCGTTGTGGGCTCGTCAATAGGATGGGCTGTCAGCAGAGGCGATCGAGGGAGAGGTAGGAAGAGGGGAGGGGGAAAGGGAGAGTTTGACGTACTGGATAAATCGCCGGTGACGATGAACATGTTCTGATTGGAAGTACATGTACGTATACGACTTATTACCGAGCAAAATCTTGGCATTATCGTTGACTAGCATATCTCTTCCTTTAGTATATAGCGTTACATTACTGTAACATTAGGCCTATATAGGTAAAGTTAGGCCTAGTAATAGTCCAACTTATAATCAAGCAGATGTGATGATATATATATATATATAAATATATATATAAATAAAAATGTAAAAAGTTTGTGTCTAATCAGGGATCTCGGAAACTTCTTGACCGATTCTTTCAGAAGGACGGAGAGCAGGACCGACAGACAGAAGGGCGGACGGAGGGACGGCCAGAAGGACGGACAGCAGGACCGACAGACAGAAGGGCGGACGGAACGACGGTCAGAAGGATGGATAGAAGGACGGAGAGCAGGACCGACAGACGGACGGACTGCCAGAAGGACGGACAGAAGAACAGACGGAAGGATGGCCAGAAGGACAGCCAGAAGGGCGGACAGAAGGGCGGACAGAAGGACGAACAGAAGGACGGACAGAGGGACGGACAGAAGGGTGGATAGAAGGACGAACGGAAGGACGAAGAGCAGGACCGACAGACGGACGGAATGCCAGAAGGACGGACAGAAGAACAGACGGAAGGATGGCCAGAAGGACAGCCAGAAGGGCGGACAGAAGGACGAACAGAAGGACGGACAGAGGGACGGACAGAAGGGTGGATAGAAGGACGAACGGAAGGACGAAGAGCAGGGCCGACAGACGGACGGACGGAATGCCAGAAGGACGGACAGAAGGACAGACGGAAGGACGGCCAGAAGGGCGGACAGAAGGGCTTCTGGACGGACAGAAGGGCGGACAGAAGGATGGACAGAAGGGCAGACAGAAGGACGGACAGAAGGGCGAATAGCAGGACGGACAGAAGGGCGGACAGAAGGACGAGACGCAAATGAAATATTTCTGCAAAGACAAAGAAACGTCACAGAAAATATGACAATTCAGTACAAAGCAAATCATTATGTATCATAAATATAGTTGAACAATATTTTATGGAAGACCTCGTCTGACATTCACAATCTCTTTGTACACTATAATGTTTAGCACGAATCACATTTTAAAGACTGTTGAAAATACAGAACACATAAGTGTATGCCCTATTGCTATCTTCGACCAACTTCACATTTTCTCTTTGCTTTCTGCTTGCCAGAGCGCTTATGCACCTCGGCCTCTGTCATTTAATTAATGATGACTGGTAGAGAGAACTTGACATTTTGCTTTTGCAGATTTCAAGCGACCTTATTTAGCTAACTAACTTTTTGAAAGCCAAATTGTTTGAGTCATCCCTGACATTCTCTGTACAAACATTCTATTTTACATAATATACTTGACTTAAAAACCTTTGATGTTGTCAGAACTGACGTTAATAAATAAAAAATTCTGCTATTAAAGCGCTTTTGTCCCAAGCTATGCGATCGAAATGAAACTGTCCCGTTCTTTTGTCTTCGTTGGAAATGAAGTACTTCACAGATTCACAGTTAGATTTGACTGCCAGGAACTCGTGAAACCATCTTGCTTAGCTTCAGCGCAGTTCCAATGGCTTTCCGCAATGAAAGTCATGTGACCTCAACACCTGACGAATGACTAACCATGCCTCAGATCAGCATTCCTGCGCAACTTTGCACGTGCCAACAATTTACATAATTTAATGATAATGCTAATACCATTCTTCACTCATTCCGTAATGATCCTAAAATGTACTACATAAGAAATGGAACATCATTCTCTGACATTAGATGTTTGGCATTTGTTTCTGATATGATAAAAACTTAGCATGTGGACAGCACGTTTTACGGTTTTAGTCAGCACACGGGTGGCGAGTTATCCGCTTGGCTTTTGAGGACGATTATCTGTGATGCAGATGTGGATGGTCATTGGCGTACGATTCCAAGGACGTTGGTCATTGTCAACAGCCAAAGAACCTATTTCTTTCTTCTCACAATCCATCGACCTAATCATGATTTCATCGGATCAGCAGCTATCATTTATGTAGCTCCAGTTAAAGCTGGAGAATCCGTTCGCGTCATCTTCGGAAGAGAAACGATGGCAATGATTTGCAGACGTACAATTCGCTTCTATTCGCAGTCTTTAAATTCTCCGTGCTGCCCACGCCAACCACACAGACAGCAGATTTGTCGTGTTTTCTCTTAACCACCAAATCTTCAGCTTTGCTAAGACTTGGTTCTGAGTCCGATGGTGTCGGTAAGTTGTCGGCTATCGCTGAAACGATCTCAGCAGTGGGTGAGGTTGCCACAGTTGGAACCGATGTTGATTCAGTCTCTGACGTTCCCACTACACTTAACAAAATGTCGTCGGTCAACGGTGACGCTGTCTCTGCGACAGGTGACATCATCTCTACCAGAGGTGACACCGTCTCCAGCAGAGGAGATGCCACTTCAGCCGCCAGAGACGTGTCCGGTGAAGACGACGTCTCCTCGGTCACAGACGAAACGATTTCAATCAAGGGCGATAGCGTCTGCGGCAACGCTTGATTGCAGAACTCCAGTGAAACATCGTATCCATTCTGATGATCCGTGGGATGATTTGTGTAATAGATCTGATCGCTGCAGTCAATCGGTTCGCTGGAATTGTGAAAATGAGTCAATGATGTCATCCAGACAGGGGGACTAGTAGTGGCTGAGATGGTTCTTTGTCTTGACCGGCTGCTTCTCCGTTCATCAGTTGCTATGGATTCTACGCATATATAAATAAACATTATGCTTATTAAATCATGCTTATTAAATCATTATGCATATATAAATAGACATCATGCTTATTAAATCATTATGTTTATTAAATCATTACGCTTATTAAATCATTATGATGACATATTTTGAGCAAAGAATCGAGTCTTCTTATTTATTCTGGCAATGTATTTAAACTTTCACAACTTTACAATTATTAGATATATCAGACAGAGTTTAGAAGCACTGGAGAATAGGCTGGTGCGCTGCGTTTGGCTTTCGAGTAGCACTCTAGAAACTTGGAGATTATGATTATAATTAGATTATGATTAGATTACGATTATGATTAGATTACGATTATGATTAGGTGCGCTAATATGATTATGATTAGATGTGTTAACATGATTATGATTATATTGTTAACATGATTATGATTAGATGCATTAACATGGTTGCCTGTGTTAATATCTGATGTAAAGCAAGATAGACGAAGGGGAACTAAAGACACAGGAAGATACCATCATTCGGCAAATAATGATAATGACTTGCGAAATGATTCTTGCGGAACATCTTCCTTACCAGCGCTGTTTTGAAGCATTGGGGTTGATCTGGCATAATACGTAAAGTTCTTCGGCAGTGAGGAATACTTAGTGCTGACATTCTTCTGTAACTGTTTCTTCCTTTTCTTCTTTCCTTCTGCCTCCTGCAACTGCTCCGTTCCAACGTTGACGTTTTCCAGAGATTCTTTGTCTGAATTTGCCTGAGAAAGAAGATATGTACAGTAGAAGAAATACGTGAGTGCAAAACTCAGCAATTATATCTTATAGAGACCATTATTATGACCGACCACAAAGATAAATTATGACCATACATGAGAAAACGTAACCCAGGCAGGAAACTTTAAAAATCTCTGAAATCTCTGAGTTTAACATTGCATTGGATCACGTTAGATTAGATGGACTGAATAGTTAGTTCTGTGTAAGCTGTTTAAATGAGTTAATCTGTACAGTACATCTTCATGCAAAACTTCACAAAAACTACAGGTTAAGCATGAAATAATTGAGCTGCGTGGTGTAAATTACACATATAATTTACTAAGTGGTAATATATGTATATATATATTATATATATTAAAAGATAAGCTATATTATATGCATACATGTAGCCTACCTTATAAAAAATATGCACAGAACAATTTAGGACCTATTTGACACCTCCATGCTCTCTAGTTGCTTTTGTTACACAATGATGCTTTCTACTTAGCTGTGTCTTCTCATGCACTGTTTGGAAGTTAATGATTAATCCGATATTGTTGAATTCTAGACACCTATTACATTATTAAAGGCAGCATAATCAAGAGTACAATGACGGTAAATATGGATGGCGTAACACAAACAAAGAGGACCTTGCAGAGATCGACAACATCATAAGGCTGGTTAGTGTCCAACAAGTATATGAATAACTTGTTGACTTTGATAGTATATGACATGGAAGTGTGGAAAGAAATGATTTAATGTACAGTGGACACCTACAGTTGTCCATGGACATGAGACAAAAGAGACAGCTGTTTTCAAACAAAAGTTACATTAAACCAATTGACCTCTTTAATCAGAACAATACCTTCCCTGACTGCTTAAATATGACTTGTGATGAATAAAAATAACAATAAACACTTTGCGTGAACAATCTACACCCAGTTCATTCAACTTTATACAGTTAAATATATAATTTTATATATATTCTAAAATGAAATAAAGTGAGTTTAGAACCGTTTCCCATGAAAAAACACACGAGAAAAGATCAAAATCACTATTACGGCTTATTTAGCAACTTAATACAGAAGTTACAGAACACAATATCATCACTGAACCAGATGATGTTCATATTTTCTTCGTATTTTACAATATTATTAGCATTTACTGACCTCTGCGGGACTTTGCTCTAAATTCTTCTCTTCGTTTCGTTCATTTTCCTGTCTAATTTCTTCTTCGATGTCCAAATCTTCATCCATGTATTTGTTTGATTCCTAAATCATACGGAACAGACGGATCTTACAAACAATTTCTTAATGGTTTTAAGGTTTAATTTGCTGCTTACAGCTAAAGTTGTGCGCAACACATCTTTTAAAATTTTGGAGTGGAAATTTCTCGCAGGGGGTTGAAAAGATAAATGAAAACATAAGTACCATTACCAGTCTTATGAAACATAAGTACCCTTACCAGTCTTAAGCATCAAGATCAAAGCACATTCCTTTTTTTAATCTGAATTTGCATCCAAGCAATGACAGATCTATATCATAAGGTGGCTGTTTAGTCTTAAAATACAGGTAATCCACAGCGTAATGAAAACAATGCAACTATAGCAACAATTAAAGCTGTTTTGCAGTTTCAATATTTTGCTGCTGACTAAATAATAGTAAGCAAGTCAAAATAGGGGTCCAGTTCAGTCAAAAACCTTGCCGGCAATTCATTTTGGACAGAGATTTTATGCCCAATACAATCAATAATAGCAACAGACTTGACCTCTCGGTGCTCTAGAACAGCTATGGCTCAGTCTCGATCATTTGCCTCAATTGGTCCTTCTCTTTGGAATATACTTTTCCTTTTCTTCTTTGGAATATACTTTCTCCTTTTGTTTGCTCTACAATTCTGTCTGGCAGTCTCTCTTCTTCTTTGTCTCTTTTTACAAACCTGCTTCTTCTCGCAAGGCCCTGCGCAATGGGAGCGCTTATGAATAATTCACCCTACAAGAGGCGCCACTTTACAAAATGCTTAAGCACAATTCAATACAACACAAAACAATAAATAAAAACGACTGTTGATTAGGCATTTGCATTAGATCCGTAATGAACTTCTTTGTCTTTCTTTGCCCCTTTTCCGCAAGCGTCTGAAAACCATTCTCTTTGATTGTGGTTTGGTGTCAGGTCGGGAGCGCCTCTGAGGAGTTCTCTTGAAGTGGCGCTATATAAATGTACAATTACAATTTTGTTCTCTCAATAAAGTGACGATTTCTTTAAAGTGACCTCGAGATGTTTCATGAGAACGGCGACGACAACGTTGACGAGAACGAACTGTGCCATAAGAACAAAGATGACGAAGAAAACAGGAGCGATGACTGGACTGACGCAACAGTTCTGAACGCAGTCATCGGAACTTTCACAGTCATCACGCAGCGTGTCCTTCAACAACAAAACATCCGTTGCATAATAATATGTTACAAGGGCGCCTTACAATGCATAGTTTTAATGAAACAATTAATAAGTAATAATAAACAATGAGCAGCTGAAAAGTAAGAAAGGAAAGTAAAAGAATGAAAGCTAAGGAAGTCGAGGTAAGGCAACAATTTCAAATGTGCTTTAAATAAAAGTGTAATTTAAATATAAATTAGACATCAGTAACAGCATTATGAAAAAGTAGGGAAAAAAGCTACATAATCCACTCAGAAAATGGCATAAATATGTTTAATATGTTATCCAGTGTGAAGAGCAATAGAATAAGCTTGCAATATTGATAATTTCGAGACTGTAAGAACCAATAATTAAGAAGAGCAAAGAAAGAAATTAACCCACTGTTGCATAATAATTAGAATTGTAGCCTAATATTGTATTGCTGCCAAGTTACACAGTACTGTTAGTACAAAGCAACTCACCGGAGAAATACTGATTAATTATTAGTATGCATTATTAAATGACACTAGCTATCTGATCACAAAAGCATCAATTGATAAGGCAAGACAATTGTTAATACGAGACTTGCTGAAGGTAGGTCCCAAATCAGTAACAATCTCATTGAAGCCTTGAACTTCTACTCTCTACTCTCTGCTTTAAGAGGCAATTATTACTCTCCGTACAATCAGATACCACACTTGAACAAAGACTGAAGTAATTAGCAATTATCGACTGTTTTCTATGAATTTGCAGGGTAAACTGTGCATGAGGCCAAGCTTCACTTTCTGTTCAAGGCAGCAGGGCTTTGATGATCATGGGGTCACACCTGATCAGAAGGATTCTTAAGCTACAGCATTGTAAATATTTACAACTTCAGACAAATCTAATCAACAAGTCTTCCTATTGAGTCGGCCTCCACTTGTAATGGGCTCCCAATTGCGCCGCCTACTACCTCAGAATAATCTGCATACTTTCTACCAGTTGCTCGATGCCTTTCTTTTTAGCCATGCTTTCTTTTTAGCCGTGGCTGACTGGGAGTGCCAGACCCTTAGGAGAAACAGAGTACTATATTTATTTCAGGTACTTGTGAAATGCTTTAAGGTATCACTGATGCAAAATGTGCTTCAAGCTACATTTAACCTGCAAATGAATCAGTTGTTAGTTTAAATCACACAACTTGCTTTAAGTAATTATCAGTAATAAGATCACACCTATGTCTAAAGAGTTTACCCATGCCAGAATCTTACCTTCATGATGCCATTCCAGTTGTCTCCAGTTGCCACACGGAAAAGGGTAAGAAAAGCCATTCCAAAGTTGCGAAAGTGCGCATGCTTGCCCAGTCCCTCACAGGGATGAAATTGGGAACATTCTAAAACAGGGTTCTTTAGAATAAGTTTCATTTTTAGATGCAATAAGATATTACAGCTATTCAACTTTGGCTAGATTAAAATCTTGTGCCCAATTCAAGTGTTGTAAAGATGGCCAAGGTGAACTTTCTCCTAACTGCTCTACATGTATAATATACTTCCCATTAATTAATATCCAATATCCTAAACCTTGGACACAGCATTGTTATTTTTATAGCAACAATAATTAATTAAGAGTTTCTCCGGACCTTAATCAATCTGTGTTTGAAAGTCAGATCTGTGGCATGGCATAGATGCCAGTGCCTACATTGAGAACTCCTTAATTCAATCTAAGATAAGATGGAAATGCAGGGTCACACACAATGCGCTTGAAATCAATGTGTAATGTTGTATCTTATTAAACAACGTTTCATTCATTGGTGTTAATTTGATGTTTTTCAATTCACTCGACTATGTTACCTTGGAAGTATAAAACCATTGAGAGTGATAATTAATTTATTCATGTTCTTGCATATAATTTAAAACTCTGCATAACTCCAAGATAAAAGACAAAACCAGACAGTAGAGAAAAAGAAAAGACAATACTATGACAGCAGATACGATAATTAATTAATTAATTTTTTGATGTAGTTTCTGTTTCAGCTTACCAACTCTTCCAAAGAGTTCAACGCCAAGAGCAGCAAATATGAAGAAGAGCAGAAAGAATAGGAGACCAAGGTTTCCAACTTCTGGTAGTGCCTGGACGACAGTGTCAAGCAGCATTCTCACTGACTTTGCCATTTTCAGCAGCTTCAGCACTGAAATAAACAGCAACAGGACATCAGTTCAAGAAAAGCTAAACCAAAAATTAATATTAGGGCTCACACGTTCATTCTGCCAGGCAAATAAATGACTAAATTTGTAAAAGCTATTCACCTTTGGCTGATGTCATCCTAGGATTCTAGACTTAATCGGCAATTCCGGTCAAGGGTTTGTTTAAGCTGAGTTGACATAAATACAGTCTTTGCATTATATAATTATTTTTATTTAAACAACACTACTGCATCTGTAGATCACCACCATCTCAGCTACACACCTCGATATGTGTAAAGTATTTGCTCTAAATTCTTGGAAGACTCAGACCTGCAGCAGCCATCTGACAAGTACAAATAGTGGAGACCTTAAAACGTAACTTTTGCAATAACCAGAATTACAATTCTAATGAAAGTAGAAACCAAGACAAGCTGCTAAAATCCAAATGTTTATGGTACAAACAGTTTTTCGAGCAGAACATAGAAACGAACAAACCTCTGGCAATTCTTAGCACTCTCATAACTCGAATAATTGTTGGATTAATTGGTATGAACTTTGATTTGATTTCTTCGAGGACAATGCCAACCAACGACAGCATGACAATAGCTATGTCCAACTGATTCCATCTACAAACAATAATCATTCATTTTGTTGAACAACTAAAGAAAAATCAAAATCCAGTGCAGACCCGTTTACTTGTAGCTGTTGGAAGCCAAAGCCAACATAACTGCAGGTTAATGGCCTGTGGGTTAAAAGAGGCAGTGTATGACATGTAAGTTAGTTTAAACTAGAGCGTTCAAACTCAAAGACCTAAGCTATACAATTAGTAGAACCGTAATCGTATCGTAATCTCGAAATTTCTAAAGCGCCACTCGAAAGCCAAGCGCGGGGCACCAGCTTATTCACGAGTGCTGCGTTGAGTTAGAAGGGTTATCCGTGAGAGTAGTCCGTGGTGGTCCAGGTCGAGTTACCATAGGATCAGAGGGGCGGAACAGCTACTAAGGCGGGTGTCGTCTGGGCCGTGAATTAGAGGGTGAAGGATCAGATGATAACCAAGTCAAAGGCAAACATTATATCACTGACTTTGTTCTCATGACGGCTGCTTCTCCAGTCATTTACTTGTCAAAAGCGTGGTACTCAGTCATTGTAAAGGCATAAACTGCCTACAAAGAGTCTGTATTGTGGCAGTGGCTGCATCCTTAAACTAGCAGCTGTAAATAAAGTAACAGAGCAACTTACCATTGTTCAGCTGAAAAGCAAGGTTAAATGGTTTGCCTTCTTGTTAAATAGTAAATTACATTACTATAATTCATTTTTGTAACAAGCAGGAAGCACCAAGCATACAAAACTTTTTGTAGCGGTTGAATGCTTCTTGCCAAACAAAACCTATTAAACAATGCTATGTATAATGATTAATGTAGGTAAGAATTAAGCTAGACAATATGTGGCGTATGGTAGATTATAATTAATATTACTTGTGGCATTAAGTTAGATAATAATAATAGCGCTACAACAATTCTTGAACATGCGCTACAACAATTGACTCAACATTACTGAGCGGCGGAAACCAGCGTTAACGAAAGCAGACGACAGGCAGTCATCGATGGAGCTGAGCAAGGCGATGGTCGAAAAGATATTTCGAACGATGGCGTCTGTCGGCAAATACGGAGCCAATCGTTGGTAATTCGAATATCTGGAACTTGATTTATGGGTGTGGAAAGCGACACGTTGTCGACTTGTCCCACTGTCGAACTTTGAGACGTTTGAAGCGAAGTTCCGAGGCGAAGCGAGTGAACTGTGCGAAGCAGTGTGACTCTAACTGGCGACGATTTGCGAATCGGTCGAACGTTGAAGTTGGGATCGAACTCTGAAGCGATCCGTGGTGAAACATTTGCAGCAAGACGAGGAGGAAGAATCGGTTGAGCGACGGGTGAATTCCTATGCTCGACGAAATCCGAGGAAGAAGGAGAAACACGCTGGGTTACTGTTTCAAGCTACAGTACCCATCGACAAAGCAACTACCGAGAAATCTGGACTGACGGCAATTGAGAAGATCGCGACCTTCTTCAACTTTCCCTTCAATCCATTCCCGCGGAAGTGAAAAGCATTTCTACATCCACCAGAAAGGACGATGTGGAAAGATAAGAAATAAACATAATATTATTATAATTAATACGCCACAAATAGGTAGATAAGATTCTTTTCTTTGAATTGCATTTATTGATTGAAATGTTATTTTATATTATATCTTTATATGAATCACAGTCTCATTTGTTCTAGGTCGTAGGTTGCTATTATATCATTATTCACCCAACAGCCTCTGAGCATAAAGTTCACCCTTAATATTCTAGACTTAATAAATCCTGAATATAAGGGGTAGTGACAATAGTGGGTGCCCACGCCGGGATATTTTAGACAGTTAAAAATGTCATTTGAGTATTGTTATAGTGGCAAACTTTGAACAATTGTTGCTAGTGATTATTAGAGAGACAATTTGAACTGATTAGCATCTGAGTTGAAGTAGTAGATTGCTTATTGAAAAGTGCACAATAGGTTGTGTAAACTTTTAGATATTAGCTTTTGTGGAACTGAATTTCTCTTTGTAGAATTGAACAATTTCTATCTGTTAGAAATTTATATAGTGCACGTTGTAGCCTATATTTGTAACAAGTGGAAAAATCATAAGTAAGACAGTAAGCATGTCTGTTACTGATTTCGAAGCCTGGTTGGAAATTGCCAAACAGATGAACATGGAGGGAGATGAGATGAGAGCCTTCATAAAAGAGAGACAGGCGGAACTAAGGCAAGAGAGAGTAATTGAGAGGGAGATTGCTAAAGAGGCGAAGCTAGCTGAAACTGAATTAAAGAAAATTGAGATAGAAGCAGCAGCAGAAACGAGAAAAGCTGAAGCAGCAGCAGAAGTCAAGAGACTTGAGATAGAAGCAAGAAAAGCAGAGATGGAAGCTGAAGCAGCAGCAGAAACTAGAAAAGCTGAAGCAGAAGCAGCAGCGAGAAAAGCTGAAACAGAGGCTGCAATGCAAGCAAAGAAGGCTGAAGTGGAATTGGAAGCAATCAGGAGTGCTGAAGCAGAAGCCAGATTGAATCGTGAAGCAGCAGAAGCCAGAGAACAGCGCGAACACCAGCTAGAAATAAAGAGACTTGAAGCACAGGTGAGGATGCGTGAAATTGATTCAAGAGGGGAACAGAACCGAGAGCACGAGAATGACTACATGAGGATCGGTGATGGTCAGCAACAGGGAGATCACCGAGAAAACAATAAAGGAATCAGGAATATCAAATTTCCTATATTCAACGAGTCCAAGGATTGTTTAGATGCCTACTTGTTGAGATTCGAGAGAACATGTGTAGCGTATGAAATCAGAAAAGAAGTTTGGTCGCTAACGTTAGCGAGACATTTGGAAGGCAGAGCACTGGAAGTATACCAAAGGTTGTCTGCAGATGAAGTGCAAGATTATGAGTGTTTGAAGACTCAGCTGTTGAAGAGATTTCAACTTACTGAAGGTGGTTATCGAAACAAGTTCAAAACCAGTAAAATGGAATCAGGAGAGACACCTTCTAGTTTTGTGCATAGATTGAGAAGGTATATGCAACAGTGGTTGGCACAAGCGGGATTTGAGAGAACTTATGAAGGAGTGGAAGATCTCTTGTTGAAAGACCAGTTTTACCTGACATGCAGTACTGAACTTCGTATGTTTATAAAAGAGAAAGGTAAAATGAGTTTGAAGGACATGTTGGTTTGTGCGGAATCACACATTGAAGCACACGGTTACAAATACAGCGAGCAGTCTGTAAAACCAGATGTGAAATTCCATGGCGACAGGTTGAACAGTAGACCGTTTGAACACAGACCCAAGGAACAGTCTGGGTACAACCTGAACAGGAGTAGAAGCGATGTGAAGATTAATCAGGGTACACATCAAAACCGAGGGTTCAGTAGGGAAAGAGAAGTTGCAACTGGACATAAGATTACTTGTTTTTTCTGTGGAGAATATAATCACAAGGCAGTTTCCTGTCCACATAAAAACAGAGGTGTTGTTAAACACACTGCAGCAGCAGTGCAAATATTTGAGAATCGAGCACACCGGAGTATGCAAGAAAGTGAAATACAGAGAGTGGTTGAAGTTACAAGAGGAGAACAACAGATGAAACAAGGTGAACATAGTAAAATACCACCAATGTACATGGCAGCCAGTGCAATGGTGATAAAAGACAATGATGGATGTATTAGTCTTGAAGACAGGAGTGAATACCAAGTAACAGTTAATGGAAACTTAGTGGGATGCTTATACGACACAGGCGCAAGTTGCTGTATCGTAAAACGTTCTTTGATAAATGAAGAAGCATTGACTGGTGAAGAAACACATTGTGTTTTAGTTGACGGAAGTTTAAGATGTTTCCCGTTGGCTAAAGTGTACATAGAGAGTGAACACTTTAATGGTGAAGTACAAGCGATGGTGATGGAACAGCCGATAAAACCAGTGATAATCGGGAAAATCAAAGGATTGAAATTCATGGTTAAAAATGAGAGAACCGAGAATGCAACAAATGATAAACCGAAAGAAACTTGTGAGAATAATACTGAAATGAAGAACAAAGGAATATTAACAAGAAGAACAGAACATGAGAAACCTTTTCATGTGAAGAAACCAGTAAGGTTCACTGATGATGTAACAAAAGATAAAGATGATACAGATAACAGGAAATCAAGTTTTAACAAAACGATGAAGAAGAACTTCAGAAATAAACCATTGAGATTGGTAGAGACGCATAATAAATATTTAATCACAGGTGGAAGAAGTGAATTGAATAATAGTCGTGTAAATCAGAATAAATGGTGGAAGCAAAGAGAAGACTGGAGAAATAGGGAGTATAGAGATAAGTCTAATGAGACTCAGTCAAGAAGATCCAATGAGTGGATGTATGGAAGATACAAAGAGAATCCAAATGTGGATAGGAGAAATACAAGGTGGAACATGGGTGACACAAATAGGTGTAACTGGAAAAACTATAGACATGTGATGAGAGAGTCTAGTAGTGATTATGGAGTTAGGTATGAGAGACCTAGTGATTTAAATTGGAGATTTAGAAGTGGAAGAGATGAGAATAGAAGTCGTGGAAACCATTGGAATAGTAGACCATGGTACAGAAGAGAACAAGGCGATAATTCTGGAAGAAGACAGAATGAGAATTGTAGAGGATACAATTATACGAGTAAATGGAAAAGTAGGTTATGGAATGACAGAGAATGGTCATGTCCTAACAGTAATGTAGAAAAGTGGAAAAGTAGTGAAGACTACAAAAGAGAATGTGGAGAAATGCAAGATGTCGAGACAGTGGCATGCATTTCAGCAGTTGTACACGATGGAAAAGTAGGATACAATGAGGAAGAAGAGATACTGGACTCGTATGTCAGTAAACAAAGTGAAACAGAAGATGTTAAGTGGAAATCTGATGTTGATGCAGATGCATTGAGTGTTGAAGAGGAACACACAGATGAACTAGAAACAAAAAATGGCATCACGTTGAATTTGTACAAGAAGGTGAAAAGAGATACCGGTAGAATATTAGATGTAGAAAGGAGGAACTATCAAAGCAGGAGAAAAGATGCTGTAGATAGAAGCTGACAGAAGCTTGTGGAGAATATTTAATCAAGAGTGAGTGTAAATAGAATACAGTATGAGATAAGTGAAGTTGAGTTGCTTATTTTAAGTAGTTCAGTGAGTTATGTTAAGTGATAAGGTGAATTTTAGGATCAAGTGAGGTTGTAGTAAAATTATTGTAGTTGTGTAGTAGTTGAGCACTAAGATGAGATTGAGTTGAATATAGTATCTGAGTGTGATGTTGAGTCACTTAGATAATTAGAAAACAGTTGAGTGATGAGAAAATAGTTAAGAAAAAGTACTATGTTCAGTGAGCTAAGTACTGTGAGTATTACATAGTTAAGATAATGAGATGTTAGTGAAATGACAAAGGTCATTCATTGTGAGAATTAGGATAGATGAATGCCATGTGTTGAGAAGGTAACACATATATAATAAGTAGAACTAAGTTAATAATAATAGTGAGTTAAGTGAGTCGAGGCAATGTGAAGCACATTCGGATTGATTAATAGTGCGTCAAGTTACAACCGATTAATTAGGAAGATTCTTCACGGAACAGAAAATCTTGAAAGTTATGTCGACGATATACTAGCGCATAATAAAGGATGGAGAGAACACTTGAAGACATTGGAGATATTTTTCGAAAGAGTCAGACAAGCGAATTTGACATTGAAGCCAAAGAAGTGTTCTATAGGATATGAAAAGATTGACTTTTTGGGACATACATTGAACAAGGATGACATAAGTCCAAAGGATAAATCAGTTGATAAAATAGTAGACATGCCACGTCCAAAGACAAAGAAACAAGTCAGGAGTTTTCTTGGAGCGATAAACTATTATCGTAAGTTCATACCACACTGTGCAGAGATCATGGCACCGTTGAGCGATTTGACGAAGAAGATGGCACCTGGAGTAGTTGAATGGAACGAAGAACTGGAAGCAAGTTTTACGATGTTGAAGAGTGAATTGGCAAAGGAACCAATTCTGAAATTACCAAACCTGGAGAAAGAGTTTATTCTTCAGACGGATGCAAGTGGAAGCGGAATAGGATGTGTAATAATGCAGCAATACGAGGGGATGAACCATCCCATAGCGTATGCCAGCAGGAAACTCTTGGAACGTGAGAGAAGGTACTCAGTAGAGGAAAGGGAATGCTTATCGATCATGTGGGGAGTTAGTAGGTTCGATCGATACCTTTGTGGAAAGAAATTCATAATCGAGACAGATCATTGCGGATTGCAAT
Source organism: Lumbricus terrestris (assembly GCA_949752735.1). NCBI lineage: Eukaryota > Metazoa > Annelida > Clitellata > Crassiclitellata > Lumbricidae > Lumbricus > Lumbricus terrestris. The sequence goes on from OX457039.1 coordinate 35,799,294, forward strand.
ACATGAGAGAGAATAGGATGAAAAATGCAAGGGTGATGAGATGGAGTTTGGCCCTCCAAAATTATTCTTTTAGCATAAGATACATCAAGGGGTCCAACAATGTCATGTCCGACTACCTGAGTAGAGGATTAGAGTAGGATGTAATAAGGTAGATGTATAGTTGTAAATAAGTAAGTGAAGTATAGTAGTTATGCATGATATCTAAAGTAAGTTAAAGAAGTTTATTAGGTTAGTTTGTCAAGTAGGTGAGTTTGATAAAGCCTGTAAACAGACTTTTGAAGGAGGGGCATTTGTAGCGGTTGAATGCTTCTTGCCAAACAAAACCTATTAAACAATGCTATGTATAATGATTAATGTAGGTAAGAATTAAGCTAGACAATATGTGGCGTATGGTAGATTATAATTAATATTACTTGTGGCATTAAGTTAGATAATAATAATAGCGCTACAACAATTCTTGAACATGCGCTACAACAATTGACTCAACATTACTGAGCGGCGGAAACCAGCGTTAACGAAAGCAGACGACAGGCAGTCATCGATGGAGCTGAGCAAGGCGATGGTCGAAAAGATATTTCGAACGATGGCGTCTGTCGGCAAATACGGAGCCAATCGTTGGTAATTCGAATATCTGGAACTTGATTTATGGGTGTGGAAAGCGACACGTTGTCGACTTGTCCCACTGTCGAACTTTGAGACGTTTGAAGCGAAGTTCCGAGGCGAAGCGAGTGAACTGTGCGAAGCAGTGTGACTCTAACTGGCGACGATTTGCGAATCGGTCGAACGTTGAAGTTGGGATCGAACTCTGAAGCGATCCGTGGTGAAACATTTGCAGCAAGACGAGGAGGAAGAATCGGTTGAGCGACGGGTGAATTCCTATGCTCGACGAAATCCGAGGAAGAAGGAGAAACACGCTGGGTTACTGTTTCAAGCTACAGTACCCATCGACAAAGCAACTACCGAGAAATCTGGACTGACGGCAATTGAGAAGATCGCGACCTTCTTCAACTTTCCCTTCAATCCATTCCCGCGGAAGTGAAAAGCATTTCTACATCCACCAGAAAGGACGATGTGGAAAGATAAGAAATAAACATAATATTATTATAATTAATACGCCACAAATAGGTAGATAAGATTCTTTTCTTTGAATTGCATTTATTGATTGAAATGTTATTTTATATTATATCTTTATATGAATCACAGTCTCATTTGTTCTAGGTCGTAGGTTGCTATTATATCATTATTCACCCAACAGCCTCTGAGCATAAAGTTCACCCTTAATATTCTAGACTTAATAAATCCTGAATATAAGGGGTAGTGACACTTATAAACATCATCCTCAATTCTGCTGTCAATGTTGTCATCAACATCATCATATAAGCGGTAGTTACATTGTTCACTTTGTAAATTACATCTACTTCTAATTTCAACTCACTTATCTTTGAAGTATCGGACAAATCCTTGAGCCACGATTTTTACAATCGCCTCCAAAACAAAGACTGAGGTGAAGAAGAAATTGAAGATCTTCAGCGCAAAATTAAATTCCTAAATTGAAAAACACATCAAAATTAATCATCATAATTATAATCTACCGCCAAGTAAACTTTAGAAGCAAAACATCCCAAAATCAAGCAATCTATTTGGACATCTACCTCGACACTCATACACAAATCTAAAATAACTTCTTATTTGATATGCACGGACTTATGCTTACAAAAGCACTTTGCAACAGACAGTATAGAACTGAAGATGTAAAACAGGGAAGTCATGTGGGTGAAAGGGTGCATGTGGCATTTGCTCCTGTGAGAAAAACTGAAATGAGGTTCATTGTACAAAGGCCTTCTTGATGTACCCTATATTACAATATTATTCTGTAAACCGGCAACTATCAGTAAACTTAAAGATGCAAATTGAATAACTTCTGTAATTATTTGGTTTAAAATATGTAACTTTTAAAACATTAACAAAAGCATCTGCAGAAAAATTACAGTTTCAATGACTTCCGTGCTTTCAGTTTCAATTGCTACGTATTTTACAGCTCTGTAGCAAAACATTAAACGCAATGAAGCAATGCTATACTTGCTAACAAACAAAGATTTCAGTAGAAATCAAAATGCACCTTAGGCATCATGTGGTATTCAGTTGCCATGGTGATGACATTGATTCCAATGACGCAGGCAATGGCAAGGTCAAAATATTTGCTGTTTGTAATCGTGTGAATAAAGAGGCGCACTTTGCTGTAGTGCGACCAGTAGGGCAGTTCTTTTAGTTCTACAAGACAACAGACAATAGAAAGTAGATAATAATAGATTGTAGTTACTGGAACTTTGAAGTCCTCAACTGAATATTGAAGTAGGTGATAAAAAACATGTTAAGAATAAACAATTGAGAAGTAAGAAAGGAACGTAAAAGAATGAAAGCTAAGGAAGTTGGGGTAAGGCAACCATTTCAAATTTGCTTTAAATACAAATGCAATTTAAATCCGCAATTGATTATAGTATTATGAAAAAAGTATTAACAAAGCCATATAATCCACTCAGAAGATGGCAAGTTGCTGTACAATCATAAGCAATATTAATAATGAGATTAAGAATAAATACCAGATGATTAGTATACTTCACAGTAAAACACGAAAAGAAACATGTCAGTGTTCGGAGAAGAATAAAATATAAAACAAGCGAAAGAAACACGGAAAAGTAGAACTCACTCCTCCGCTTTCGTTCGAGTTTTTTGGCGTGAATTATTTGTCGTCGCGCCTTCTCTTCTTTCTCTTGGTTCTCTCGGCATTTATGAAAGTTCTCGACAACGACCCCAACAAACATATTGAGAACAAAGAATCCGACGAGAAGAAGGAATGAAATGAAATACAAGAGGCACCACTCGTTGTGATTTAACTTCGGCTAAAATGCAAAACATATTAGCGGAAAATTATCGATTAACTGTCAGCTTAACATCAGTACTTGAGCATAAAAGAATTTTATTGCAGAGTGTAATCATAAGATTTTCACGATACATGCTTGCTACGTTGTTTAGCGTTAGTAATGTTACTAGGGAATAATTAGAGATCACCTCGGACATTCACATTGGCTGAATATCATGTTTCCAGCATTTAACCACCTTGGTAAATAATTTAACACATGCATATAATTTGCAAATAAAATGTTTAGATTATTCTTTACTAGTTGATCATGACTTCATTTATAATTCCCCAGAGCGTCTCAATTTAAAAGTTGACAACAACAGTAAAATGAATTTAATTGATTATTATTTATATCTAAACTGAGAAAAGTATCAGTTATTATAAGTGCAAACATTTATTTAGATAATTTTATATAAAAAATATGAAGCTTCGCATATACGGAACAAACTGTTCTCAGTTAGCACCCAGATATAGCAAATAATTAATACATCCAAATATTCAGATTCGGTAGTTGACGGAAAATGGATATTCCGTAAATGCAACCTCTTGAAATATGCATAGACGCAATCCACAAAATAAAACAAATAAATTGAGCTATAGTCAATTCAGCGGTGATACTATTGAATAGAAATAAAGCAAAGACTGGTCCTGTTACCTGTTGGTCAACATCAACAGCATCAAGACCAGTGTACATTATATTCACCCATCCATCTTTCGAAGCCAACACAAATAATGCCATGAGTGCCTGAAAAACAGGCAAAGAAAAATGAAAATAACAACATTAAATGTACATCGCAATAGTATGTATGATCAATTGTATGTATTTCTTTGTAATAAAATGTATTGAATAAGCACCCATTTCATTTGACAGACAACTAAAATTACAAATAAAACATTATTCATATGAATTACAAGGTAAATCAAACTGTTATTTATATCTACTGTCCAACTGACATGTTGGTACAAAGTCGTTGACAATAGCTGCCAGTAGTCATCAGGAAGGCTGATACAGATGCTGGCCAGAAGTCGGCTTCTTAAGAGTCTTGACTAAGCAAACGAACTGATATCTTACCTGTCCCAGATTGTCAAAGTTATACTTTCGGTTAATCCATCGATATGGCTTCCCTTTGTTGAGACAATCTGTCTTGTTAACAATATCCATTGTGTATGGACCATCACAGTAGTACAGTTTCCCTTTGAACAGCTGTCAAAACCAATCAACAAAACACTCATTCCTGTGACGTTATCTATGTGCTCAATGCTGTGGTCATAATCATTATTTATTATTATTATTATTATTATTATTATTATTATTATTACTATTAAAAAAATGTAAAAAAAAAATTATTTTCATTATTTTTAAATTTTTTATTTAATTTATTTATTATTATTATAGAGTTTTTATATAGCGCACCTTCAATTAAATAAAATTAAATATAATCAACCATAGGGCCATTCCGGACTGGTTTTATAGCAGTAGTTAGGCGCGAACTCCCTGAGGATCCTAAATAATCAACCATAGTAAATGGAATAATTTAATTTGCAGTTACTTCATTCGATTGAAAATATCCCTATTGTTGGTAAGTATGGGCATAATAATTAGTTATAGAGAAGAACAGCGTATACCTGAACGCCAAGAATTCCAAAGATGACGAAGAACATGCAGCAGATGAGAACAATGTTTCCTATCGGTCGTAGAGATGACAACAGAGTCTGAACGACTAACTTCAAACCAGGCGCTCGACTAATCACCCTACAGCAACAAATTCATATACACAAGTAACACACATATAAAAACATTTTAAAACATGCATTCAAACCATTCATACGTTTCAAAACTTATAATACATGTTATATAAATATATGTATTTTTATATTTACCCGCATACGAATAAATGAATCCTGTCATGAGGAGCTGCATTGGTTTCCCAATCACTTCCAGTAGATGCTCGTTGCTAAAGGGTTAAAGCAAATACTTTAAGTTCAATGGACTTTCGTTTCAGGTTCCTGGCAATTGAGCAGCCACATAAATTCTGGGTGCTGATATCTCACGAAACAGACAGTCTTCAACTCAAGTCCTTGTTCACATTTCACAATATGCTGAAAATCTAAATTACACAATTTATCTGCCTTCCAACTTTAACCTATTTCCGAAGTTGCTCCAAATAAAATCCAAATCCCTCTCATCAAGGAACGTGCAATTCTCTCCAGCAAGTTCATTTTATCCAGAACCTAAACGATCTGTTAAGATTTTGCGATAGCTCACCACAGACTAGTAACGTTAGGCAGGAAGAGCAGGAAACCTAGTACCTACCGGAGAGGCCTGAGAGTGCGCAGCAAACGGAAAACCCGGAGAATTCCAAAAATACGTGGACTGGTTGCAGCAGTGAGGGAGACGACTGCGTCGATGAGAGAGATGAAGACCAGAGTTCCGTCAATTATGTTCCAACCGCTGTGAAGGTACGAATGACGTCCAACAATAAAACCACGAGAAAGAACCTGCACACGAAGCAATTATAAATTATCGGCACACATGTGCTTCTGAACAATGCTACAATTAATATAGAACTCTTCATAAAAACGAAAATATTCTATATTTTGAAAATCTTTTTATTAACTAATTTGCCCATGAACACTTCTCGAAGTTTGTTACAAAGATTTTAAATGTCGTTAATTATCAGTAGACTTGAAAGTACCGTACTTGGAAATCATGTTTAAAAAGACTAAATATTCTACAATGCTGTCATGTGAAAGGCAATTGAGACATGCCATATTTTGACTTCAACCAGTCATAGCTGCCAACTTATAATGTGGCCAACAGAGATTTTAGACCACTCTGTACTGGTCTAAACAATATCAATTGGGAATTAGATTGCCAAAGGTCACTTAACTTAAAGTCATGATGACAGTAGAAAGTTTAGGTCTCACCAATGGCCATTACAAATAAAATAAAATTTTATATAGAGTATTTATTGTTAGTGTTCGGATTCAAGAAACTGTTCCGCCAAATACAAATAAACAATTTGGAAGACTATTCACACCTGAAGTGGATCAAATATGAATACTTGGCACAGCTATAATATGCATATGCCTGACTAAATTATTTTAAGTGTATGAATAATTATTTATAATGATAGGTGCATTTATTAATTACTGCCTGTCTGTAGCATTGCCGTTTCCAGTACTCTTCTCCATTGTCCCAACGTAATCTTGGTTTGTTACAATAATGACTAGTGTAGAAGGACAAAGCAGTCAACTTACTTTGATGCCCATCTCTATGGCGAATATCACAGTGAATATGTAGTTGGATATCGTCAGAAACTGCCGTTCCTAGCAACAACAACAAATGACAATAGCAAATGTGATTTTTTTCACATGGATCCCTTCGTAACATATGTGGATGCATTTCCATTTGTAACATGTGTCAATGTATTTGAAGATTATCATGCAGCATTATAATGGCATGCCCGAATGCACACAAATTCTGAAAAACATTAGACGGGCACATTGCTCGTACATAAAATTTTAATTTGTAACATGACCTCAATATTTTATGCCTTATATATACTTATCGTACCAGAGAAAGAAAACTAGAACACAAATATAGATGATAGCAGAAACAGAGCAATCACTCTGCAACAGGAAGCTTGGAGAAAGCTAAAAGCTTATTTATATCAATGTGGCCCCTAATATACAATTAATATTTCAGTCTACATCTCAGTGGCACACTTTGACATCTCAAGATGATACTCGTTACAATTCATAACACAGAACTTCAATTCTTTCCAGTTGGTAGGATTATTACAAGAAGAGGTTCCGTTCTCTGCATAACGCTTCCTAAAATGAAGACCTTAATGGAGACTTAGGTGCTGCAAATGAAGATTTAAACAAGGACAGTTACGAAGACAGAATCCTAAAGCACATCTGAACATCTGAAGGCCACAGGAGCATGGTGAGATCAGCTCATTGCAACTAGCTGAGATAAGATCGTTAGGAAAGAGACAAAGAAGACAGGAGCCTGAAACTTCAAACGATGCACAGAGACAACAAAACACCAGATCATCAGTGACAGCAATGAATGCCATCCTCAAATCAAGTTGAATGACACAATGACAAAGGATGTACCAAATCCCAGGTGGTCGAAGTGACTTACAGTGCTGTCAATTGGAATGTCTGGGCGCTCCATGGCAAGTGTAATACAGTTGAGCACAATAAATAGGAGAAGTGTGTTGTCAAATCGTGGCCAAACTGTCAGTCGACGACACGCATCCCGCAACCTAAAAATACATCAGACAAATGATTAATCAAAAGAGAGTATTCGCATAACATGTTACCAACATAGACTGTTGGGCAATCTAACATCAATTGATCAAGGTGCAATTCGACAGAAAAATCTCTCAGGTTTTGTTACACACTTCTGCCAGTGTATGCTTCTGAGTGTTTTTTCCCAGAAGATTTTCTTGTACAGGTTCACATGTGCATACACGCAGTTAGGTAACTATTTGAGATGCCAGGCTGCAAATCCATTGCTATAACTCCCTAGATATTGCGCCAGAAGCTGAAATGGGCAGCATCTCTAAAGGTCAAAATTACTTAATATTGTTCAATTCAGCAGTTGTCTATGAATTTTCCATAAGTTAAAAGCTAGTAACCCGCTTTCTTATGCCATTTTCGCTATTTGATACAGAATATACATGTAGACATTCATTGTCCAGCAAACTTGCAGAATAATCAATTTATGGGCGCTTAGGACTTTGATGACATGAATATTTTGAAACTTTTTATTCAATTTTCTCACTCTATAATAATGAAAGTATCAAACAAGTATAACTTAAGATAGAAAACATGGACAAAATCATAAGTACTAATATTCTTGCATCAGAACTGATGAGTTTTCCGTACAGTTAAAATGACGCATCACAGTACTACATAACATATTCGTCAAAAGTGTGAGATTTCAATTGAAACAAATTCATGGATGAAGGCAATCTCTATCTCAAATCGTTTGATCATGTGCAATCAAGATGTAGGATTAGATAATTTTATTCTCTTCTTGCAAAAGCCAAATGTAAGCTCGCAAGTCAACAGCTATACAAAACAATGCATAACCAGTAAAAACAGCCAGACAATAGATAACCGGTTAAAAAAACAAATCCTAAACACACAACTTAAGTAAGAACGCAAGAGTTTAATAGCATCTGTATAACATTTCATATCTGACCTGTTCGTTGGTGATAAGACGAAGAAAGCAAAATCTGATCGATTTCTCAGGCAGCTTTCTAGTTTTGGAAACCACGATAAGCTGAACCATTGTGTCTGTGATGGAAAAGAAAGCCATACATTTCTCAGCAGAAAAATCCCAAATTGTATGCTTTTATGTCAAGTTATCAGGACCCCTTCTTATGTTCTCCCAAATAGCAAGAATTCCAAGATATGCACTTTGCTGTAGGTCTATGTATATACTAGATGTGGGACCCAGCGTTGCCCGGGAAATTTTGGGGTTTCAACACTACTCCTCTGGGGTGCCCGGCATTGACCGCTAAATTTTTCGCCAATCCTCCAACTGACTCTGCTTTCCCAGAAAAGCCAAACATGACCGGCCCCGGTGTGTGTGCTGACTGTGGGTGGGGACCCTGGTCGCTCTCTATCTCTAGCTGCAAAGTTTGAGATGTAAAGTTGCGAAACTGCGCGAATATATGAAAATAGTGAAATTTCGGCTTTTCGTCTCTACACCAGCTCCCCCCCGTGGTGATAGAGATTCACCAACCCCTCCACTGGGTTGTTCTGGTGGTCAATAGCTGCGAAAGAAACAGTGGGCGTGTAATTCTGGACAAACACACCCATATACTCCTTTCTCTGTGGTTCTGCACTGCATGAGAGTGCCTATCAATAACTTGGTTAATACCATTATTGCAGGCTGTCTGTTCTGTTAGTATAGTTAAGATTTCGGTGATCTGCGTTCTTGTGAATATTATTGTTTCAACTACCTAATTGTACACCATAACCGGTTGCGGTTTGTCAACTGTATTGCTGAATAAACGAAAATTATTATTATTATACATGCAAGAGGCGAGAGCGATGTCAAGACATGACGTCATGCGAACTGTCATCTGCTGACTAATGGCGATGCGATAGTTTGTGTGTAACGGCAACATGGCTGATTAAATCTGTAAGCTTATAGGCGCTAACTACGTGTCACATTAAATTTCTCATATCTCAGGTTTTAAAGTGAATTGACAGCTGATAATAGTCGCGTTGACATACAAATTTGCATAAGAATGAACTGCAAAAATTTTCTTCAACCGAAACTCTACCATTTTGGAGCATTTCTTGGGACACCATGCATCCGGACATACAAACAGAAGGACAAACATTAAGCCTTATAATGTAGATACCTTAGAAAATGGCCTAATTTGAATAGCAATCCTGCTAGAAAAGTAATCAGGGGCTTAAAGCTAACCGCTTAAATTGCTTCCAGTTTTATATGGATTTACAATAAACATTGTAGCTGTCCACACCTGCTTAACCAGTCAAAAAGTTTTCTCTACAATAAGATAAATTCACATTTATAAGTCATGCACAAGTGAAGAATGTTTGCGATAAATGTCAAGCCATAATCGAATAGAAATCTGGCAAACAGACTTTCAGATTCACGAGCAGGCAACAACTAACCTTAAGTCTCTGTGCAACACTTCTCGGTTCCTCGATTGACGGCGACTTGTTTGCGCCGTCGGTGTCGTTCTCTTCGACGATCTCCGCAATCGACGACTGCCTGTTGCCGAGGGACAGACTGACGAGAGACGGCTGCTGGAAGAGACTGTGCCGGCTCTTCAGGGAGCCCTGTCGACTGAGCTGGTAGATGTCTCGGAGGCTGAGCGGCGTCGGGCAGTGTCCTCCGCCGCTGCTGCTGATCGTGTTCCGACGGCCGAGGTACGGCGGTGGAACGCCGACGCCTTTGCTGCCACTGAAACCGTTGCTCGACTGCCGACGCCGGAATGACGCGCGAGGACTGAACGTTCGCGGACAGTTGAACGAATGGTGGCCGGAGAGGATGCGCTGGCGTCGCACCCGTATCGAGCTCTCTCGGGCGACGCCCTGGTGCGGCATCCGGAATGATCCTTGTGGGGTTAGGCTATGGTTGGGACTTGGCGGCGTGAGTAACTGGTGCTCTCGCAGTGAATCGTTTGGAGAAGCGTCACCTTGCTGGTGAAGGTTGAACGTACTAAGGGGTAATGCGGATGGTCCACAGGTGACTCCATCTAGCGGAGCTGCGGGTTTGTAGTAGCTCTGGAATGAGCTAAGTGGTGTAAGGGAGGTGCATGGTGGGGTGCGATTGTAAAGGCCGGTCTTTGGGCTCAATGGCCCGTTTATGTAGAGCGGTCGTCTTCGTATAGGATCGCAAGGACCCCTAGAGTAGGTCTTCGGACTACCGCTGTATTGATGATGGTACATCTTCATCGAGTTATTGCGCGAGAATTGACGCATTCGATGACGATAATGCTCCCTGTGAAAATAAAAGTTTCATTTGAAGGAAACTTAAAGAAATGAATCCACAGAAATAACAGAAACGTAGAACTTAACATCCGGGATAAAAGCAGCAACCAAACCATAAGGATACATTATTTAAAATATGCAGATCATCTGCAAAACCAAAACCTTAAAATGATTCAGTTACTGGAAGTAATTATTTAAGCCCACCAATTTAATTAGACTATGATATTATACAATTAAACGCAGAATACCAACAGGTAACTATTGTATGAGATGATACTGTTAACAAGAATAAAGACAACCACATATATCACAATAGATTTAATGCTGCAGGTAACCAATATGAAGGTGCAGAAATTCAATAAAACATGACCGATAACGTAACCAAGTAACGAGATGATGCAACTGAAAGAGAACCGACCTATTAAGCAACCTTATTATAGGATGATAATTTACAACAATACACATTGTAATGCGCCAGTATATCATGTTCCAATTGTTTTATTTTAGGATGATACTTTACAACAATACAGATTGGAATGTAATGTAATGTAAATCTTCGAGAATTTCTCAGTGCCCACAAAAGCCACGTCAGGGAAACCAGCTTATTCACTGAAATGCGCCAGTATATTATGTTCCAATTGATATTGTTCCAAACGACAAAAATTAAGCAGCTTTAATCATAACCCTACATGAATAATTCCATTGAAAATCTGCATTAATAATAATCTGTGAATTACCCGGAGTCGTACAGCTTTGACGTCCGATACAGCCCAATGTCTTTTGGTGATTCATTTGCATCAGTCTAAAATGGAAAAATGACGCATGATGAACAACACCTTGATTATGTAATTTACTGTGAAGAGATCATGAGATCTTGAGAAAACTTCTGTAAAAGAAATTGCTACAGAAATGGTCCAATACAAATTTTGGGTGGAAATCTACACCATTTGTATTTGATACAATTCCAATTCTCTATGAACTATAATTATTCGACCAAAGAAAATGCACCCACATCTTTGATGGTCATAAGATAGGATCTGCAAGTGTCATCAAGATTCACTGCTGCTATGGCTAGGCAACTAGCTACTAATTAGGCTAAACCAGGGCCAGCAGCACTGTCTAACTGTTGGCTTTTGTTCCACTATCCTAGCTAGACATACGTGTTCCCCGCCGTCGCAGTGAACAGCCGAGTCTGAGAGGAGGTTTTTTCTCGACCCAGATGCCTCAACCTCAAGAGTGGCCGACGTAGCCGCACTGAGCGCATCTCCTGTCGTGTGGCTCAAAGTACTCATGCTGCTTACAGGAATGTCCTCTGTTTGACATCCTTCGGCAATCACTGACATTGGTTCCATCAAGTAAGACCCAGCGCCACCATCTGCAACACACACAACAACGCTCAAGAGAATCCAGTTCATAGTACAGCAGTTGCAATCGACTAGAGTTTCAATGCTGTAAATTTTGAGTAAGATTTTAGTGACACCTAGTTGGAGTAAAAGGCACTTTGTACCGTAATATAATGAGTAAATTGTTGATTGGGAGACGAGGTTGAGTGGTCACCTCTCTAACGCTCTACAACTAAGAAGGATAAATCTGCTAACATCTCATGCCCCCAACTGCCTATGGAGCTTTAGCTTATTTATGTACATCAATCAAATTCACTGCCTGTGAATTTTACCAACTAGTTTTGCTGGAATTCAGAAAGACATAGTCATCTCACAAGATTATGGCACATGTAACAGCACCGGGTTATGTGCACTACCATGGGAGATGGCAGAATGTTTAGATTAGGACCTTTGTTCTGGAATTCTTTGCCAAATGAATTTATTGATTTATCTAATGTTAAATGGAGATTAAAAACAAATCTTATGAATGAACAGTACACACACACACAGGAATGCAAAATATTGACTCTGTGCAATAACTAAAAAAATTGTTTGTTTCTTGCTTTTTTGTAGTTTCTATTTCTTTTAGTTTCCTTTATTATGTTGATTACGAGGACTGATCATGATTTATTACAAATGTGTAATGCAAATAGGATAGTCTGGATCATAGCATAACCATGCATTCCTTAAAGGTTAACCCCGATGCCCGCAAATACAATTATACTGGAAATGCATGCTATTCCTAAATGCTGATCAATAAAATTAACTCTTTCTCCCACTCTCCAGTTTCAGAGTCTTCTTCCTCTTCCTCTTCATCTTCAGTGTCTTCTTTCTCGCCTTCTCTTCATCTTCTGCTTCTTCATCATCTTCTTCCGCTTCTTCTTCATCTTCTGCTTCCGTTTCATCTTCTTCATCTTCTGTTTCTTCTCCTTTTTCTTCCGTTTCCTGTCCTGTTTCTTCTTACTCTTCTCTTTTGCCATGCTTCTCAGAATAGTCCTTACAACTCATGACTATAAGTTTCATAGGTTCTATGCGACCATACATTGTAATTAGACTTTGCGCATTGTTCCAGCATTCATAATTGTAGTCAAAGATTTACATAACGCTTCTTAAAGAAAGACTAATCAGATTTGCTTTCTTTTAAAGACAGAAAATCAAGACTGAGCAAAATAGTTTTTTAAGCATTTATGGAATAGAAACAAAGGAAAACCAAGATATGCTAGGTGACCTATTTCAGAAAGTTGGATGGACCACAGCATAGCTTCTGTGCTGTACCTTGGATATTCTGGTTGATGGACCTAATAGAGGTCACAGTGTGCAGCAGAGTGAAGAAATGTCTAAAGCTAGGAATGTATGAAAATGATATACAAAACTCTCTAAGGTTAGATGGAGTATTATCCACAAGGATCTTAACCGCAATGTGTTTGTGCATGGGTAACGAGTGCAATCCCTTCCAAGTATGAAGCTCACTGTATACCAAACCAATTTTTTTTAAATCAACTTCTAGATGCAATTGTGACCAAAGTTATGATGCATGCAACATGGAAAAATTGAATTCTTAGTAACAAACTTAGTTCAAAGATGAAAATGTTGGTTTTGGGCCAATGACTCACAAACACCAATAATGCAATTTGGTGCAAAAGTTGGACTGGACAATCTATGAACCAAAGTTGAAAGTGCAACCTGGCATCACAAAATCCATGCAATGTCTATTTTTTATATATGAATAAATATCTACATTGATACAAATTTCACATAGAGAAAAATGCAGTGAAGTCTAACTCCTGACTCACCTATTGAACTTTTCCTCTGATAATCTCTGTTATTTGCCTCCAGATCGCCTGCATTTACTTTGGACAGGTTGCGCATTGACCGTCGCCTTTGAGGACTGTCGTTCCCCTGCTCTTCATCTGCTGCCTCCTCCTCCTCCTCCTCTTCTTCATCCTCCTCCTCTCTCTTCTTCTTCTTCTTCTTCGCTTTATGTGCCATCGAGTTCAGTTCATTTATCTTGCGTCGTTTCTCCTGCTGCTGCTCTTCGATTGCATCCATCGCTTCTTCCATCTGAAATCAGACGACGCAGCAGAAATACTCATAAAGCCATCGGGTACAACTAAATGAATGCCCACGAGCCATCAACGCAGGTAAACGTGTGGTGCAACTTCAAATAAACACATTGCATAACTTCGGCTGCCACTGAACTTGTTATGCATGTTGAAAGCCCTGCCCCATACATGCATACACCATTGCACCATTGGACTAACTGCAACATCCAGGTGAATGGATGTTTTAACGGTGCATGCGAGTAACACAGATGGTAGAATCCATCATTTTCGTTGATCCAGACTTTCCTAACATCATCTTACTCCATGCTCTTATCCAAGGTATCTTTACAAAGCAGAGCCAACTCTCAGTTTTCATGCTGCTGCTATAGTCCACTGCTCATGCTATCCTCTTTAAGTTTCCATAATTTAGACAAGACACTGTCCTCGTTTTAACCCTTAGATCCAATAATAACCATAATTCTAATCGTTAGTAAACAGTACACTACACATGGATAGCGCCTCTGTAAGAAGACACTTCATATGTGCTTGCTGCATGGCACCACACGACCACAATTCAAGCACTGGCACAATTCGAGCCACAGAAAAGGACATGAAGCTCATGTTACAATTTCATGACAACCTGTTCCAAAATGAAGGGCTGACAGCATTACGACAATAATGCCAGGTAACCTATTCCACAACTTATGATAGCACAACTAGATTTCACTGCAATAAATAAGCAAGTTATAAAAACGATGCCTTTTTATCAGATTCGATAGCATAATAGGTGCTCTAAATATAAAATATTATATAGCTGTGAAGATATTAAGTAAAATTAGTTTTACCACAAATTAATTTGCTTAAATATGTCTTACCATAAGAAGCTACAAGAACATGTATAGTTGTAGTTGTATACTAGCAACATTGTAACATAATGATAATGCCTCAGCATATTGAGAAAACATACAAAGATTAGGCAAGTACTTTTAAGATGATCTGTAGAACTAAAAGATTTTGATCAGCCACCGTACCTCGCCATCTGTGGAGAATCCTTCAACCAAGATGGCTACGAGAAGGTTGAAGAGGACGTAGTTGCCAAAGGTCATCAGTGCAATGAAGTAGAGCGCTGACCAGTGTGAAGTCTTCGCCATTCCATTGTACAGAACCTCATTCCACTCCTCTTGTGTTAAAATCTGAAAAAGAAAATCTGAAATCTGAATTTTTCTGATTACAGGAATAACTTGGTGATTCAAATCACTAAGACACTAATTAAGTGATTAAAAATCCCTGAATTATTCCCAAACAACCCACAGTTTCTTAAGAGGGCCTACACTTCAACAAAACTGACATCCAGGTGAATCAACTTGCTAGTAGCTCCCAATAGGTCTATAATTTTTAAAATAAAGAATACACCCACAATTGCACAATAATCTAAAATCAGTGCACAGAGGCCATCCAAAAAAGCCGTAAAATTCTGCAACTTCATCAAAAGACAAAGCCAAGGAAATGAAAAGCTCCTGCAGAATTAAAACCAGATGCCATCATGTTACTAAGGCCCCATGTAAATAATAGCATCAGAGAAAAACAATTGAAAAGACAAGCAACAATTGCCTGGAAGACTGTGACAAGCGACCACTGAAGAGTATCAAAATTCTTTCGATCATTTCTGCAGATGTTTCTGTCGCGAATCTGGCTACAGTTGCACGGCTTCTTGTCCGTCAGACGGGTGCCGAACTTTCCTCCAAACAAATGCATACCAAGAACGCTGAAGCAAAGCAGAACAAACCTAACAGCGAATTCTTCAATCAGATTCTCACGTTGCTCACATAATTAAGTAGTCAGTTCAAAGATGGAAAAAAGCAAAGCAAAACTCAATCCAGTCTGAGAATGAAACAGGCAGAAAGCAATCACCATGTCGTCGCCTATTAAGACAGCCAGAAAAACGACAACAAGTTTGTTTACGTACTAAATGCCTGAATCAATAGTCAGTAATAACTGCTTCTAATAATAATAATAATAATAATATTCTCTTTATTCAACAATCCGGTTGGCATACCGCAACCGATTACAGTGCACAATTATGCAGTTTAAACAATTCACAAGAACTGAGATTACAGAATACACAAATCTTAACTATGCACTGACACTGCTGGTGGAGATCTGAATGCCCCACCTCTCTGTTTATAGTCCAGCATCCTAGCAACTAGACTATCAAGTATTCTCAATGAACTTTTAAAAAGAATCCAACAGTTCTGGGATAGACCTTATGCTAAGGTCACATCTAGTGCCACAGCCTGACACATGGGTCTGAAAACTGTAACAGACATAAATTTGGTTGTTCAAAGACGGATTTTCGTCTGTAGTAAAATGCGAAGACGGAAGACGTTCATAATCTGTTTCCTCCTCTTTATTGATCCAGTGAGGTTTTGATCTGACATATATCTACTATTGCAATGGGGACAGAGTGGTTGAGCAGAAAAAGAGCTATTTTAGGAGCAGAAGATAAAACAGTCTCCAAAACGTTTCATTTTGCTGCCCTCTTCCACCCTTGGATGGTACGGCACAGAGCGACCACACCCACTACCCCTTCCCTTTAACAATGCCACTGTGTGTTTCTAGATAATTTATCCAGTACTTTCATGAACATTTCAAAGAGAAATTAGATGTTAGTCACCATGGATCCAATAAAAAGACGCATTCAACAGTTAAAAAAGTCCGCTATGTCAAATCTACGAATAGTAATTATCTAAGCAGGCACTCGTGCATTTAATCGGTTCCTATTCAGGTAAATCTCTTACAGATATTAGAGCTAAACTGAAGCACAAACATAGTACATTCATGCATTCATTCATTAATTCAAGAATTTATATAGCGCCCATTTAGTGTTTGAGTGAACAATTTTTTTCATTCTAATTGTAATTGAGATTTCATAAGTAAGAAATAAAATGCCAAGAATAAATTAGTTAGCAAGAAACAAAATGCCAAAAATGAAATTAAAATTAGTCAGGTTATACAAAATTCCACATTTCAAACAACACTGCAGTAATGAATGAGAATTTTTTTAAATCCACTTAAGAGTGTAAGACACTTACACAGTAAAGTCCAAAGCCAATTATAGACTGTTAGCTTAACTCTACAATTTGCCTGCTCATTCATTGAACAACCAGGCATCTGATGTTACATTCCAGACAGCCAGTTTTACATTTGGAGAGAAGGCAGTTAATGACACATGTCATTTGGAGAGAAGGCAGTTAATAACACATGTCATTTGGAGAGAAGGCAGTTAATGACACATGTTAATAATCATAAGACAAATTCAGCATTTCTGATTTGCTCTGCTCTATAAATCATCAGCATAAGCAGTGATAACTGTCAATAAAATATCAGTGCTCCACAGAATGTCAATTCCAGTGGTAAGAGGAGATCTCATTCATTGGGAGCATTGCTTCTCAACCTTTGGCTCACTCTGCTCCTACACCACAACCACCTGCTGACCTTGAATAGGTAGATCAGCCTCTCCTCAGCATCCAACCAAACCACCCAAGAGTACTAAGCAGGACCAGATCCCAATGCACCCAAGCTCCCTCAATGGTATTTCATCTCTTCATAACAGACTCAGCAGGACCCATGATCTACAGTTAGTCAAACGAAAGGCTAGACTTACACTTACACTTCAAGTCATCAACCCATATGAAAATAAATGTCACTGTAGCATTGCTCTATGTTTCAGTATCAAAATAAGTGGCTTGGCAATTCATGCCAGAGTAATAACAAAATCCAAAACTTCCCTTAATTAGTCACATGCACTTCTTATCAACTTAGCAAATGGCTATTGTCTTCATTAAAAGACAATCGCTAAATAGAGCTTACATCAGCAAACACCATCACAAGGGGTCAATCGCTCGCGCAACAGTTGCCTGGGGGAAATTGCCCACTAACCTGTGCTCACTAGATCAATTGCTCAATAGGTAAATGGATCGCAAGGTCAATTGCAATGTACATCTATAAACTGATCATTACTGAATGTCATTATTGATCAAACGAATTGATGATGCGATTCTACAGTCTATGAGAGGAATGCTAATTGAACAGAGACTGGATTGTGGACATAAAATCATTGAACAGACATCAGAGTGTGCTGCTGTTGCTGCATCTGCCAAGTTGACATCACAAAGTTCTCCTTTAAAAACATACCAGAGCACATGAAGTTGTCCAGAATGAAGCCACAGTTCTGCCACATCTAAATGCAATTAACGCAGCTGAGAGCGAACAACTGACCTCCTATGCAACTGACCTAACAAGCAGCAATGAAGAGCAATTGTCCGGCAAACAACTGTCTGTGAGCTATTGTCTGTTAGCTGTTGTCAACACACATAGCATAGCACCTGCTAAGCATATGTAAAAATTTTATCTTTGAAGTTTTGGCTCATAAGTATGGTAAACAAACAATACTCAGATGGGGCGCCGTAGTGTAGTGGGTATGTTCGTGGCCTTGCAGTCGAAGGGTTGCAGGGTCGAATCCACCTCAATTCGCCGCGTAGGGACCTTGGGCAAGTCCTTCACTCGCAATTGCTCAGCGCTTCGGCGTAAAACTCCGATGCAGTGTCCACTCTGTAGTCGGGGCGCTATAACAAGTGTGCATACAAACAAAGACCATAAGTCACCACAATGAAATTCTGCCGCACAGCAAACAAAGTTCAATCCTTAACTAACATTTTACGTCAGGTTCGGAGTAGCTTAGAGTAATTTTGAATATGATGTGGTCGATCATAGGAAGGCAGAGGTCTGCATGACTCACCTGAATATGAAAATGAAAAGAACGAGGAGTGAGAAGAAGGTGGCAACATTGTCCATTGTCTTCAGCATGATAACAAGCTGGTATCGCAGAGCTGGCATGAATCGCACAAGCTTCAGAATTCGCAGAAGTCTAAAGGTCCTCAGGACAGACAGACCACCTGTCCCAACCTGACCCAGCTCCACAAAACTGACACAAACAGGAATAACACAAGCCAATAGACTCATCGCAATTCAAATCAATCACCACCAACTTACTGAGAAAAAGAGAAGCTTCAAGCAACAACACATGTTGGCTACAGCAGCAAGAAAAACTGTACAAAACACACATGTATGCAGATATCTATTAATACAAACCAGAAAGTAATAAATAATTTATGTATCTTAAGCAGTCAGTTATATCAGAGCTGCTTTACATCAATTGTCGATTTGAGCAAAATGTCGAGTAAAGCAGAGGAGGACAAGGAAGAGGAGGAAGAGGAGAGACAAAGAAGAGTGGTCCCTGATGCTAAACTTGCAAGGAAGTCGTCATCATCATCATCTTCATCATCAATGTCATCATCATAATAATCATCATCATCACTATCACCACCACCATCATGGGCATCATCATCATCATCATCATCATCGTCATCAAGTGAAGAGCTGCTAGATATCGAAATTCTGCAAAGCCAATGAGATAAATAAGCGAGTATTGCATCAACTCAGATGAAGGCTTCTGCATAAGTTCTGATAACTGATCTTTAGTTTACCTGAGAATGACAATGAAGCCATCGAAAAGGTTGAAGCCATTCTTGACATATCCAAACGGTCCTTCTGCAATTACTTTCGCCAGCATCTCGACTGCAAAGAGCACACTGAAGATCAGATTACTGATCTCAAGCACGTCGGTCAACAGCTGCGGCTGCAAACACACAAACAGGAATATTGTCTCAAATCAGTTACTGCAGCCTTTAAGTTTGGCAAAATCACAATAAAAAGGCATGACAATTAGAGAAGAACATTAAAGAGAAAAATCTCTAAATCCGGTATTTTTTGTCTATCTGTGCGTGAGTGCATTGGAATACATAGGAAATTAGGCACGGTGTGTAAATGAGTAAGATAATTAATTTAGACTTCTGACAACAGACCCAAAGCACGAAATCTATTCAAAAGTAAATGCAAAAGGAATCAGATTAAGATATTTAGCTAAAGAGGATTCAATGGAGGTAATCGTAATTGTAATCACAATCTCCAAACTTCTAGAGCGCTACTCAAAAGCCAAGTGCAGGGCACCAGCTTATTCATGAGCACTGCATCAAGACAAAAGGGTTGTCCGTAAGAGTAGTCCAAAGATGCTCCGAGTCGAGGTAAGGCAATCATAAATTCAAGTAATGTTCAGTAAAAACAATGATCAAGATGAAATTGCGAAAGATGAAATCCTAGCAAGAAGACGAAACTTAGAAATGTTCAGTGGTATAGGCCAGTGATTCCCAACCTTTTTTGGCTTGCGGCGCACTAAGAAAGAATAAAAAATCTCGCGGCACGCTACATATATTATAGGCCTAATTACCCGTTCTTTTTATTTATTTGCCACTATTATGTAATGATATTATAATTTCAATGTTCTTATTGTATAATAATAGTACTCTAGTCTAGTGAGTCT
Organism: Lumbricus terrestris; assembly: GCA_949752735.1. Classification (NCBI taxonomy): domain Eukaryota; kingdom Metazoa; phylum Annelida; class Clitellata; order Crassiclitellata; family Lumbricidae; genus Lumbricus; species Lumbricus terrestris. The sequence goes on from OX457039.1 coordinate 35,819,571, forward strand.
ATAGTCAATGAGCAGATCAAATTGAAACGAGACGACAATCATACTCGCATTCTATCGTCGATTCTAAGAAGTCTGTCTATCTTGTTACATTTGATTTCAGTTCAGGCTGAAAATCTAAATTTAAAAAAATCTACGAAGATGCAAATGGCAGAAGAATTGTGCCTGCTCGTGAATTGATCGAAGTATACGATTTTTGAATGGAAAGCCAAAACTCGTCCAAACTCTTTTCGGAAAATGTTGACTGATAAAATTTGTCATTTCGTAAATCAATGAGCTCTTCTTCTTCCTCGGTTGTAAGATTTGTTGTTTCGCCGATTACGAATGGAATGATTACCCAGTCAAAATTGTCGATTGCAAGCGAAGGGAAGTAGGCCGAATGCTGTAGTGCTGGTTGTAAAAATGTGTTTTGGATTTAGGTGTAATTTTCTTATTTTAACTGAGATTCATTGACCGTGGGAAAACAATCAAGAATTCCCTTGGAGATCTTAACCTGCTACAGTGTGAGAGATTAAGATCAACTGACTTAAGTTTTGATGTTACAGTGATGACGTTTTCAGATGTTTTGTTTGAAATCATTATTAATTAATAACTTCTAGAATTTTCTCGCGGCACACTTGCAAAGTTCTCGCGGCACACTAGTGTGCCGCGGCACACAGGTTGGGAATCACTGGTATAGGCTATTGCTTCCAAATACAACGCAAGATTGTCAACTATGTGCGTCTTAACTATTGAGACACAAAGTAAAAAAGCATGTACTTTGATGCTTAGCTTTCCTCAATAATAGATACATAAGAAATGAAGTCTGAGTAATTAATTAGGAAACAAAATAGGGATCTGAGTGCAATCCTAAAATGTGAAATAACCGAATACCGATATTGCAAGGTTAACAAAGTTAAAAATAGAAAGCGGTCGGCGTATTCCATTGACGGCATGGGTCTTCACGCGATCTTCATCTTTTCTAAGTACTGGAGCGAATTCGTGGAAAGCGGACGAAACTTAGAAATGAAGGAAGTCTTTACTGACGAGCAAATGAATACAGACATGATAACAATAATAATAAGGCAAACAACTTACAGAAGCGAATTATTTGTTCCATCTGCGAAGTTTTCTGTAGTGTGGAAAGGCGATCGCTGTCTAATGAGGCCAGACGAATATCACAGGGGGAGTGGGGGGGCAGCAGTTGAACTTTAAAGACTACGTGGAATGTTAGTGAAGGCCAAGCATGAGAACATTCAAGCATGCAGACTCACAAGCATTTATTGCAGAATGAAATTATGAATACTTCCAATAATGATGTCAACAAACCGCTTATATCAGTGATTCCCAACCTGTGTGCCGCAAGAACTTTGCAAGTGTGCCGCGGGAAAAATGTTAAAATGTTTTTAATTAATAATAATTATAAACAAAACATCCGAAAATAGCATCACTGCAATATCAATACTTAGGCTAAGTCAGTTGGTCTTAATCTCTGACACTGTAGCAGGTTAAGATCTCCAGTGGAAATCTTGATTGTTTTCCCACAGTCATTGAATCTCAGTTAAAAAAGAAAATTGCACCTGAAATACCAAACAGATTGATAGACCTACAACCAGCACTACAGCATTACTTCCCTTCGCTTGCAATCGACTATTTTTGACTTAGCAATCAGTCCATTCGTAATCAGCGAAACAGCAAATCTTACAACCGAGGATGAAGAACAGCTCATTGATTTACAAAATGTAAAATTGTATTAGTCAACAGTAACTTTCCAAAAAGAATATGGATGAGTTTTGCTTTCCATTCAGAAATCATATCCTTCGATCAGTTCAAGAGCAGTCAAAATTTGTCTGCCATTTGCATCTTCCGAATCTTCGTGGTTTTGTGAATTTAGATTTTCAGCCTGAATTGAAATCAAGTGATAAAAAGAAGCAGAGACTTCTTAGAATCGACGATGAAATGCGAGTAGCCTATGATTGTCGTCTCTGGAGCCTCGTTTCAAATTGATCTGCTAACTGACTAGACCAGTGGTTTTCAACCTTTTTCCAGTGACGGAACCTTTTTCAAGCACTCATTGGCTCGCGGAACCCTCCGCATTTCACCTGTTCAGTGCTCCAAGATAAGCTTATGCATGCAGTTGTCACTTATAATTAAATAATAATAGAAATATTCTGTTATAAAACAGTTCAAGACTTTTGATGTGCGTTATTTGCACTTCTGGTGCAGTATATATTATATAATAGTACATTACAATTGCATGCCTTAGAATTCTACGGAGTCAACGAATACGTTCAGTACACAAAGCACTATCAGAGAATATAGCTGCATTTCTGCTGTAAACCCTATTTCGCCAACTATCAAACGGATAAAATATTGAAAATGGAAATTCGATGCACTCTATCAGTGCTTGACCAGTTTATGTTATGTTACAAAGCATCCTGGTTCCTTCTTCAAAGTTATTGCGAAACTTGTGCCTGGTTATTTTATAGCGGGGCAGAGGGACCTCAGCCTACATGGGAGTTTCAGCCTCGTTTGGAGGAAAGTCCCAAGTCCAACGCTGGTTGCATCCTTCGTCTCGTCTGAAATAGTTTCTCTGTCACAATAATCGACCATAATTATGATTCTTGTTTGACACATATTGTGTGAAAATGCCCGTCCTACACGAGGCCGATGAGGCTGCTGTTGAGTGGCTCTGCGTGAACTGCAAAAGCTAAATAATCAGAGTGAGAATTGCCGGGTGGTTGGGGGGTTTCAACCCCCCAGTCTTTCTTAGAGCCCCATGTTAAAGTATATTTTTTCACATCAAAATTTCATGTGTATCATAGTCCAACCCCAGTTATTTTTCCACAATTCTCACACTGTACCGGTAAATAATAATTGTGTGATGTTCGAATAACAAATAGTGCGTAAGCCTATCGGTTAAAAATTCGTGAGACAGGCTTATAGGTTTCACAATTGCAAAACTTGGTAAATCCGGAACCTCTGAATCAAAAATTAACCACTGTCTCTTCAATGTTAACTGATCCAAAGAAGAATTAACCTAGTCCTAACCAGTCGTTGGCCTACAGTGCTCAACAGATTCTAATGGGAAGAAATTGTTAATAGAGTTTCCATTTGAATAGTTCAAATAACCAATTATAAAAAATTGTGTCTTAACGACAGTTGAAGATGTAGGGCATCTCGGCATTAGGCTATAGATTTCCATTTGATATAGCCTACGATTCTTTTAAATGGCAATACTAACGCGCAGATTCATTCATGGGGTCATTAAAATATATGTTGTAAAACAACAGAAACAGTTATGCATTCACGTAATAAAGTTATTTAAGTAAGAATGACTTAAAGCTGTGAAATAATTCGACTGAATGTTAATGATTTTGTGATTTCGGTTGAAGTTATAAAATTTTATATCAAACTGCCGCGGAACCCCTGGCCGACGCCCGCGGAACCCTGGGGTTCCGCGGAACCCTGGTTGAAAATCACTGGACTAGACCCACTAGAGTATTATCAGACAATAAGACCATTAAAATTACAATATTATTAAATAATAGTGACACTTAGATAAAAAAAAATTGGTAATTATTATTCATAATTATAATTACGTGTGCCGCAAATTTTTTAAATTCTTTTTTAGTGTGCCGCAAGCCAAAAAAGGTTGGGAATCACTGGCTTATATCGACGAAATTACTTACTCCTTTACCGACCATGGTGCAGTAAATGGTACGGGAAATCCTATACCATGGTCAGCAAAGGGTTAAGAGAGTGAATTGGTTGCTATTAATTAACCAGAGAACAAAGCAATAGAAGCAATCAGATAGCAACTCGACTCCTTCTGCAGAATAACTGCCACCTGACAATCCTAGAATTTGTCAATAACACAAAAAAGGAATTGTTCTAGGCGATTTGTGTGAAAAATAGCGCACAGAAAGTGGTTTCCCAATCAACAGCCAATCGGACAAAACGAAACCTCATGGCGGGGTTAGTGACTGGTGGCGCATTGGATAACACACTGGAATGGAGATCAGCGGAGCGCAGTTCGATTCTCGAAACCCTTGTAGGATAGACATGCTTTGTATTCTGCTATTAGCGCCCTTGTATTGCAGGCTGTTTGTTCCGTTAGTAGCTAAATTTGATGTTAATTAACCCTTTACCTGTTCATTTTTTCCCGTTAAGCCCGTTTTCAGCGGATATTCTCGGGGCAAACGAGTAAATGATTAAGATAACTGCATAACTGTGCACTGTAACCGGTTGTGGTCTGTTAACCAGATTGCTGAGTAGACGATAATTATTATCAACGTTAACTGACCTGATTGTGATATTCAATTCCCATGCTGAGCGTGTTGACAAGAATGGCAACGAGTATACCTCTCTGGAACATGTTACTTCCCACACACTTTTTCACCTGAGTCCGGAACAGTTTCCAAACATCTGAAAGCATTCAAACGCATTTCCTTTAAAAGAATCTAATGCAGCAGAAAACACAGAATCATCACAGCCCATAACAATAGCTACTGCAGCTGACTGAAGACAGGTGCGTGCGGCCATAAAAAATCTGCTTTTCATACAGAGAAAATAACTCCAGAAACAAGAAACAGTTCTCACGGGAATCACTTTGACTCTCAAGAAATAAGCCAGCTCTTATATTTTAGTTTAATTCTCTTAATCAATAATTTACGATAATTTGTTGCAGACAAAATAAATCAAGGCATCAACAACGAGCAACAGAAACGCGCAGTCAGCAAAAGCGGAACGAACGAAGCTAACTAACGCACTAAAATCAATACTAACCAATGACTGACCAATAAATGAGACAATAAATCAATCAAACATAAGAGATAAATGTGGGGCTCAGTGGTGCAGGGGTATCTCTGATGCCATGGAGCCGGAAGGTTCGAACCCACTTCAATCCGCCACGTCGCTTTGCCGTGAAACTCTGATTCATTGTCCGCGTTGTAGTCGAGAGCACCTCTGAGTAGTTCTCTTGAAGGGTTGCAATAACAAGTGCTCACACATACATAAATGGAATTCATCTACAGATCAAAAAATTTAAATCACTCAGTGAAGTGATGCAAACACCAATTTTTTCCCGGTAGTTACTGTGCCAGCAGCTTGTGCTTTTATCTGTAAACTTTCTTTTAACTGTAAGTATTTCCTCAGAACTTGAAATGTTAAGCTGTGAGAATCACTACACTTGAGCATCTAATCAGAAATGCAATCTGTGAGGAGGCAGCCAGGGTCACAGGGTCAGGTTCAGTCTTCAGCCAAAGTCGAAAGTGGGTCAAGAAGGTAGATGACTACTGGTAATGATTCTTGGAATGTAGTGAGAAGAAAATGGGAAAACAGGAAGGGCTCAGATAGGATTTTTTAACATGTTGGTTTCAGTCTTGCAATAAGGCTTGAGCAGAAGTTGCAAGAGAAGAGCACAGTTGGTGAGCTGGTATCACCAGTCTACTTCACCTAAACTAGACATTCATTATAACACAGTCTCTGCGAACCACAGCAACCATAGCAAGAACTGCCTTATGATGAGGTAAAATCATAATGAGGTCTTACTATAATAAGTACATAATTATAATGAGGTCATTATCCTAATGAGATCTTACTATAATGAGTGCATATTATAATGAGTTCATAATTAAAATGAGGTCTTATTATACAATCAATTGAAACTATCTAAAAAAATTATTATACAATTACTTCTTTCTTTTCTTTCACTTTCATCATCTGAAGAGTCACTGCAAGAACTACTTTCACCATCATCATCATCGTCATCATCTTCCTTATCTTTGTTGTCCACATCACTCTCATCTACCCTTCGAGGTCCAGTGGCTGCATTCCTTCCGACCCGAATGGATATGGGAACATCCAGTGTGTTGTGCTCAGAATGGTCAACATCATCTGAAATCAAAAGAAAAGTACTAAATCAGATATTTAATCGACACTTGATACACACTGGATTCGTTCCAAAAGCAAATTCCTTCATCAATCTACATGTACTATACTGATTTCCTCATACAGCAATTTAATAAATTTCTTTGCTTCAGAAACAATTTGGTTCAGGGCCAGACTGTCATCAGAAGCATTCAATTCCTCTTAAGCAAAACACTGGGTGTTATTCTAACCTCAAGGCCAATTACAGGGAGACTAACATACACTACATTACACCTACAGTGATATATTTAACAGCTGGCTAAATGGCATTTACTATTGGGGCAAGTGACTGACTAACTGGGTTGAAAACCAATACATCCTCTTTAACCGTTCAGCATCTTGCCTGGCCTCCAAACCCAACCCAGTGCACGCGTACTGTCTGCCACAAGCCTGCTGAACGTGTTTTTGTACGTTCCTTCTCTTGACCACTTATTACCTTCCACATCTTTTTGCTTCCACTCTACATTTCCAAACCATCTTGACCTACTTCTCAACCGAATGCCAACAGAATCCGCATCCTCTCTCTCTCTCTCTCTCTCTCTCTCTCTCTCTCTCTCTCTCTCTCTCTCTCTCTCTCTCTCTCTCTCTCTCTCTCTCTCTCTCTCTCTCTCTCTCTCTCTCTCTCTCTCTCTCTCTCTCTCTCTCTCTCTCTCTCTCTCTCTCTCTCTCTCTCTCTCTCTCTCTCTCTCTCTCTCTCTCTCTCTCTCTCCCCCCACCAATCTATACTCATCTCTCCCTCATAGCTGAAGACAACAGCAAACAGATCGAGATTTCATTTCCAAATGTCTTTCATCTTCTTCATCTTCATCATCTCAGTCCATACAGTCTACAGCATTCATAAATTCTTTGGCCAACTGCCTCAGAAGTGATCTGCATCTCAAGTCATTGCCTTCGTCTACAAGTCAAACAACTGGAAAGAAGTGGTCAGAATCCCTCAGAGTTGTTGCTATCAAAGTAATGTAGCCAATCACAGCAAAAAGAATAATCAAATAAGAACTTCTTAAGACATAATATTGTCACTAATCTCAGTTCAATTTCAAACTAACGCATGACATCATGATTACAATTAATAGCATGAAGAGACGTTCAGAAGTTGTCACACAGAAGTGAAATTTAGCTGTTTTTCATAGCCATCGATTACAACTTGTATTGCCCATTTTACCCTCAATGCCATCTACCGAATGGAAGGCTGAGTTGACCTTTGAGAGGATAGCGGAAAGTGATCCCGTGCCCTTGCACTCTCGCATCCTTGCACTTTCGGTGCCAGAGTGTCATCATCATCATTACCATAAACCCCTCCACATGAAAAAGCACAGATGCTACTGTGTGCAGGATTTGGAGTCAGAGATAACTGACAGAATTATGATGATACAGCGACCTCCCACTACTGTAGAGTGTCTTTGATGCACTTAGGGTACAGTAGCAATTATAATTATGCATACATACATACAGCACACATAAATACATGTACATACATTTGTTTTCCTAATCACGTCCTTCAACTTTGCATGTACAGAACATGTGTATGCATGCATGTGTGCATGCATGTGTGCATGTATGACTGGTCCTATAAGCGGGATTGTCCATCCCTTTTGGGTCTCCCCTTCTTAACCAAATTATGTTAGAGAATTAGGTTCACTGCCATAATTGCATCATGTTTGTTTGTTGTTTTGGTTCAGGAAAATACATTTTGTTTGTTTTGTTTGTTTGTATGCGCACTTGTCATAGCGCCCCTTCAAGCTCGCTACTCAGAGGCGCTCCCGAATGCAGAGCGGACACTGCATCGGAGTTTCACGCCGAAGCGCTGAGCAATTGTGAGTGAAGGACTTGCCCAAGGTCCTTACGCGGCGAGGTGGATTCGAACCTTCCGGCTTCAAGGCAACGATGCCACCACTACACCACCGCGCCCCACAATCGCAGCATTGTACATGTGTACATATACATGTACACATGTACAATACAATACATACATAAATACATACCTAGATATATACATACATACAGTCATACATGCACACATACATGCATACACATGTACCGCACATGCAAAGTTGAAGGACAAGATAAGGAAAACAGGAGCTCATAAAATAGAGAAGCTACTGCGAGGTCGACTTAAAAGATTTGAAGAAACGGAAAATATAGATAATGATAATAAAGATACTGATAATAACGATACTGATATGGAGTGTCCTGCTGCGATGGTCGCAAATAATGAAAACACGAGAGGATTGGGATCCTTCGGAAATGTGAACCATAAGGAGAACGGAACTTAAATCCGATGGACAGAACACAAAGCAAACGAAGAAGCGATGGGAAGGATTTGAGAGAAGCCCTGATACATAGACAATAAGATATAGAGACGGAGGAAGTATATTGGACACATATGTTGAGAGAAGATAACTATTGAGTTGAAAAAAACAAAGGGGAGGAAGACAGGAGGAAGCTCAAGACAGATGACGTTGGATTGGATGATGACAGATGGATATGGAAAGGTCAAATAAGAGGTTCAGCGGAGACATCTGACATCTGAACCTACCTAGGAGGCAGATATCTAGGAGAAGACATATATATACATACATCCCCACATACATCCACACATACATACACACATACATACATACACACACACACATGCACACACATACACACATAAATACATACATGCATACATACACACATAGATACAAACATGTGAACATAAATACATACATGCACACACGTACGTTCATACATTCACACTGCACACACATACACATACATGCATGCATATATGCACAAACAAGCAAATGTTCAGATCTGCTTGGAATGGCATGCTTAGCGCTATACCGAGAGAAATGGTATGCTGCAAGTAGTCAAAAACTTAAATACATATTTACATACACAATACACAACATACACGCATACGTACATACACACGTACAAATCAAACATGCATATATTTACATGTACAATTGTGCATGCACACATACATGCATATATATATATATATATATATATATATATATATATATATATATATATATATATATATATATATATGCGCATATTGTAATTGTAATTGTAATTGTAATCGTACATTTATATAGCGCCACTACGAGAACTCCTCAGAGGCGCTCCCGACCTGACACCTAACCACAATCAAAGAGAATGGTTTTCAAACGCTTGCGGAAAAGGGGCAAAGAAATACAAAGAAGTTCATTGCGAAGACTAATAGGTAACTTATTCCAGAAAGACGGACCAACCATAGCAAAGCTTCTATGTAGCACTGTGGAAGATCGAGCCCTAGGGACAACCAGGTCACCATGCGTAGCAGAACGAAGGAATCTACGGCCTGCATATGCATCCATACATAAAATATTCATGCATATATAGCACTGCACAAAGTGATTTGAGTTCCAAACCCTCAAGCTTTATAAACGGTAACGTGTAAGGTTTAGTAGACACTGAACTGTTGGACTGAGGGCATTTGTAGAAGTAGTGTCAGTTTAATGATACAGTGTAATAACAAAGATCAATAGTGTCACCCTCCTCCTTTATCCACGCTTGGGACTGGCACTGCACGGAAGGTAGTCACTGCACTTGCACCTTCAGATGAAAATGGCCACCAGTGCATATATTGCTGAATGGAGCTATACTGACAATGGCGAAAAGAGTGCAACTGTTTCTGATGTTGTATCTCATTTTCTGCTGTCGCTGTTGCTGGCTGTGCATCTTTAACCACACACTGAACTGAACAGCTTGTGAATTCATCCACAGAGTAACACATCAAGTTTTCAGTTGCATGGTTAGAGAAGCGAAATATTCTGTAGGACAGGGTTGGAGGTGATAAAGTCTGTATAGATACAGCTAAGTACATCAGCAACTGAAATCCTTGAGTCCTACTTTTTTGTATCAAGCGGTCAAAGAGCTGTTCCCAGTGGAAGTATACTTTGATCTTATGAGACGATGTTCAGGGCAAGACAGTGCAGTTAATTTTCTCCACCTAAGCCCCACTTCTGATAACGCAAAACGTCTAAAAAGTGGTTCTTAAAAAATTCTGCATATAAGTACACACTACTTATATGCTTACTTTCTGCCTAGCAAACTAAGCAGCAAACATAAAAGCCTGCTACAGCAACCCAAATATAGTTCAGAAAATGCCCTCGTGAATAAGGTGGTGCCCCGCGCTTGGCTTTTGAGTGGCGCTTTAGAAATTCCGAGTTTACGATTACGACTACCAGCAACAATAGCCATAGCACAATTGCACAATGCACATGAATCCGAAAGCAGCAGAAGAAGAAGAAGTCTGTACGCACCAGATGACAACGACTTCCCGCCAAAACACCGACATCTAAGAACTCTGCAATCCTGTTGGCAGCACGGCAGAATAATTCCAAAGCCGTGCTTGTTCGAATCGCGTTGGTCACGCGTCAGGTCTTTGATGACGGGCGTCGTCTGCACGAGAACATGATTAATTCGATGGACGACGACGGACGCGTTCGTCCGTCCGTTCGCTTCGCTCATCAGTCGCGAACTTTCCGACGCCTCGTAGAAAACGGATTCTCGATTCGTGTCACGTTCGTCGGAAGTCGCTACGACTGTCGTCACCGTCGGAGAAGAAGGACTTCCTACGCCGACCTCGACGACTGAATTCAAGTTCGCGTCCTTATCGCAGACAACATCTTCCGCCGCTGGTGCGATCGTCTGCTGACAGTTGTTCGACTTCTTGACTTTTGTTTTGTGATGTCGTCCCCTGCGATGTCGCAGCGACATCGTGACGGCCGGCTTCGGTCTCAGCCACCCATTCGCCTGTGCGACGTTACGGAAGAAAAGACGCACTTTCCGGCCGACGCGACGGCCGACGTGGCCGATGTATCGGATGATCTCGTCGTAGCAGCCGCCGAGCTCCTGGTTGCTCATGAGCGTGCTGCTCGAGTGGAAGCGCTGCCGTTCCTGCAGCATGCGCTCCATCTCGCGCTTCTTTGTCTCCGAGAACTGCGTTGCTATGACGACGAGGCAAAGGTTGATCATGAAAAACGCGCCGATCTGAAATTCCACAGCGAAACATCATGCTGACAGAGTGATAAACGAATAGCAGCCTAATCTAATCTAATCTAATCTACTCCGTCCTGTCTTAGCATGTTATCACATGTTGGTGCATCAAAAGAGCTTGCATTTGACACTTTAGCAAAGAGCTGGGCTGGTTCCTAGTCACTTTTAGTAGGTCTACACTCGCGCCAGTAAAGCGTTAAGCAAAGGTACACTAAGTTACCTAAGTACATGGTTTCGAGATGAAAAGAATACAAACAAGGCTCTGGTACTGCTACTGGTGACGATGGTAATCGTTTGCTGCTAAATCCCTCTAAAACTCAGTTCATCTGGTTTGGTACTCGCAGGCAATTGGCGTCCATTGACCTGCACTTAATAACAGCAACTTTCCCTGATATCTCGTTCTCTCTCACAGTGCGAGACCTTGGAATTACCTTGGATCAAGAGCGCAATTTCTAAAAGCACACCAATTTGGTCACTCTTCATAAAGGAAAGATAAGACAAGATAAGAATATTCTTTAATATACCAATTGCTATCCGCATTTTGGTGTACATACAAAGTATAATAAACAAACGTACATAATTTCTATATCCAATCAATGTCAAAGTGTTTTAGAATAGCATAAAATCCTGAGTCCAAATCCAATATAAATTTTAAATTTAAAAAAGAAGTTCTTTTAATGATCAACAATTCATGCTGCACTTTGGTTTATATGGTATTACATTTAAATATGATAAAGCATCCTCATTAAAAAAGATTTCCTCGTTAGGTTGTCCGGAGGAGGAAGATCACCAGCTAAAATCTGATAGTGGTGAGTAGATGGATATAGAAAAATTCTAAACAGATGGATATACTGAGGGACTAGAAAGTGAGCCATAATTATTCTAGTATAAAGAACTAGACAATCTGGTTGAAGACCAGTATCAGTATCAGTACACAATGACAGATGCTTACCACAATCAGAGCCACAAAGTAAATCCAATCCCAGAATGAATGGACATCCTGCACATAGTACATTATGTTCACCCACCCAGCCAGACTGATCACCTGACACAACATAAACAACGAATTCAGCAAAATATGCATTAGACACAGAGGGACAAACTAACTCTAACTCAATCACCAAAATACCAACTAATTATCAAAAGCAGTGACTGCCAAATAAATAGCCTAATTTATGAATAAACATTGTCTTCCTACCAATCACATAGGTGTCTCCAGAATCTATGCAAGGCCTTCTACTATGGATACTTGGAAATAGTAGTCTTAGAAGTTCAATTTGCAAAAGGTTCAAACACTTCAACCAACTGTGGAGTTAGAACACAGGCCATAGAATGAGCAGAGTGGCTTTTTGTCTCCTAAATATGCATCTGCTCCCTAGCAGTTAATCACATCTGTAATTGCCTCAACTCCTCGACCTTGCTGGACAGTTCATCTATCAAGACAGCCCTTCCTCTTCTCCCAGGCTTAAAGACTTCCTTGCTGCCTCTGGCATTCACCGCATTTTTTTCAGACCAGTCGTAAATCAATATTTGTATTAAATCTATATTCTTTCTTTACCAACAGAAAAACCCGTTTGTAATTACATTAATAAAGTAACGATTCGATTGCAGAAATTAAAAGAAATAAATTAAAAGAAATAGCAGAAATTAAAATAAAATTTCTGTAAGACAAAAACAAGCGATAAAAAGATACCATACACCAGTCATTTAAATAGAAAAGCCATTTATTAAAAAAAAATCCAATAAAAATGGAATGAAAATATGGCATTTTTATTTATTTTTTTGCCCCGAGGTACATTTGATCCCTCAGGGACTTACACCCGAATTGCTAAAATAAAAACATCTGGAACGGCACCTAGTTGTCGTTGAAATCCAGTGCAGGAAAAGAGCCGCAGAATGCCACCGCATTAAATTATTATTATTATTATTATTATAATCATTATTATTATTATCACTATCATTATTAAACAGAAAACAATAGCACAGCGAATCTGTTAAATGATGCAAGTGAAAAGACTTAAAAAGAGTATGTAAGAGGCAGAACAAGTGCCACTTGCAAACGCAACAAAGATGCAAGATAAGCCAACGCAACAACAGACTGACTGACTGATCCTACAGTCCAACCTGAAAGATTGCAATCCACGCAAGTCCGATATTGTCGAACGATATGGTTCCCTGGAAGGGATTCGTCGATTCATTTCTACACACGGTATAATACTGGTTCCAGTTGACACACGATTCATTCGTTGGTGTGTTGTTCGCGAACGGCGTTGCTGAATCGTTGCACATCAGGTACGTGTGATGGTAGTTTGGAATTTCGTTGCACTTCGTCATGCCGTCGTCTTCTGGTTGGCTGCAGATGAAGTCGCGATCGAATTTGTCAACGAAGAAAGGCAGGAGCCTGAAGTCGGATAAAATTCAGAGAATAATTTCATGAGATCTGGATGTCTCGTTTAAAAAAAACGGTCATTAGTTTTTCGGCTTCTCATCTAACAGAAGAGTACTGAGGGTATCTTGAAAGATCCGAGACTCGCAGGATTTTAAAAACAGTCTTTCAATGAGGGCTTAAAGTGTGACTAGACGGCCATAAATGGAGTTCACGCATTTATCTTCAAATCTAAACGTTGTCCTGCCATTTGTTAGATTATCACAGCCTGGCAAGGTATGGGTGTCCAGGCACTTCTTTCTCACAATTTAAGCACTGCTTTTAGTATATAGTTTCTAACTATATTATATTTTTAGTACGTGCTTTCTATCAAACTCAACCATAAGCACTAAGTAGCCATTAGTGTGAATTATGTTATTGCACACCTACAGCAGTTTGCCGTTTTTTGGAATTAAACGAATAGCCTATACATACACACATACATACGTACATACATACATACATACATACATACATACATACATACATAATGATATATACATAGTTACACATCAGTATACACAAGCAAGCATCTAGAATGCCATCATAGTTCATAGGTACTACAGTACCAATATTCTTGAAGTAAGCAGATGCGATTAAACACATCGCGAATGTACATCACTCAACGCTACGTTACTGGGTCTTTCTTGCGGCTTTCAGAGTTCAAAGCAACACTGGCGTAATGGCGTAATAAATTAGCATAAAGACTCCTCTCAATGAAGCACAGACTAATCAATAACAGAAACCCAACAACCATGTCCAGGATTTTGTTACTAACTGATAATGAATTTTCATATTATTGATTTTAGCCAAGATTTGGCAATTTAGTATCTATCATCATCAGTGACATATATACATATATCACATGTGATGCATACGATAAATATGTATATAACTGTTGATACAGAAACTATTATGTATTTTCTGCAAAATTATTGGCAGAACAATCCGTCAAAGCTTCTTAAATGGATTATCCAGTTTTTTTCTATTCAGTGCAGCAGCATTCGGCATGCTGTTTTATCAGCACATCTGCCATTCAGTTTTGTACCAACAGAGACATTGATTTCTGCCACCTCTAATATCAATTGACATATAACAGACGGTTGGCAGATCAAAGAGACTCGGATATAATACACCGATGATAGATTAATCATTGAACACCCAAGAACTGCACTTTTACTTCAGAACTCTTAGATTCGAATTAACGACTACCGACGTTGCTAAATAGTTAATCCAAATACAATTTCATCATTTAACTGTAATCGTATACCTACTTCATAAATCTAAAGCACTACTCTAAAACTAAGCACAGGGTACCAGCTTATTAAGCAGGGCTATGTCAAGTCAGAGGGGGTTGCCCAATGTCCATGGATACAATTAAGTGATGATTCAGGTTCAGTTGCGAGAAAAATTATTATAAAACTTGTCCATTTCCAAATCTGCCCAACATTGCATTCAAACACAAATAAGGAATATTCATTCACAAAATAACTTCTGGCCATTCAATCAAGAAATTACCAAGATAGCCAGCCTCATTGACAACTGGGTAGGTATAATTGTGGCAAACTGTGGGAACCAGATTCCATTAGGAGAATCTTGAGCAATCTTCAAGACATACATGTTCTGGTCTCAAAGGTAAGTTTAGTCAATGGAAAATCTGATAATAAGCCCGGGTCCTCATTTGAAAGCTGCTTTCAGTATAACACTTTATAAACTATAAGACAGATTTCAAGCGAATCTTTGCTCCTTAGGTTGAATTGGCAGCAGTGCTAGAAGGCACGTGTACAAGCAATGGACAAATGTTGGCTATTAAATTAAGCAACAAAGGAAGGCAAACTGAACACATCCTGACATAAGAAAGAGCTGATCCAGTATAAAATGAATGGTGTATTTCACAAATGTATGTTCAAAGTCTTAATCTGCATTAGACGAAATCAATAATTGTGATGATACGTCTAAAAGCAGATACATCATACTGAGCCAGTGCATTAATTAGGCAGCATTCTATGCATCCAGGATGTAATAACGTCTTCGCAGACGTTGACAGAAGATGAATAATAGACCTACAACCATCTGAGTGGAGAAAAACTTGCACGTTTTCCTGCACAATTGGCAGGCAGACGTATATTTTTGGTCGGCTGCATACATGAGCAGTTGTCACACAGACGACTAATTTGCTGCATGATTTATAGGATGACCAGTACGCTCTCACTTGTCAATGCTTCTCAGTAGTAGGACACAAGGTCAGTTGTACCACACACACACTTAATGTACAAACCAGGATCTGATGACCTTGGTGTCAACAGCTGACCAGGTCAGTCCAGTTTTGTGGTCAGTCCCTTCTTCAGCTCAGGCTGTGAATAATTATTTGTTGGTTGGTAATTTAATTTGCTGTTCAGATGGCCAGTTGCTACAGTTGTGATTGCAAGGTCAGCTTATTTTTTGCCCAGTTCTTTATAATTTATTTAATTCAATACATTCAATGCCTGCAAAGTCAAGTGGTCCAAACCAGCTAATTTAGCAGCTCAGTCACAGGCACAAATACTCAGTCAGTCAGTCAGTCAGTCAGTCAGTCAGTCAGTCAGTCAGTCAGTCAGCCAGCCAGCCAGCCAGCCAGCCAGTCAGTCAGTCAGTCAGTCAGTCAGTCAGTCATCCTGCCTGCCAGCCAGCCAGCCAGTCAACCAGCCAGCCAGTCAGCCAATAAACATTGAATCTAACCCTGGAGAGCAGCACGGGCGTTATTTAATATTCGAAAGGTGTCATAAGCTCCAACATCATGCATCTCATCAGAAATCTATGGAACTATCATAGCTCAGACAGGTATAATGCTCTGCTGATCTGCAGTAAACAAGGAGCCAAGAAGCATCGTCTGTCAAATGCACCTGGTTCTGTTTTGTGTTCAGATGTATCGAATGAAACTCATCTCCCAACTCATTCCAGCAACGTCTGCCTTTTCATGTACTTTCACTGTCTCCAGATTGCAGGTCATTTTCGTGCAACAAAATGAACTCTAACACTTAAACAGTGTACTAAATGCAACTGGGAACCAATGCAGCTCATTGTTAAACTGTAACAAGACAACTACAGGGTGCAGTTGTCCTACAGGACTTACACTACTATGATCAACAAGACAACTACAGGGTGCAGTTGTCCTACAGGACTTACACTACTATGATCAACAAGACAACTACAGGGTGCAGATGTTTTACAGGACTTACACTACTATGATCGAAATGTCAAGATTGGCAGCAATCTAAAATTGAGATAATTATATTCTAAACTTAACTTTGTTCCGGAATAGATTTACCAAAGCAGACGAATAAATGAACGAAAATGTGGACCTGTGCTACACTTTAGCCTCTAATCTTATACAACAACAGCAACAACAATGCAGTTATCGATCTATGCATATAAAGTAGAGTCGCGGTTCTAGGACCGTTTAGGTCTACAACGCAAGAAGCAGAATGCATTTATCAGTGGAATCCTATGCGGAGTTGAGTGCAGCACACACCTCCTCTTATAAATATATTTCTGCCAAATCCTCTTAAGAAATAAAATCAAATGCGGGATACGCGGCTCATAAAGCGATAACTCTGCCAAGTGGATATGCGAATGCACCCTATCTGTTTCGACATGCGAGGTCATCATCGCAGCTCCTGGCTGCATGAAGAACTGGCTACAGACGAACAGACCAGATGTGTTCCGGTTGCGTGGTGCACTACTTGCATTTGTTTATCATGCACAACGGCAGCAGCAGACGGACTCCCACACAGACTCACATGATGCTGCTGCTGCTGCTGCTCCAGCATGCTGTCTGGCTTCTTCACCTTCTTCTTCTTCTTCTTCCTTTCGTAGCACAACAACAACAAAGATATTCCGTCTGCTAAAGATTCCTCGTTAGATTCAGGCACAAAGAAAACGAAACATGGGCTACGCCGCTTTTCTCTCGCTGTGCACGTGCGTGACGGGATGTGTGTCACGTGCCACTCTTATATGCCTGGCGTGAATTATGCCCCGCGGCAGCAATAGCACCCACGCGATTAACTCGACGAAGCTGTTACGCAGGCGCACATGCAGTATGTTACAGGATGAGCGAAATATGAGCGCCAAGTGCACGAGTACTCGGGGTAATAAGTGGCATGGGAGCACATAGAGCTAGTTCAGGTGTTCTGTTTCGAAGACAACTTTGAGAAACGTCTTTGACTTTTTCTACATCTGCACTTCATATCGGAAAATTATACTAGGTTTTCCAATTAAGCGCAGTCCATGTTGAGCTTGCTATAAGAGGCAAATCAGTTTTAAATAATTTCTATTTTCATAAACATAATCACTAGCTATAGGCTTATAATTGCAATGTCATTGCTTAGCCACAATATGTTCACTTAAACTCAAAGGTGGAATGCAAAGAATATGCACGGATAATCTTGAAATTATCAGAAAGGACCTTAACAGGGGCATGGACTGCTGTTCAGTCAATATTTATGATAGATCTTAAACCATCAGTTAATCAGGGAAATGCCTAATCATACCTTGCCTAATCATACCCCCACCATCCTGCTTAAATTCATCGTTATAGAGCCTTTGTGTTTTCACATAAGTTGAGAGATATTAGGCTATGTTAAATAATCCTACGCTATTTCATTTACGGTTAATGTTAATGTCTCGATTTTACACTGGTTAGGTTTTTTGTTGCAAGTTGCCTTGGCCACGTGACTGCATCAGTGACCATCCCTATGATGTAACAGGCAGCACAGCACAGACGAGTCATACCATACGCCGTGCGTGTACACTGCTGCTAGCCGGTGTTTACATCTCGCCGGATGGCTCCCATGGGTCAGTGGAATGACCTCGACTGCTGTCACTGGTGGCGCATCCAACTACAACTGACAAGCGACGAATGACTTCTCCTACACGCATCCTTGCTTGAGTCTCGACGATTAGCCGGCGAGCATCATCTACCACCTACCAGAGACTCTGATCAACCACATCATCTACCAGCTGTCTACGGGAATCCAATGGTTAACTCTACGTGTTTGCGAGGGTTCACCACTGGTGACTCTTTCCACTTACTGTGTTTTGTTTTGCGACTTGTTGCTATTTTTCACTCGCTATGACTCTTAACGTCATTTCGGCTAGTTAGTGCAGAGTGCACCTCTGAGTAGATATCTTGAAGAGCCGATATATAAATTCTCAGAATGAATGAATGAATGAATGAATGAATGAGTCAACAGAGGACGCAATGGCAATCGATCTGTTTCCGTTGACTTGTCGAGACCATGGCTAACGTCAACACCTAAGAAAGAAGTCCCATCATTTGGCATCAAAGTAGATCAGAAAAACAGAACTTAGGGAACAAGCCAGGACATTCGCAATCAGTAAAAACTGGCTGGGAGTTGGTGTTCAAAGGGGAAGAGGGCCAACAACAGAGAGGAAGAGATGCAGTTGTATCGGTGGGTGCATTCTTTCCAAGCAGAGACACATCGTTTGTGCATTATAAGGGTGAGATTCATCAAAAGCCTTAACTACTCAGCTTGGCAAACTAGAAGAGTGACCAGTGCAGCAGCAGACCCATGGCACATATCCACATGCAGCTACATCAATGGATTCCAATCCAAAGCTGATACATTGGGGGCCCGGTAGAGTAGTGGTTAACACGCTGGCCAAGAGTGCGAGAGGTAGTGAGTTCGAGCCCCCGTTGGGCGGATTTGCTTTGTAGGCTGCCATTGGCGCCGTGTAATTACAAAGCTGTCTGTTCAGTTGGTAGTTAAGTTTAATTAAGATTACTGCATAACCTGTAAATGTAAAGCGCAGTGCGTCTTGCAGGCGTTTAATTAAAGAAAAAATATTATTATTATTATTATTATTATAACAACATCACGATCAGAATCTCTTTACCAAGTTATGTTGACAGTGACGAGCAAAGCCAATGTTCAGCAGCATCTGCAAACCACACTAATGCCACAGCTCAGCAGCTGCGCTCACTACTGGAGCATGTCCAGGTATACATCAAATCCTTGATGCATGTAGATCAGGCATTGATCAAGGGACAGTTGATAGATCAAGTGACACCAACAGCTAACACTATCCGACAACATCACTCCACAAATGCGTGTTGCCCCATCTCTGTCGATACATATTAATGCAGCCGCAGACATTGCATGCAGTCTATGTTGTCCAAGACTCAACCATATACATCAAGAAGCTACATGCTGACATGTAGGCCAAGGTGATACACACAGAAAAAGTCTGCCAAAATTCACAAAATCCATAGAATAAATGACAAATAGGTCACATATCCAGCCGAACACCAGCAAACTTCGACATGATGGGAGCCACTGAGTCTATTCAGAATTTAGACTTAAAGCAAACAACGGAAATGACAATGAAAGGACAATGAAAGGAAAATGAAAGGACAAGGACAAAGAAGACGAATCAATGGCCGACATAACGTTGAACACATTCGTAAAAGTTCATAAGAATGTAAACACTTGAAATTGAGAGTAAAACAGTATTATATATTTTTTATTGAATTGGTCAACAATTAATATCTTTAGAGAAAAGGCTGATTTTGCTTTCATCAAAAACATAAAAAAATATTCCAAATAAAAATCAGAATTTCAAAATAAATGAAATTTTCTGAACACAACAACATGTAAGAAGCACTCCTACATCTTACACCTGGTTTAGCAAATTTGTAGTATTATATGTTGAGACGCAAAAAAGGAATAAATAATGGGTATGGTAAACCCTGTATCTTTATCTGTAAGAAAACATGCATCTACAAGATTTTTCATTGAATATACAACGTTACCTGTAGCCTCAAATATAACAGGAGTTATAAATATATCTAATTATACGATATGGAATTGTTTTCATCTTTGTGGTCATTTTGTCTGAGTTCTCTGTGACAGAGTTACATGATGACAAATAGTAGCAATAGTGCACGTGCCCAGACTATACATACTTATAACGATATTAATATAGAAACACAAGTCAACAATGCCACTGCCTGTTGTAGCTCTTGCTATTCATTATGGCATAAGGAACAAGGCTCCAAACAGAAAGGAGAGACACTAGAAACGAGTGATGAATTTAATGACTAGAAACGAGTGATAATTTAATGACTAGAAACGAGTGATGAATTTAATGACTAGAAACGAGTGATGAATTTAATGACTAGAAACGAGTGATGAATTTAATTACTAGAAACGAGTGATGAATTTAATGACTAGAAACGAGTGATGAATTTAATGACTAGAAACAAGTGATGAATTTAATGACTAGAAACGAGTGATGAATTTAATGACTAGAAACGAGTGATGAATTTAATGACTAGAAATGAGTGATGAATTTAATGACTAGAAACGAGTGATGAATTTAATGACTAGAAATGAGTGATGAATTTAATGACTAGAAACGAGTGATGAATTTAATGACTAGAAATGAGTGATGAATTTAACGACTAGAAACGATTGATGAATTTAATGACTAGAAATGAGTGATGAATTTAATGACTAGAAATGAGTGATGAATTTAATGACTCGAAACGAGTGATGAATTTAATGACTAGAAATGAGTGATGAATTTAATGACTAGAAATGAGTGATGAATTTAATGACTAGAAATGAGTGATGAATTTAATGACTAGAAACGAGTGATGAATTTAATGACTAGAAACGAGTGATGAATTTAATGACTAGAAATGAGTGATGAATTTAATGACCAGCAACGAGTAATGAATTTAATAACTGCAGAATTTCTAAGATCAATTCAGACACAAGTAGATTAAACAAGAATAAACTTCATTCAACAAACTAACAGGCAAGAAATCTGTCTTCTTACACAATCTTATTACAGCACAAATCATCTCCAGACCAACAAAGAAAGAAATATATTTTTTTACACAAAATCGGCACAGCGAAAACAAGTTTACCTTCCTATGCCACTGAATGGGATTTGAATCAAAACGGAAGATATCATCAAGGACAAAGAATACGACCTACCGTTCGTTGGAAACGTTGGCTGGCAGATCAAGGTAGCATCGTTGACGAAGTAGACCTGCCCATAGTTGAACACCGATGATGCCGAAGATGAAGAATACGAAGAAGCAGAGAAGTAAGATGTTGCCCAACATAGGCAACGTATCGAGCAACAACATCACTAATATGCGCATACCTAAAACAAAAACAAATCCAGACCGATTCACGACAGACGAAACAAATGAAAATGAAGAATAGGAAAAGGTGCAGAATTTATACAAAATTAATACCAAAGCAGAGCATAAATCAAGGTACAAACAGATGTTCCCAAAAATTAGATCCATTTGACCAGATTTGTAACATCTAAATAACTGCCAGTAAGTACATTGTGGCATCATTACATCTCAAACCATTGGAGAAACGAAGTTTACATTCATCCCTCAGTATTGTGTATGGCAAGCAGAGCTATGCGCCGGCCGCGCCGCGCCGCCGCCGCCGACGTTTCGTGGGCGCCGCCGCCGCCGATTTTTAGGGGTCGGCGCGCCGTTGCCGCCGCCGCTGAAAATTTGTTGGCGCGCCGCCGATGTCACGTTAATTCGTTTATTTCTTTTTGTTGCATTTTTCATCTCTTGCATGATTTCGCGAAAAAATTGCTAGGTCAGTACGATATTAATCTTTTTCTTATCTTCTTAAATTTTCGTGGCAACACCGTTTTGGCGTCAATGCTACGAAACCTATGAAGCCGCCTATTCGCTTTGACTTTTGGAACAGTGCGCTTAACGTTTAAACCTTTGTGGATTTTGTGATTCGATTTCAGTTATGACAGCAGCGAAGGAAAAAGAACTCCAGGAAGCCTAAGTAAATTGTTATGCCGTGTGTGCCTTCCTTCCTGATAGTTCGACCATGCGCTAGGATGGAACAGAATCGTCTGCCCCTAGTATTAGGATATAGTTACTATCACGTTCCAAAGAGTTCGCGCTCTGCAATTTTATGTAGGTGATTGGTCGCGTCTGCAGGCTTGTGATTCTCCATTGCCGGCCAGTTACTACCTGATTCCAATTTTCTCACCATTAGGCCTTCGTGACCTATGCGAAATTGGTGATTCAGCTTTCGAGCATTAATAGCCCTGTCTGTAAGAACAATGGAGCAATGTTGGGCAATTGGGCAATAGATCCTATTTAGGATGAGAAAATTCTTTAATTCACCAATTGCTAACCGCATTTTGGTTTACACATGTGGTAGAATGAAATGAAATGCAGTTAATATACATAAGATAGTAATGGATAACGGATTCCAGTTAATTTCCATGTTTTCAGACGAATTTATATTGCTGGAAGCCCGTGAAGTAGATTTCAAAAGGTATTTATTTAGTTTGATTCCGATAGAGGCCTACGTCCAGTTAAAATGATCATAGCCGGAATAAACTAGGATCAACAGTACTCCATGATGACGGTCCGAGATAGGACCAAAGATCCAGTACCAAAGTTTTCCAGTTTGAAAAGTAAATACAAATTCTGTAGATCGCACATTTTGTCAGCAATTTGAGTAACGTCTCACAGATGGGATTCGATTAAGAAAAGAAAAACATTTTTCACATAAAAGAAGTCTAACTTATTGTGACTTGACTTGTTTAGATCGAACGATTGTGCTCAGCAATTAGGTTTTAAAAAGATGCTATGAGTTTTGCGTGGAAGTCGTTCGGAATATTGGCCGATAAATCAGGAAAGGTGGTGAATTCTAACCAAGTTTACTACTCAGTGTCCATTTACAAGGGAAAATTAAAGCACCCTCAGTCCCTGCGTGACTTTGTATTCATTCACAATAAGTCCACTTTTGTGGCAGGTCAAGAGTGAAATAGGCAGGCAGCGCCTCCACTGCGCAAACAACCCTTTAGCTTCTATTCGTAGGTCACGTAAGCTGGAGGCTGGAATTTGAAAACGCTGTCATGTGGTTTGATAGTCAAGCCTTTGTAAAGTTTTGTAATTCAACGTCTGTTCTGAGAATAATTGTTTCTCATGAATATCATTTCAAGACCAGATAATTGTCAAAAGTTATTGCTGAACAGGCATATCTTAATAACATAGGTTAATTGTGTACCAACTTCTAAAATAAGTATGCGACGCTGGAGCACTAATCCCACAACGCCGCGCCACCGACGCCGACATTTCAAGGGCGCCGCCGCCGTCGATTTTTGTTGGTCGGCGCGCCGCCGCCGTCGACTAAAAATGACCGGCGCGCCGCCGCCGACACTTTCAAGTCGGCGCAGGGCTCTAATGGCAAGTTTCTACAATGCAGACATATTCAACTTGCCCAATATTGTTTCCTTAATGACACTTAACATCAAACAGGCCAATGCAGAGAGCGCCTCTGAGTAGATTTCTTGAAGAAGCACTAGGCCTATATAAAGTTTCGGAATGTTAGATGAGAAGCCAAAAAACTAACTGCTTTTTTTAAAAATGAGACATCCTGATCTCGTGAAATTAGCTGTGGCTGGGCTGGGAGCACCCCTGAGTAGGTTTCTTGAAGAGGCGTTATTATAAAGTTTCGAAATGAATGAATGAATGAATGAATGAATGAATGCATTGTCATGTCTGTTGATCATTTATTTTTAAGTCTCTAATAGAGTGATCTGTTCAAAGACTGAATAACATGATTTATGATTAATAAATCAAGATTACCATAGATTAAGAGATTGCCTAAGAATGCTTTCTACTCACTTGGAATTCGGTTGATGGCTCTCAGCGGCCTCAGAACTCGTATTGTTCTAAAAGCCGACAGATTCAAATTCTCCATTGCTACAGCGTATTCAACAACACTACAAATCAAGACAACACAGCGCTAGATGAAGTTTGAAATTCGAATGAAAACTACGTACAAGGATGACATTGATCCATTTCCCACTTCGACGTAGAAGGGTGGACTTGGCAGAGTGTATGGTGTCCTTCCATGTTGCTGCGCCTAAGAAATGGAGCTGACTACCAATATTTGTCCGTATGAAAACTATAATGTGAACATTAGAAACAAATATAAATTTGAGCCAAACCAAATCAGTTCCAGGTCAAGATTAAAGGATAAGCCTGGAGCCACATTGTATGCCCGTATGGTGTCTGGAATTGAGCAACACGAGAGGTAGTTAAAGGAAGAGGAAGAATCAGGATAGGACATATGGGAAAACAATTTTCAACACAAGCTGCACTGGTTTCCCAGTCACTCTTAGTAAAAGCTCACAGTTTAAGTTGAGTTTTACAATACCATGCCCCACATCTAGTGAAAGACCTGCAGAGATAGAAGAAGTTTAGTTTTGGTGAACTCATAAGATGACATGGATAATTGCCACAATTCTGACAGGACGAGATTTGTAGCAATTTCCAAAGTTTATGGCTTAGGTGACCTACAGACAGAAAAGTGCTATGTCAAAAGAGAGCTGGCCGAAAGAGGAGTGGCTATAACTGCATTATAAATAGCTGACAATAGATAGGTGGTTTGAAATGAGTTCAGTGGGTATCAAATGCCGTTTAGTAGCGGATTTTGGTGACCACATGAAGAAAACGATCTACAGAATTGGTGATACTATTTGCAAGAAGGAGATGAATAGATAAGTGTTGTCAGCATAATTGTGTGAAAAAAGTGTTGTCAGCATGATTGTGTGAATAGTTAAGTGTTGTCAGCATAATTGTGTGAATAGCTAAGTGTTGTCAGAACAAATGTGTGAATAGCTAATTGTTGTCAGCATAATTGTGTGAATAGTTAAGTGTTGTCAGCATAATTGTGTGAATAGTTAAGTGTTGTCAGCATAATTGTGTGAATTAGCTAAGTGTTGTCAGCCTTGGTCAGCTTTAACCCATTACAGATGAGGGTGTACTAAACGCTGTGGAAACAATACTTTTTGTTGTTAAGAGTGAGCTTGGTGGAGCAGAATCATGGATGAATAGAATATATCCACAAACGAATCTTTGTGGAATTCTGCACGTGAAAGAGCATGACTGGAAAAAGCTTCCGACGTTTTGGCAGAGACGAGGCAGGAAGGGAGACATGGGACACAGCAGAAATAAGCATCAGCAAAACCAACGCAGGTTTAAAATCTATGGAATAGGATCAACAGAATTAAATGCTGCTGAAATATCAGAGACACAGAAAAAAGTAGAAATAATGATGGATGGCAGAATCAAGATACAACAGAGGGAAATGAGTAAGGATTCAGTTGAGCATAATTTGGTTAAAAAAATACAACTGGTGTAGACTACAAAGTCACTTAGAAGGCAGTTTGTCGTTATAATATACATAGTTACTTACAGTTAATTCGAAGATGAAAGACGTTGCTTGAGCAGGAGACTTTAAGAAAGTGGAGTCAGAGGATGAGAAGAAGTGGATTGCGGATTTAAGTGGGGGAGGGCAAGCATTTGGATGGATGTTGCCTGATAGAAGGATTAATCAATAATCATGTTGAAGAGAGTATGGCAGGTGTAGTGCTGCTGAGGTTCTGTGATGTCATGGCATGAAATAAAAATGATCAAGGAATGCAGAATAGGTGCAACTCCATGCTGGTGCAGTGTCAACTGAGGTGAGATTGTTATTATGATGCAGATCAGAGGGGTGACCAGTACGCAACATGAAAGATGGTTAGACAGCATAAGTTGAACAGGAGAAGTATCATTCACAAACACAATGTCATGTCAGACAATATTTAGGGACTGCACATTGGGTGCAACTGACATGGCTGTAAGTTAAGGATGCACGAGGAAGAAAGGATGAATGATACTAGCAAACATTATGCAATAGATTCGCAAGGAAGTGCAAAAATACTCTGGAACAGACTCAACAAAAGTAAAAGCAATCCATGTAGAGAGAAAGAGAGAGAAAGAGAGAGAGAGACAGAGAGAGAGAGAGAGAGACAGAGAGAGACAGACAGAGACAGAGACAGAGAGAGGAGAGAGAAAACCTGGGAGCATCTCAGAGTAGGCATTTTGGAAAGCACTATGCATGCATTCTGAATTATTTAATTGATCAAGTAATGCATTCAATATTTACTCCCACAGAAATTCAGGGTAACCAACTCTTTATCACAGCAGAAAGACACATGATCATCATTAGCATAAAAATGAGACAGCAAGCACCTCAGTCCTGCTCTCTGGTTACTGTAAAAGATGCACAGCATAGCACACCTGTCTCGCAAATAACAAGAAATACACCTGAGTCCGAGAGTCAGTCGTGCTGGGATTCTCACCTGGTCTTCTTTGCCTTATGTAATCCTCTTCAGTGCAGCATGTACAAGCCATATCTATCACTGACTACCAGCAGAGCCGCCATCTAACATGGAGGCCAATGCATGACACTAGTCTTGGTAGGTACATCACTTGTAAACGAAAACAAAACGAAAAAGAAGCAAACTCGTTCTGCACTCAGCCATTCTACCTCACTCCTTTCTTACCCTATTCTCTCATTCTCAATCGCACTGTGTCACAATTCTACTAATTATTAATCGGCCAGTTCTTTTGCGAACGCCTCTTGCAGGCATGATAGCCATAAAATTATTCTAGTCAGTTTAAGTTAAGAGCAGGCTAAACATTGCATCATCACTGGCAACAAGAAGACTATTATGACTCAGCATAAATGTCGGCCATTCTGCAGTCGGATCAGAATTAGGTGAAAATTAGAATTCCAAGATAAGAACAGCAATGACATTAGTAAATCATACATCCAAAATTAAACTTCCAATGTAAATTAACATTCGGAAAGTAACACACATGCTGCAGTGATTCAGCTAAAAAGAAATTGAAATGTTAGTAAACACTGTTTCGTATAAATCCTCATCAAACGTCAGCTTCGTATTACATTGGACAGCAGCAGCACAACGATACAAAATACTTATTTATCCAATATAAGCAACTCGTATAAATCACGCCACTTGAATGAGCCGCGCTTCAAAGCGTTTGAATCAACGCAAACAGGAAATGAAAAGAGAAAATAAAACACGTGCAAGGCTGTTCTGCGGACCAGTCCAAGTGCTGCAGAAGCGTCATCATGCAAAGCCAACTACTACGCTATCCAATAAAATTCCACAGATTTCCCCAGCCCATAAACTCATCCCTAGGCCTATTGATGGAAAGAAAAGCACAGACTTTACCCTGAAAGAACTATGAACATGTCAAGGCGATTCCACGTTTCCATAAGGTAGGCCTTCTTTCCGATCAGACCCATCGCCACGACCTTGACGACGAGTTCCGCTGCGAAGAACGCAAAGATGAAATGGTCGAATCCTTCGAGAACCTGGCAGCGAGTCGTGTCGCAGATGACGTCGATGCAAGGCTCGTACATGCCAAGCGTGACGCAGTTGAGAATGATGACAGCCATGCTGATGCGCTCAAACCATGTGCGAAAAACCAGTTAAGGAAATGACATACGTACATCGTCACACACCTCATAGCTTAGCAAACTTTTCATGGAAAATCAATCAATTGAATTGTTGTATGTTGAAAAATTTAACTCTTCATAGCTCATTCTGTTCAGAGTGGTACACGCAAGTATGTATCATGTCTCTTATGTCTTGCTGTAGGATAGTTCAGTTAGGTTGGTTCAGGCAGGTTTAAGTGAGACACCACCACAACATTTGCAATGTAGGGTAAGGTAATACGTAAAGCATGAAAATGCAGAAGTCAGGTAACAAAGTCAAAGTCAGGTCAAGTCGCGGTAACATTCTATCGTTCTATGACAGTCTTAGAACTGCCTCTTTAGCCCAGGTTGAATCGGGAGCACCTCTGAGTAGTAACCTTGAAGGAGAGCCATGTAAATCCTTGAAACGAATAAATGAATATAAACTTACGTATTGAAGGTAAGGCAGAGCGCAAAATGGTCTCTAACTAACGACAGATTCTTATCGCTTATCAGATGTACAAGACCACAGAGGTGTTGAATGATCATATGTTGGCTGCATCCCAATATTTACAAAAACAACCCATCACAGTAGTTAACTGAAGATTGACATGGCTTAGCAACCTTCCCATGACACATCCAATCTATGTCGTCCAAGACAATCAAACTTGCTTACATCCGTACATCTGAAGGCAAACCAATATGCTCTATGACAATTGTAAATCACTGTGACAATGACTTAATTTCATGATCTATGATACTAATAATTATGTCCACAGCCGAAAGGAAGACGAAAAGCGTGAATGACTACAGCAAATTTCGCTTTTAACTTCTTATAATATAATATAGTCTATGTAAGTAGTTTCCTAGCCGGTAAGATATATGTATCGCTACACAGAAAATTACTGGCCTAAGGTGTGACATCATTACAAGTTAGGGAAATTTACATATAAGGAGCAACTCATTATCAGATTTCGATTGTACATAGGACCAGCACCAGAATGAAAGTTCTAGTAGTGACAGCTAATGATTGGTTGTGCAATAAGCTATTAGTTAGGGCCCTAATATAAATTTAAAGCTCACACAGAATCATCTAAGTGCCCATATATAAGAAAAATAATCTGTTCAGCTTCTATAATTCTTTAAGAATGAGATGCCTTGTTACAAATAAATCCATCAAACAATCACTCACATAAATTTATATAGCTCCCTTCAGGATCACTACTCAGAAGCGCTCCCAACCTAACCCTAGTCAAAAGGAAAGTGCTAACAATGTTAGCAAACAGTCGTCATTAAAGGGTTAAAAGCATTTATGAATAAATAACTGAAGCAACTTGAGCTTCATTTTTCTGTCTAAAGTTCTAGCTGTTGGTGCACACATCCACATATGCTGATGCAAAGCAATCGAAAGCAGAGCCAGTCAACTGAGCATGTATGGGTTAATCTGCATATGCCTAGACATATCACCTCTGTGGCCTAGACCATAGACATGTTTACGCCTAGACTGCCAAATGTTCAACTGATTGCCAACGTAGAAATATTGAGTTTCACTGCAAAATAATGCCTTGCATTCTTGCTTTTTTCAAAAATCCGTCTTCTCATCAAATTGCATTTCCTGCATTTTCGTGTAAAATAACAGCTCTGCTGCTAAATGGAACTACTCATTCTTTTATCTGCCATTGTTTCAGTCGGTAAATAAAGCCTCTGCTTGCACGGCCTTACTTGTCCCACTTTGCTTGCTCTTGTTGCTCGTCAACATGGAGTAGAGGAGGAGTATGTTGTCGACAATAAGTGTCCATGTCATGTTCGTAGCAGTAGTGGAATCCAGCGTGTATGCATGTTGCAATTGTTGCATTGCCAGTGGTAGCCATAAACAGTTATTGTTCTGCCCTTGATACACTCTTCTACATTGGTTTTCTTCTTCGTAATGGCTGCTTTGCAACTCAGAAAACAATGTACTTCCATGTCAATCACTTATCATTAGCCATTACCGGGTAATCATAATTTTTTACAATGCAGATTTGACTTGTCAGTACAAAGTCATCGGGACATGCCTTGCGATACAGCGCGCTAGCTTAACTGCTCGTAAAAAGGAACAATCATGTAATAGCCTAAAACAGGGTACAGCATGCACTGAATCACCATTTACCACACTCACCAATCTGCTGGCAAAGTCCCCCACATGTGACAATGGAGGGTGACAGCGCTCAACCTCTGTTAAGCCACTGAGAAAACCAGTCCCAAACTATGATTTGATGAGAGCTATGGCTCTGCGTCTCATTTCATCGGCAAGGGTTGTAATGTATTATGTAACGACGCCAATTTCTATGGCGCCATAACACAGCCACGCTGCTACAAGGGTGCCTTAAGGGTTCCATTACCAGAAGAAGACTGGTTGCATCCTCATCCAGGATCATACCACGGCATGGCAATTCCCTGCTTCATGACAGGCTGATCTGGTTCCCGGTGCAGTATCATAAACACATAAGCTTCCCCTGCTGGTGAGCAAGTCCTTCCATGACATGGTGCAGGATTAACTCAGAGCATACTGCACAGACGTTTCATCTGTAGGTCGGGACCCTCTTTGGGATCTGAGAAGCCCAGTGATATGAAAGCACGAAAATAAAAAACCAGCTCTGGAGATCATGCATTCTCTCTGTTGCTGAACCCAAGTGTTGGAATACTCTCCCACCTTCACTACATATAGCAACATCCTTGGAGTCATGAGGAATTGCTTCCCGCGACTCTCCCAAAAGGTCCACTCAGCCTAAATGTACGTCTGATGCACAGTACTAAAATTCTTTCGATTCAGCTGCCATAATATATAGAAAAATTTAGTTTTGATCTATGTGAGACATTTAAGCATTGACGAAATGTGAATCATATCCTAGGTATCACGGTGATTCAAGCTCTTGGTTTTGCCGGACTTTCTGTTGTGCAATGCTTGCTCTCTTTCTTTCATGGTTTGTTCTGTCATTCTGTTTTTGTTTCAGATGAAATAAATAAATGAATAGTTTTTGCCAATTAAACAAATAAGATGTGTTGAACCAGTGAAAGCAGTGCGGGGGAAGTTTAACTTAAAGCCCTCCCATGCAATGACTGTCAATTAACTGGACAAGTTGAGAAATTAACTGGGAGGGGGTGGTTCAACCCTGCCAACCCTCTGACAAATCAATCCCTGTACATGGCCAGGAAATCATCCAGAACTCATCATTTATGTTATGGAGGAGAGAAAATGAAAACAACATGATGCAATGCTACACTTCCTGTTGTCCTAGATCTCCTCTTCCTCCCACCCCACCCCACCCTCGTCCGCTCCCAAACAGTTTTCAGCCAAAAACTATGCCATTCTAGAACGTTTTTCAACTATTCCAGTCAGCAAAGCTCTCAGTCTGCCATCTGGCCTCTTCTAGTGCTTAAGGGTTTATTCCCTGCAGTCTGTAGAGCTCTCCTAGCCATGGTCTCTCTCCAAGTTCTTCCTCCACATCCAATGCAGTTCAGTTCCTATGTTGTCACAGAAGAGGCACAAAATGCTTTCTCGGATTATTCTGGAAAATGTTGTCCCCATATATACAAATAATATATATACATAGTACATACATATAATATATAATATTATATATACATATAATATATATACAATACACATAATATATCTATATACATATAATACATACTCTCATATACAACTGAACATATTTATGGACCTTTGAAGTGGTGGCTTTGCCAGCAGTATGTAGTTTAGCAGTTTAGAATGTGGTCAGCACCAAATGGATAACGTCGATGAAATACCAGGCCATCTGGAAGAGCTGAGCTGGAAATCTCTCCCAAGTCAGAATATGGATACCAAATGGAGTTGAGCAGAAACCCTGGGACCACACATCCGATGAGTGTTTACACAGCCACATAAACAAGTGTGCTACTTTACATTATGCACACATGCATGTCGTACATATATGCATATACACATACATACACACACATGGGGTGCGGTGATGTAGTGGGTAAGTTCGTCGCCATGCGGCCGAAGGGTTGCAGGTTCGAATTCACCTCAAGTCGCCGTGTAGGGACCCTTGGCAAGTCCTTCACTCACAATTGCTCAGCGCTTGGGTGTGAAACCCGGATGCAGTGTCTGCTCTGTATTCGGGAGCACCTCTGAGTAGGGAGCTTGAAGCAGTGCTATAAGAAGTGCACATACAAACAAACAAATATATATAACCATATATATAATGGCTGTGACTGCCTATGTAATAAGCAGGGTTGTATTCTGAAATTTTGAGGTGAGAACATTCTGCCGCTGAAAAAATTGACTTTTTCCGGCAAAAATATCTGATGACTTTTTTGTTATCAAAATTTCTGACGACTTTTTGCTGCTAACGATTTTCTGCCAAAACTCTTCATAAAGATCAAGTTTCATGGTTTTCCTTCAAAATTCGCGATTTTTCTTACTTCTGTATACCCATGTATACCCTAGCATACAGTGAGAGCTGAGTATACGCTGTATACCCGCATATACCCTAGAGTACAGCCCTGGTAATAAGATACTTGGAATACGAATGAATGTTTTCCTGATTAATGTTTTATACTAGAATCTTAATTAATAACTGTACACACAACAAGATACTTTTATTGTGACCGTAGCTAAATAGCCTCTGTTAACGATCTTGCACCAGACAATGTGCATAGGTAGCCATGACCAGCAGGACTCTGCAGTTCCTTCTGGTTTCTCTTTTTGGACCAGCAGATTACTTGCTCTTAGTATGACACTTTGCATACCTTTGACTCAATAAATTGATGGTTATGATTATAATTAC
This sequence comes from Lumbricus terrestris, assembly GCA_949752735.1. NCBI lineage: Eukaryota > Metazoa > Annelida > Clitellata > Crassiclitellata > Lumbricidae > Lumbricus > Lumbricus terrestris. Next base: position 35,852,096 of record OX457039.1, read on the forward strand.
ACATATACATACAAACATACATACATACATACATACATACATACATACATACATACATACATACATACATACATACATACATACATACATACATACATACATACATACATACATACATACATACATACATACATACATACATACATACATACATACATACATACATACATACATACATACATACATACATACATAAATACATACATACATACATACATACATACATACATACATACATACATACATACATACATACATACATACATACATACATACATACATACATATACACATACACAAAAATAAACATGCACACACATGCATATATGCATATATACATTCACATACTCAAATATACAATGTCATATAAATATATACATGCACAGATATAAACATATACACATGTGCAATGTGCATACATATAAATCTAAATACATTCAAGAATACATACTTACCGATATAAATACCAGATAAAATACTTAACGACATGCACTATATGCAAGTATGCAGGCAAATTATGACAGAATATACGTAATATATCAGAGTCACACTAAAGCTGTTTCAGTGTACACTCATTCATGAATTCACTCATTCCGAAAATTAATGTAGTGCTCCATCAAGTGACCTATTGCCAGCCTAGCCATGGCAAAAAAGGTAAAAACATAAGCAGCAGATAGATTGTAAGCTCACTGCTCCATGGTGAAGAGTGCAACTCAAGAAAGAGTCCATTCCAAGTGGCAGAAACGAACCGGCTGACAAGACCCTGTCCTGTCTTATAGTCTGAACTTTGCCAGGAAGCGAACCGAAAAATGAATGAACTATTACCCCATCATTTTATTTTTGCAAATCAATGTCATTACTATCCATATCTATTACTGTCTTATGGGGCATGGTGGTGAGGGGTATGTTCGATGCCTTGGAGCCAGAAGGCTGCGGGATCAAATCACCTCAAGCCGCTGCGTAGGGAGCCTGATTGAGCAAGTCCTTCACTTGCAATTGCTCATGCGCTCTGGTCTGCCGTGAAACTCAGCTTCAGTGTCTGCACTGTAGTTGGGAGCGCCACTGAGTAGAAATCTTGAAGGGGACCTAAAACAAGTGCTCAATCAAGATATCTATGACATTATTTGTAGCAAGGGAGGCACTGAAAATGCTTTGTTGATGTACTTAACACTCTTCTGAACTGAATAGGTTTCTCCGTCTCTTTCAGTACACTCTCGTCATTAAAGAGTTAACAGATGCTGCAGTTGTCTGGATACATACATACATACATACATACATACATCAATACATACAAACACACACATACAGACAGATAGCAGAACAGAATACATAAATATAGTTCTGTACTGACACAGATACGGTCTATGTTGTTCACATCACATGAAGCATATCGTATGTGTGCCACGTTCACTATCTTGGATCTATTTTCTTGCAGAAAAACTTGTACCGGGTACATCTTCCAGCGAACGAAAAACGTTCGGAAGTTTGCTGAAAGCTATCCTAGTTTTCTAAACAGTAATAAATTCCTGGGCACTGCAATGCAGCGGATATCACCAAATCACTGCCAAAGCAGTTAGCTGGTCGGAGTCTCTCATAAAAGAAACATCAACAGCATATATCCGCAGACCATTATGACCACAAGCATATCCAAATGCCTACTGACAGATAGCAGTTCATTAAATAAACAGAAAGTCTCTTACGAGTGGGTCTCATAAATGTTCCACGAAATACAAACTTATTACCAACACGAAAATCAATCGGAAAGTAATTTACGAGCCAATTGGCGACACTAATTTTCACCTAATTTCTGTCAAACTAACTCTACTCCTAGGATCAATCAGAACGAGATAAGCCACTGCAGCGATATAGCTGATTAAAGACCTCGAGCTCCACAATCCAATTACGTCGGCAATACGTCTTCTGCAAAACCTGCCGATGTCCAAACAATTCAATAAGCGCTGTCCTTCCAAACGTTGACCGCCATGAAGGAATGCCTAAGATTGCTGACGGTAAAGTACAGTGCAGCTGGTGGAGGGAGTGATGGACAGACTGGAAAGTAGCCGAAGACCATTTACGGCTGCAAGGGATCATTTATTCTTACACAAGATGGCCGATAGCTGAAGCAGAGACAGGAACGCGATGATTTGCTGCATAATGCTTGCGGAAATGATGAACAGAAATAAGGCTCTTCATTTAATATGTTCGTTTGCTGATTTATATATTCCTTTAAATATAATCTCAATGGAATATGCCTTCGTTTTGGATATAACTCAGATGGAAGATGTCACGCAATCAGAGTAGAAGTTTATAGTAGAGGAGAGGAAAGACTGGTTCTATTCTGGTTCGTCATGAGAGTCCATGATGAAACAGGCACTAGTTGAATACTGGGGTCATTTATTCAAAATACCAAATGATAGCTCGGTTCGGCTGCACAAAGTCTGCTCACAGTACCTCTCGCTCGTAACTGCACAATGCAGAACCGTGCCTTTCCGGTGGTAGAACCGTCAACCTGGAATGGCCTCGACTTGACGTCACATGTCTACAGTGTTCTACACCACATGACGTGACCTTTTATTGATTAATCAACCATTTCTGTTACGGCTGCTTAGGTCTCTGACAAACTGACGAATTGCACCAGTTCGTCAAAAGCATAATGGATAAGATTATGATAAGCACAGGAAGCAGAGAAGTCCTTCAGACATTAGTCACATTCCTTCAATGCCTTTCTTGTCTTGTCTTTCTGTCTTTCTAAATTCCTCCCTTTCTCTCTCCGTGTGTCGTTCTGTATATTGTGCCGTCCTGCTCTTGTTCTTGTTCATGCTGATCCTCTGTCGTGCCCTGTGTCTACATCTGCCTTTAATTAGTTATTGATCGTTGGCGCTATGACCGAAAATCAGCAAAAGACTAAAATTGGAAACAGAAATCACAGTACAGTAATTAAATAATGTGACTTCTCATCATTAATCCTTTACGCGTTTGCCCCGAGTATATCCGCTGAAAACGGGCTTAAAATTTAAAAATTAATGGGTAAAGGGTTAAGTCACACGTTTGAATTCAAAAGTAGCCTACAGTGAGAATTTGACAATTCAATGTCTTGGCAAAAATTAGGATGGAAAGGTAGTACCGTAGATTTGATCTTTCTTTCATTTCAGTGGGAAGGTCTAGAAGGCCTGAGGGGACACTTTGAAACACGAACTACTGAGTGAAGTTGGTAATAAATGTGCCTCTACCTTGTGTTATCTTTCACATGTACTTCTCTGAATTCAGCCTACTCAATCTTTTGCCTTCCCAACGTTATCAAGAGAATGGCGTATTTTTTGTTTCAATATCAACATTTATGTTCCGATGAAGATGGTATTCAATCAAAGGAACCAGAACAATGGCAGCTAAGTGGCTGGGCATATATGCAGCAAGCAGGTGTGCATACAAGCATGCATGCATAGGAAAGTCTGTGTGTGGGGGGGGAGGTGAGCAATAAGGCAATTTCTAGAATGTTCAAAGTGAAACCTCAAAGCCCTGAGAATAAAAGATCTTTACCTAAATTGCACTTACAGTATGAGAGTATGTGGAGAGCAAAAGGATTTGATCAAATAAGTTTTATATAAAAGAAGAGACACTAAGGTTGAATCATTCGGCGCATGTTTCTTCTGCATTTAAGATGGAAAATAACATAGGACAAAATCATTTAAGCCAGTGGTAACAGTTGAGTTTTGTAAACACAAGAATCACAATTAGTTGCTCACTTCGAAGAATAGATGGAGATCGGCAAAAAGAATGATTTATTCAACGAATCGATGAAATTCAGAGTCTTTAAAGAAACATATATTAAACATGCCGGCATCAGAAATCTGAAGTGACAGGGCGAAAAATGACACTAGTAGAGTCAGATGTGTTGATTGCTCATTCTCATGTTTGTCTCATCCTATGCACTCAACTAGTGTACTTTTATAAGTAAGTAAGTATATTCTTTAACATAACCAGCTGCCAAACCGCACTTTGGTGAACAAGTATAACCAAATAAAATTCACATAAGACATCAAAGACTAACCAAACCAATTAGTATGTAAACAATATTCTTGCTGTAAACGTTTTCTTTTTGATTGTCTGCTCCTGGTTCAGAAACAGTACCAGTACTCGGTCATGGCATCGGGGGGGGGGGAGCGTAGGTCTTAACCCGATTGCTTCGATGAGTGGAGCAACTCATAAAGGACATGGCCCGTTCTTGTCAAAACAATTGGGTATCATCAGTATAACATGTACTATTACTATGCAAGACTGCGTTGCCCTATGTGCAGTTCTGCACGGGAGGGACTAAGTAAGTAAGTATTACTATGCATTGACGGTGATTACATACAAATACGAGAATGAACATTCAACATTTGTATTCCTCTGCTGGAACAAAGATCAGAAGAATTCAGATTCGATGGCCACTAAACTAGACACTATACTTGAATGAATGAATGAATGAATATCATGCAGTTTTACCATGTACTTGTCACTTTAAATTAATAAATGATTATCATTATTATCACCAATATCATCATCATCATTATGATTTATTACTAGTGTCGTCTCCCAATATTATTCCTTATTCTTCATCGTTCTTTTTCCAGCTTCCCACCTTCCACATTCATCTTCCTCCACCTCCTTTCCCCTCCCGTCCATCCTTATTATCGACATCCACCTGCTCCAATCCCTCTTTTCCACGATATCTTCTGCTCACCATTCTTCCACCTCCTTCTCCTTTCAGCTCAGTAAAAAGAATCACCTTCCAGTATTTCTTCTTCTTATCTCGTTGCTTATCATCGCCACTTCACTCCGTCCAATCTAAAATTCATCTTTCACTCAACCACTGCACACTAATACGTCTACAGTTTTTCATCATCAGCAATATTATATAACAATATATCATATTCAATGATGATAAATAGAAAGCAGAAATTCTTAACTTCTACATTACCACTGAATAATATCAACTTGCTATTTGTAAGCCTGTAATAATTTTTCCTACTCCAACGAATTATTTTTCTATGACTGAACGATACATAACGTGGAGTCGAATAGCCTTGGGACACGTACGTACAAGAGGTGGCGCCGTTGTGAGCGGCTAGACTTCGGCTAGATCCGCAGTTAGTCGCATAAAACTGTAATCGAGAAAATGCATTGGCAAGTACTGCGGATAAGATGGAGGAGGGTTGATAGCAGGTTGATATAAAGTATAAGAGCGGATGATAGTCATGTTTGAAGGCGGCTCGGAAAGTCTAACAAATTATCGCTTCGGGCTCGACAGTACAAAGCACAGAAGATTTGCCGCAAAATTTACGACATATCAAATGCGCATGACTACATTTCCACTACGGTAACTCTAAAGCTATTGCACATATTCTCAAATTCATATGACAGTATTTGTTCTAATGCACATTTTCTGAATGAAATCACATCCATGCAAATGTTATCATAAAGCCAGCTAACCACGAGCTATGAGGACAGAAATTTCGTGAACGCAAGTACAATGTTGCAGTGAATCGCTGATTATGAGTTTGATCAATACAACACTCGTGTGAACAGCATATACTACACAAATTTAGTAGACTCACCAACAGTGCAGAAGCACAAGAAAACTCCACAATAACCTATTTGTATTCTCTGGAAAGACCTTCGTGAAGCAAAAATACAAACTCCACCCAATGGCCACCTAGCAGGAGGACTGCAAAAGCTTTAAGCCATTCAGAGATTCAACCAACAGAAAAAGCATTTATGTCTTAATCCGAATGTAAATTCTAGGCATATTTATCAACATTTTTATGTGACCCTATATTAACCAAATATCATCAACTGCTTTGTATTATTGTATATATGCAAATAACCCTTTAGAACACCAGAACCTCCATAGCACTGGTGTCTAAACCATCACACGATGGTGCACCAGATCCACACCCTAAGCAGTCAATTTATATAGCACCCCCCCCCCATGTAAACTCATAGAGATGTGCTCTAATCTAACTACTACAAGGCCATGATCGAACAGATAATTGAGATGGTTTTGAACAGACAGTAGAAGAAGTCGCAGATTGCACAGACAGAATTTGACTTTTTCACAATATGGTAAGTTTGTAGAGTCATCCACATGGTCATTGATGATGTAGCGCACCCAAAGACCAAATTAGACAAATTTGAATACTCTGGAGAAGAAACAAGTTTTTGCACAAGTTGTTGTAATTGTTCAAAATAATAATTCTGTTCATACTGTATGCTGACAGTGGCGCCACCTATTCTGCAGTTGTCTACTATGGCATGTAGCGCTAGAAATAGCAGAGTTAAATCAAGGTCATAGAATGCACTCTAGGACTTCCTTAGCACTCAAAAGGATTTGCCTATCAAGATGTTCGTCTAAAGTATAACGAAGCTGCTTAGCCAGATCATTAACTGTTTGTAGCCTACTGAAGATAAAACCCACAATAGAGAAACCGGCAGTGTTGTTGAAAGTATTAGGCAAATGTACTTAAGTGAAAGTAAAAGTAAAATGGGTTTTAATTACTTAAGTAAAAGTAAAAGTACTCAGCACAAATTTTACTTAAGTAAAAGTAAAAAGTAACCTTCCAAAATAATACTTTTAAAGTAAAAAGTAAAAGTACCGAGTCTTTCTATTACTCAATGCAGTATTAACCTTCAAAAATATTAAATTCTCGAAATGGTTATCGTTGAGCCTAGCACGCATGCTTCTGATTAATTGTTACCAGAATGCGCAGCTGAAGAGTCGTTGTGTTGCAGAAATGGCAGTGCATACAGCGTTCGACACTCATCGAAAATCTATTTTTAGGCATGCAAATTCAGATAGGCCTAAGCCGTTTTAGCTCAGCGTATCGAAATGTCAATTAGTGCATTGAAGTAACGAACACTGTAACGAGTGTCATATAAATTGTAACGAAGTAAAAGTACTGAAACACGAGTAAAATTTTACTTCGTTGAAAGTAAAAGTATTTCGGTTTCTTGATACTTTGTTACATGTGAAAGTATTCAAACTTTTACTTAAGTACAGTAACGCGTTACTTTTACTTCGTTACTGTACAACACTGGAAACCGGGATATCAATAACCTATTAAACCGGAATATCAATAACCTATTAACAATAATATAGATCACCTTTGAATAATGTTGTGCTGTGATAGGTACGTTATAAGCCAATAAAAAGAAAATAGTAGAATCAGGCTTACTTTCTTAGCTCATTTAATTTTACGCAATAATTATAGTAGTTCGTAAATTGGAAGACTTTATATGAAAAGTAACAGCAATAATAACATAAGGTTGTTTTATTATTTCAAACAAACATGAATGCAGTATAACTACAAGCAATAGTAGGAACGAATGATAGCAGGCTATTTATTACAGGAGCCGAATTTAACTGTTTGGCAGCATGCAAGGTGCACATCGTGTTCTATTGTTAATTTTGCCAATGCCATCCAGTGAATGGAAGGCTGAGTGAGTCGATCGATGATCTTAAAGACAAGACTATGCGATGATCTTAAAGACAAGACTATGCGATGATCTTAAAGACAAGACTATGCGATGATCTTAAAGACAAGACTATGCGATGATCTTAAAGACAAGACTATGCGATGATCTTAAAGACAAGAGTATGCGATGATCTTAAAGACAAGACTATGCGATGATCTTAAAGACAAGACTATGCGATGATCTTAAAGACAAGACTATGCGATGATCTTAAAGACAAGACTATGCGATGATCTTAAAGACAAGACTATGCGATGATCTTAAAGACAAGACTATGCGATGATCTTAAAGACAAGACTATGCGATGATCTTAAAGACAAGACTATGCGATGATCTTAAAGACAAGACTCCGCAGACTCAACAGAAGTCATAGAATGAAGTGGCTGTCTATGAAAACAACTTATCACAGCATCTGCAGTCAGATCTTTGATTTGTGTACGAAATGTAATATAAAATAAATAAAAAGATAGATGCAAAACAAAATCTCGTCTATTTCAAGTCAAAGACTCTCTTCCAACACGTCAAGATGTGCTGAAGAGCAATAACTGACTACATCAATATTAATTTCACAGCAACAATCCTAAATATTTTGGAAGGAGAGGAAGTCAAAATTGCAACTGAAATGTGCTAAAAAATCAGTCCTGTAACCTAAACATGGTGTTATAGGCTTGGCAAGTAATGAACTCCAAAAGATGATACCAGTAAAGACATCTGGTCATAACGGTGGGTGCTAGAGCTATAAAATCCTGAAGGCAATCAAATCAAAGTAGGGAACGAAATTCCAATCAACACAGTGTCTGTGCGGAAGTCACAGATAAAACACTTAAGACAACACTCATAAAAATACCAAGCATAGCTACTGGTAAGGCGAGATTTAGACACGATTAGATATCACATGGCAGGGAAGGTAAGTACTAGGTAGGGTATGCCATGGCAAGGAAGGTAGAGTATGCCATGGCAAGGAAGGTAGGGTATGCCATGGCAAGGAAGACAAGGTTTGCCATGGCATACATTGTCAGCCTCATATCTCTGTAGCTCAGAATGCTTATTTCTTAGAAGGAATGTTATAGGTAATGTGCTGGTAAAACGTTTATCACTTTTGGGGCCAATGTAATGGATGCAAGTTGTCAAACTTCACTCACTGCTTGTCAAAGAATTTCACTTTATTTATCCAGTAGTTGCACTGTATAATTTGAAAATTAAAGCAAATAAGAATTGAATTGCTGCTCTAATGTAAATCTTCGAGAATTTCTCAGCACCCACAAAAGCCACGTCAGGGAGACCAGCTTATTCACCGGCGCTAAGGAGCTCTGTGGAGTTTCACATCGCTCTGCTGTAGATGTGCCAGTTTAAAAAAGATCCTCACCTGTTGGATATTTGGAGCCTCAGAAGACGATGCCTGTTAGGAGGTGAAACTAGAGCACAGCTGTTATGCAACAAGAAGTCTGAGCGACGCCAGATCAATAATCTAAGCACAAACTGATGTACAGTACCTTTATAGATCACAGTTCAAGAAGAAACATTTGCCTCACTGGATCAATGGTAATGAGTAAAAATATGGTCTTATCTAATCTGTTCTGACAATATCTAAAATACTGAAATCTAACACATTTTATTTATTTCTCGCATTTGCTATAGCCACCTTCAAGCTCTCTACTCAGAGGGCTCCCGACTATAGCACGAACACTGCATCAGAGTTTCACGCCGACGCGCACAAGAAATTGTGAGCGAAAGACTTGCTCAAGGTCGATGTGGGGGCGGCTTGAGGTGGAATCAAACCTGGAACCCTCCGGCTCCCAGGCACCGAACCCACCAGTGCACCGCTGCTCCCCACAAGCAGTTCTTATCGATGGGTGTATCCAAATCATTCTATCTGTTCAAAGTCTTGGAATTTACGACGTCTAGAACTGGGCGTCACAGATCTAGCAGAAAGACAATGGCAATTGTTACTGCTGCGTTGTGGTTTAAAGTTGCACCTCACTGAACCCTTCCTACGTGGTAGGTAATGCACCTGATCTCTGATGGCTGTTTGCAAACAATAAATGAGGCCGATCTCCACTAAACATGACATCAATTGACGGGATAAACAACCGGCTACCCGAATGAACTCACAAAGAAACGACTTAACGAGAGCAATGCACCTTGAAAGTTAGCTGATGGCGGAAATAAACTACGTCTGGACTGTGATGATTATGTTCATAAACGTACATGGAGTAGATCGTAATGTGATCAAAATGCTGGGAATCAGAAGATCCACCCAGTAGACCCATCCCACAGACCCATCCAACAGACCCATCCAGCAGACCGGCCCAGTAGACCCATCCAACAGACCCATCCAAAAGACCAACCCAGTAGACCCATCCAACGGACCAACCCAGTAGACCCATCCAGTGGACCTACACAACTGACCAACTGATTGGCCGTAACACACTGAAGCACTAGTAAGAAGGAATCTCACAAAGCTGGTCACAACAATCCATATGATGTCAAGAATCAAGTCAGAAATTACTTCATCCTGAAACTAATCCTCATTTTTGCAGTCAACAACACTTATCATTGTCAGTCTCAATGTCCTTGTCAACTTTATCATCGACATCATCACTGTCACCATCATCAACAACAACAACCCCACCACCCACCATAAGTTAACCATAACCATCACCACCGCCACCGCCACCACCACCGCCACCGTCATCATCATCATCATCATCATCATCATCATCCTTGTCGCCATCAGATTACCATATAATCATTCACCAGTAATCATCACAGAATCTGTAATAAGCCAATGCAAGCAATGCAAACAAGATGGATTTGTTCACAATGGTTATGCAGTAACATTCATCAAGAACCAATGTAAAATTCACATTTGGAAAATCTCATGTGGTGGTGCATATCAAAGTCAGTTTACATTGAATGGCACATGGGTGCTAGGATCTTGCCTTTACTGCTACTTCTATAGGAAACAAATAGTAGAGATGCAAGGATCTGAACAGCATCACCAAATTAAATATCCAGCAGAGGCACTATGTGGCTGCTGACATCATCACTTGGCATCATCTTCTCCATCTGTTTTCCTTCACTCTACGCTTCCCATTCCTTCGTGCCTGACTAATATTTCTTCTCCAATCCCTATTACATACTCCTCAGAGTCTTCTGTTTCCTTCCATCACCCTCTTCCAGGTTCTTTTCCATTCTGTCCGAATCAGACCAGGTTCTAATGCCATTCCTCCAAAATACAAGATGATTCACGACTGCGTTGGCTGCCAATTCTTCCAGTCAGAGTTCAGCGGAAGAGAACGAGGAATGGAAAAAAGACGGAACATCAGCCGTCCGTCCGTCCGTCCGTCGCTCAGCTGACAACCGTCCAATTAATCAGCGGCAAATATAACTTATGACGAAAAAAACACCAAGCCCCATTCATTTCAACAAGAGTCACAACAAAGAATACCTATTAGCCATAAAATAGTGCGTCGAAACTGATAGGCTGATTGTGAAACACGTTCTCATGTACAGACAAACACACATACACACATATTCACATAAGTACCCGCGCCAATTAGGCAAATTCCACCTTCACCATACATTTATGAAAGTGTATTAGCATGTTTGTTACACCAATAATTTTCAATAATTTAATAATAATTTTTTAATAAAAAAATAATGATGCTCATTGCTCATAAATAACAAAGACAGTAACAATAGCTTCCTTCAGAGAAGGGCAACATTGACATGATCTTATCCACCATAGGAATTTTAGTATCCTATCAAAAGGGTGACTCAAGAAGGGTGAACATCATAAGGACAAATGTTTATAATAGCGCAGATCAAAAGGGCACGCAATAGAAAGGGCTTGCTATCGAAAAGGCGATCAATATGCTTAAATCGCATAATAATTCAAATAACTGAAATCTGGTAACATTCCAAACTATAATTATTATTAATGTAGTAATTGAAGTCAATAGTAACTATTAAAATTATTATAATGGAGGCCTATTTAGATACACTATTGTCTGTTTTTCAAATGAAGATATCAACACGATTAGATGAACAATGATTTTGTGAATTTGCACTCGTCTTTCGATTGTTGTCCTTTTATTGGCACGCTCCATTGATCGATGTCATTTAAACAAATGCTTTCTTAGCGACGCCTTTTTGATTATGCTCTTTTTATGTTCACTCCTTTAGAGTCAACCTCATGAGAGTAAATTGGAATTATTCCCTTCCCTTTAAAAATCACACAGTTTACAAAATGGAAACAACAAATCATAACAGCAAATTCTGAAACAGAGAATAATCTGAAAGCAAGGGACAGCTCATTGTATTGTATAGAAACATTTATAAAGCTCATGCTTAAAGTACATAAATCTCTCTCTTGATACTTCTACTATGATGACCAATATCAAGCAAGACACAATTCAGAGCACCCTGCCTGCTGCCACCTTTGGGGTTTGACCTCCCAGACTTTAACCTGGCGTCAAAACCCAACGAACAACTTGATTTGATACAAGCAAAAATGAAGAATCTGGTCTCTCTGACTGATCATTGATGAGGTTTTTCTGTTGCATTGAGATTATGCCAAACTTATATTTACATCTGGTACAATCAATCATCCCCAGTTGTGCACTCTGCCTCTTAACCTCCTTCTGCAGGAATTTTATGGATGAATTTTACTGGCTAACAACATAAGTGACAAAAGGTCTTCATTTCAACACTTGGTTCGCTTTCCATACCGCATGCACAGCTTACTTGTTGAGCATGGTAGCATAGATCTGTATGAAAATAATTTATTTTTTCGCACAAACCATACAGCCCATGTGCCCAAGATTTACGAACCTTGTACCAAGAAACATTTGACCATGGCAGACCGGAGTGTCCTTGGAACAGTGCCATAATGTAATTACATGAGATACAAGAGAGCAGAAACTAGGCATTTGTTGTAGACCCAGAAAGCACCCTGGTTCATGTTTGTATTATCTTCAAACGGGAATGTGGGATAAAATGGAAGCATGGTGTCGCAGCAGACACACAGCACCTCAAGCGCTTCAAATTAACTTAATGCAATCTGCGGCCACTCATAACTGCTGATGATGCTGATGCCTAAAGCTAGTAACGACTGAGAAAGGCAAATAAGCCTCCAGTGGTCTAGCAGGTTAATCACCTCTAGTACGACGGCTTATCGGGTCTGCTAAGTGGTTCAGGGTAAGACCCAAGATCAGTCACAGATACGACGGATTGCCCTGTGGCCTTCCGCCACCAAATCCACGCACCATCAGGAATCAACGAGGAAATTCTTCTGCTGATGAAATATCATTCCGAACATTCCAAACTCTTACATTCTTGTTATGCAATCTATGTGCTTCAGCCAAAAAGATCAGAATATGATTCCACCAAGTCAAACTGCGCTGCTTCCTCCAATCCCTTCTCCCCTTCTGATCCCTTCTCCCCTTTCTCTCATTCTGACCAGAAACTGAAACTAACTGGACAATCTTGTGCAATAGATTGGAGCTGATGAAGACTTTTTGTGGTGCTGAGAAATTTTGCAGGATAAACATAACAGTAGAAGCTTTGCCTCAGAGGCCAAACATTTTACAACAAGGCCGAGAAGTCGAGCAATCACACTAACTCACCTGACATGCATTGCCGGGTTAATTCCCCTGCGGCTAAGCACTGGAGATTCAAGACAATAGCAAAAAAAGTCACCATGCCTTGCGCCATGCTGCATAAAATCTGCGCAAGATCAAAGCAAACAGGAGGAAGAGGAGGCTGGTCTCAATAAGAAAACCGGCATTGTTAGTCCGAATAGGAAGAAGACCCGCTGTGTTAATAACCTTTTATTATCCAGGATCACAAAAACCCTGCAGACTGTTAATCTAAAGCTAATAATCTGCAGCACCAAAAGTGGACTCAGCGCCTAAGGACATAAGGATCTTATGATTACATAAGGATCTTATGACTGCAAACCTTTGATGTTGACCAACACTGTATGCCGATATAAAAGACTTATTCGGAATCTACCAAACACAGCATTTATAAAGGTCAGTCAAGTTTCCAGAAGGTTCATTGAAAGCAACAACGCGATTATAATCTGTTCAAGACAATAACTCTGTTACGCAATTTATATTTAAGGCATAAACTCCCATTCGATTTGGTTCTCACAGGGCTAAAAGTGGTTTGAAAAAATTGCTGGGTTTCTTTAAGCCAGTGGTTCCCAACCTTTTTGGACTGGCGGGCCACTTTATCTAAGTTGGAGGACATGAGGGCCACTTTTTCTTGGTTGAAGGACATTAGGGGGCCACAAGGTTAAAATTTAATTAACTAAAAGCGTATAAAATTGTTATAATTGACTCAAAATAGAATGTTTGATGCGATTTATTGACGTTCAAATACAATAATTTGTCATAGAAAAGAATTATATATCCTATCATGTCCAAATTGTCAATTTTTGCATACATTTTTCTTAATTCATTGACATGCTGCGGGCCATTTTTGTAGGCCCGGAGGGCCACTTTTGGCCCGCGGGCCACGGTTTGGGAACCGCTGCTTTAAGCCAAAGGGTGCTAAATACCAGTGTTTATTCAAGCGTCAACAAATGCTGGGTCTGAGACCCGGACAGACCCGGCTCACTCTCAGCCCTGGGTTTTCATAGTCTTGGAAGTCATGATGAATGATGAATCACACAAGTTTTCCTAGAAATGCAAATTGTATTAAATCTTCCTAATCTGATCCTATGACACAGTCAGTTGAGACGGAATCCATTTCAACAACACAAAATCCTTTAATAAAATTCTGGAAAGTGACACTTTGGCACGAGGCTTCAACTGTTGGATTTCCACTTGGCAATTATGCCACCCACATGGTAAAGCAACATCTGACTACATAGTTCCAATTCAACTCTTCAGCTGCAGCAACCTTTCTATTTACTCACTCTGCATTGAGTGACCTCGGCTGGAAAACAAAACCTTGACTATTTAATATCATGATTAAAAAAAGTGATGCGAAACTCTATCTTCAACAAAATCAGCCGTAATTAGCCATCATAATACCAAGCACCAAGCTGGCTTGCAACATTGCTTCGATATTAAAAAAAACCAAATAAATGTGGGGTAAATTAAGGTGCCATACTAAATGTCTAGATAAGAAACTAGTAACTGATCTGGTCCTGAAAACTGACCCAGCAATCCACATCTTGCAGAGCTTATTTGATATATCACCAGTGATTCAACCATAGTTGTAAAAAACGTTTTTTTCCGTTTTTTATTCTCTCCCAAAAAACGTCGTTTTTTTCGTTTTTTATTTTTCCCATCGTTTTTTATCGTTTTTTATTTTTTCTTTAACTATATTTATTCATTTACTTTCTGTTATTATTTTCCTTAATTTTTATTTTTTCTGATATTTCTTATGTTTTCCGCCAACTCTCAAGGATTCAGCTAACTAAAGTCATTATTTCATCGTTTAGCATCATCATTTAAGAGATAGCCTGCGTGTAGTAGGTTCCTAATCAATGTTTTCATTTTTCAAGGTTAAAATCCGGTTTTAGATGTAACATAGTAAAATTATTTACCGTTTCCGTTTTTTATCGTTTTTTTGTCGTTTTTTATTTTTTTGAAAAAAACGACGTTTTTTACCGTTTTTTATTCCGTTTCCATCGTTTTTTACATCTATGGATTCAACTGATCTGCCGGATCATATCACTAATGAGGTGCTATTGAATTCAGTCAATTACATTTCTATTACCAATATAGGCCTACCGGATTAGCATATTTAAAAAAACTAGGAATAACAAGCTGCAGCTGATTCAAAGCTCTGTGCTAGATGCAAACACTTTCAAAGAATTCACCAGTTGCAGAACATAACCAGCATGCAACAAGTCTGCCAGTGGAACCTCCAATCCAACTACACCTTTCCTGCTATTAATTTCTCTGCACACTTCAAAATCTGGGTCTAAACCAATTTAATGCACAAATAGGAGATCTCATTATCAAGAGAAACACCATCAAATCACTCCACAGATGTCCCTGCTGCTACTCTTAGCAAACAACAGAGCTAAAGAAGCCACACCTAAAAGTCAGCACCTAGGTAAGTCAACAACAGCATTTGCTCTTCAACAGTTTCAGAGACACAAATATATGGGTAACTGCAGTGATTATAGTATAAATGAAACTGAATTTACATGTCACAAACTACATCATGTTTGTCTTAGGTTATACAGGTAGGCTAATCTTAGCCTTCTAAACTGAGACATTGTTTGCTGTCTTTCATTGTACAACCCAATTCTAAGTGTTCATATGGAACTGGAACAACACAGTGCAGGCTGCACAAATCAATGCACATTACCAAGCAGCCAGATAAACTTCCAATCTCTGGCAATCCATGCGTTCTGCTCATCAACACTTCAAATTGACAAGTTCATGCGTTTTTAAACTCTTGCCAGGTATGGCTCTTCTCCATACAGCTGATAATAGCCTACTTTGGCTTTCAAACTCTCACTGTTTGTGGCTTTCCACAGAGCGTAAAGTCACAATGAAATGTGAATTTGAGGTACAGGCTGCCAGCAGAAGATGCAGTTAGATATCTATGAACTCGAAAGACAAAGGATTGTGAGTTATTATTATGCAGTATTATGCAGCCTGGCACAGATAAACTGATTTTGTTTGAACGACTGAATGCTAAGTCCACTTGCCAGCAATTTGACAGATGCTCGACATTATCGTGTTCCAACTCAGAGTCAGGAAGAGTAAGCTAAGCTGTTTTCATGCCATACTAGCAGTTTGAAGCCAGGGCTGTTTTTAAGAAATTTTCAGAACTGCACAACTCCTTCTTGCCGTTCCCATCATCCATGGCAAATTACGTTGAATAGGAGGCCGGACAATAACCTTTTTAGTGAGTTTTTACCAGTTTTAACTGTACAGAAGAGCTTCTACAACTGCACAAATACATTTAGAACTGCACATTTTGTGTGCAACTGCATGTTAAAAAAAGCCCTGTTTGAAGCATTTGAACAGTTTTAAGGCATTTGGGCAATGGAAGACAAAGGACCGTCCATAAATGACGTCACTCAATTTTGGACGATGTACTGATTCCCCTCCTCCCTTCATCATACGCCAACACAAAAGTCACATGACATTTTGTAAATGGAACGTCACAAATGTGTGACCCCTCCCGTGACGTCATTTATGGACGGTTCCCTAGCTGGAAAATGTTTAAGACTTAAAAGACGTTCTTTACCATGCATCTAAACAATTAAAAATATTATTTAAGAATAACATGTTTAATAACTACGACATTCAGTGGCGGCACCAAGATTTTCATTTTGGGGGCTGGATTTACGACCTTCTTTTTTAGTCATTTGATCGAAATCTTCGAAAATGGTCCTTTTTCATAATCCGCCCAACAGTCTGTCGTACCTTTACGGTTATTTGGGGGGGGCTAAAGGGAGTAAATCACCCAAATATTTCATTTTTACATGGGGAAAAAAATGGATCGCCTTTTTAGGGAGGTTTAGCCCCCCCAGCACCGCTACTGCTGACATTGTATATTATCGTGCATACTCTAAACAACTACTGGCAGCATTGGGGATCAACAAAACTGACCGGCACCACCAGCAGAGCAGCAGAAGATAGAAGTGTTGAATGATTGTTAGGCAGACTAAACCACTTTGACCATGTTGCTAAATTGCCTGCAAATGACCTTTCTGTTGTCACCTAATAAGGTTTCCACTTGACAAGGATGCAACCCACACAACCAAAAATGCACTACACGTTGGTGCTGCTCAATGTAGCTTTGCTAGTCGCAGTCCCTTCTATTCTAACGAACTCTTAAAAATTCCACACCCTTTCCTTTTACCTACTCTGAAAGAATTCCAGCTTCTGCAATTTTACGCAAGCAGTGTTGGTAGAACCAAAGCTGACATCAAAAATGGCGTCTTTGGATACGAATAGATGTAGAGGTCAAAGGTCATCCAATCAGGTTGCATGGGATTGGCTGACTTTTGACCTCTACATCTATTCGTACCAACAGCCATTTTTCTTCCTATAATAATTATACTACTGAATTTCAGTTCTTAATTCTTTTTTTCTCACAACATACCTTTCCAATCAGACCCATCTTACTTGCTCTTAAAAAAATTCATTTCCTCGCAACAGTGCCGTTCTTTCCACGGTTGTAAAAAGTTTTTTCGTCTCATTTTTCCCCGTTTATTAAAAAACATTTATGTGACCACATTCATTTTGTTATTGTCTGTAATTATTTTTCTTTATTTCATTTCGACTGATTTTATTTAAGCTGTCTCCGTACTTTCAAGGACTCCACTAATTCAGGTCATTCGCTAATTGACGTTACTTAGTATTTACTAATAAAGTTGTGCTATTTACCTACTGGTTAAAATTAAATTGTGCAATCAAAGTTTTAATATTAACTGTTGCACAGGATGCAACAAAGCCTACAATAATTACTTACCGTTTTTTGTTTCTTTCTCATTTTTCCGGTATTTTGTGTGGAAAAAAAACACATTTTACTCCACTCCTCATTCGGTTTTTGTCATTTTAAGCAAGTATGGTTCTTTCTAAACATATTCACTCATACAATTTCATCCCATTCTTCCCTATTCACACCTGCCCCTCATCACAGCTTTTTGCACCTCTTTGATTCCAAACACGAAATCATTGAAACCATCTGCCAGTCCATTAGATCCTGATTTGGAACAGAAAACGATCACCCCTCCTCAATATGCTAGTTCCCATGACTTAGTTTTTGTGTTCTCATGAAATCCTGAGAATAAGAACAAAATTACTCACAAGGTTCCAGTTCCTTCAACTCTCATTTCTCATTTCCTCTCATGATATTCACATCATTCTAATTCCATACTCATTCCAATACTTCTTGAGTACCTAAGATGAGGTATATTGTTTAATTTCTTCTAGCGTTCACGAAATTGAGTTATACCTCTTTTACAAGATGCATGCAGAACAGGTTCAACTGAGCATTGAGGATCCTCTGTCATTCTTAAACCTGACAGAAAATTACCAGTTTCCAAAGAAGTCTGAGAGGGCAATAAATTTCACATGGACACCCCCAAATGGTCACCTCAAGAATGGTCACCTCCAAATGGCCACCTCTAAATGGACACCTCCATGCTGCCTTTCTTGTATTTACATCACTGCAACATCAGCCAAGATGCTCCTTCCCTTCAAACAGAAGTTCTGTGTTTCCCCTTAACCCGACACTGAAAGATTTGTTTGGATCATTAGTACTGTCTGACCAATTTTGTGCAGCGCAAAGCCACAAAACTGCTGCTGCAACTAACAGAATCTTGGTAAAGACAGAAAACGCAATTTATATGCCTTCAGCTTTTAATGTATTACTAGATGGTGCAGGCGATGGCTCCAATGTTAAACTACTAAGAAAAAGCACACACATACACACGAACACACAGGCGCACACACATACACACACACTCAGGGTTTAAAGTGTGGCTGGGCGGTCAAGGGCGGCAGCACAGCATGGAAAGGTAAGGGGCATCCAGGCACTTATTTTTCCACACTTTAAGCACTGTGACACACTACAGGACAGAATGCTACAGATGAACTCACAAACCACTATAGAATGGTAGTTTTGTCAATTAAATAGACACATCAAAGACAAGAGTAACTGCTCAAGTCTTTAATATAACTGTATGTCAAAACAACTCAATTGACAGAGGGGAACACTAATGAAATTAATAACAAAGTACAATCCCGTAATGGCAATAGGGCAATAAAATAAAGTAGTTGTTTGACAAAACGTCAACTCGATGTGTGTCTGGGATGGTAAGGTAATGATGCTTTTAATTTTCGGATGCATTCTATTTCCGTGATGCTATCCTCAAAGGTATGCATGGTACTTCAAGTAGCAAGCATACATGGCTGAATCAACATTAATGTCGAAGAGATATAATACTCATATCGCTAACTGATGGTAAAGCCAGAGCAAACCAGAAAGCCAGACCAACTGATTAGCGGGAAAACAGTCAACAATCTGAGCAGCTTATATGGAGAAACTACACAGAGCCGCTCATCTCAGATGAGTTCATCAGCAAGATGGAAACTGCTGAGTAATCATCAATACGGGAATCACTTGAAAATAATGAAGTATAAATGTCTAAATGCAGAAGCAGTATTTAATTACTGGTGCTAATCGCATAGCAAGTGATTATAACTGAACTTCTCTAACTACAAAGCTGCTCATGAACCTGATACGTGTCAAAGCCTACACTCACTCTTGCACAAATTGAATTGCATGGCACAAGTAACTCTCCTCCAATCACAATTTGACGCGTGTCCTGTCTGTGGATTCCAGCAAATCCGAAGCGAACAAAGGAATCACAGATGCGAGGAATATAGAAACAGAATCGGCACTTCATGCAACAACGGCAGAAAATGATCATTTCCATCCATAGAACAAAAACACAGTCTGTAAAAATGCATGGAATCGATAGTTGCCAAACCAAACAGTGAAGTCTGCAGAAAACACACTTTGCAGGTTTCTATTTTCATTTCCCGTAGCTCTGCTAAGCATGTAATTTATACAAGAATCAAAATATCAGTAACTACCCTAGGTAAATACAACTGGCCAGACATTTGGAATTTTATATGCTCTGTAAACTGGATATTTATGCATTTTCTCCAAGCAGCCATAAAAGTGCCTCTCATGGCTCTTGTTGTATTGTATTGTTGTATGGTATTTATATGACCATTTATAAAGTGCTTCTCTCGATGAAAGCCGTCAGAGAGTGATCGAGTCCAAGAGAAAACACAAAATTTTAGGTGAGAGAAAGATGAGAAAAGACTACCTGAGAGAAAGAGCGGCACAAACTGATGGTGGCATTCCATTCCATAGAGAGGGCAAAGCATTTGGATTGAGCCATGGCAGTTCCACCATGGGGAACAAAGAGGTCAAGCCGATCAGAGGATCTAAGAGAATGCAGCGAAGTGCCAGAGAGGGGACTAAACATGACCTCACAAAAACACTTCGGAGCAAGACCAAATTGAGACTTAAGAACCAAGCCAAGAACTTTTAATTGTATGCGCCATATACGGGTTGAGAGGAACCACTGAAGTAGTTTAGTCATGAATGTAGAGGTGTGCGAGAATCAAGGAAGATGGGTTGAAAACTTAGGACATTACAGGTTATTTAATGCTAATTTTGATGATAGTGACAATGAAAAAAAAAGTACGCACAGTAGGATTATGAACTCGAATTCTTCCCATCCAATGCATAATACCAAAATGTGCTTGAGAAATGTCAATCAAAGTCCATAGTCAATGTTTCAGCAGTGCTTAAAATGCAAAGATGCTTTAAAGGGAGGTAAAACAGAAGCCGACATGATGCACAGAATCTGAATAGCATGTGCTGAAGATGGTGAATGAACAGATGACTTAGTCCATACTGCATTCACTGATCATAAGCCGTGCACAAATTATAGGAAAATCCAAGTTTGTCTCACATGCCAATCACATTCTTCTAAGGATCATCCTGGGGCAAAACGCGATGGAGAGCAAGGTCGTGGAACGGGAGAGGGATGAAAGATCCGATCATCAGTCTTCAGATCCTCGGGCAAAAAGCAAAAAGAGCTTTGGTTGCCTTTGTAGAATTGCTTTGAGGATTTTAAGAAGGCATTTGTTTTGGTTTCAT
Organism: Lumbricus terrestris; assembly: GCA_949752735.1. Lineage (NCBI taxonomy): Eukaryota > Metazoa > Annelida > Clitellata > Crassiclitellata > Lumbricidae > Lumbricus > Lumbricus terrestris. The sequence goes on from OX457039.1 coordinate 35,873,279, forward strand.
GTCATAAACTTTGGCTTACAATGCTTGACATTAGATAACCAGAGCATCACATCAATTTATTAGCATAGCCGCATCATGGGAAGCGCTTTTCTAGAGTACGAGTTCCTGTACACAGTCACAAAATCGGTTCATTGATTAATGTGAACATGGGAGGACACTCCCTTCCCATCGCAAAGGTGATGGGAATGGCTGGTGCTACCTGCTGTATACACGCAGATTGATACATCCCGTACCTGCACACCTTCATCACCAAATGTAGCGACCTGAACCACCTGTCTTTGCTCAACCACCTGGTAAGCAAAACAGCCACAGAAGAGAGCAGAAGCCTTTCCAGCACAAAATCTTAGTCTTCAGACTTTGATTGCACACACAGGAATCTATGACCTTCTATGCAAAATATCGAGGTATGCTTCATGTAAACATCAGTAAAACAGTCATAAAAACAATCACAAATAAAAATAAGATAACAAATAAAAACACTAATAATAATAATAATAATAATAATAAAAATAATCTTCGTTTAATTAGAAAATGAGACAAATCAGGGGTACACACCGCACCCAGTTACATGTCAAAGCACATTAAAAATAAACCCAAAAAAATAATGTGAACATAACAATGTCATTAATGGACAGCAAAGAGAACCCTCGGGAAAAAGTTTTTTAGATCCTTAAATGGTAGAACAAAAGGATGCGGTCTAGGGCGTAAGTTATAGGCGGTTTTTGATACAGGTGGAAAAAGGTTCCTCAGGACGTGATTGACATTTAGCATTACATTTCGAAGCAGCCCAGCATCAACTCCAGCAACTAATTTAGAACTCCATGTTCGGTAACATCGCAGAAAGGAATCCTAGTCGTCAAATCCGGTTCAACATTCATTCTAATTTAGTTTTGCCATCACTAATGATGAACCCTCACCAGGCTGGGACAGCATAGATAGAGGATTCTCGCTACAGAAGTGGCTCGAGCTACTTCGTGCAGAGTGTCAGAGAGCAGTCCATGGACTCTAAGCATTCTCAGTGCATAGAGTGATCTAGAACATCGTATTAAATCATAGCACAGTCCCCTCAGCAGTTCAGAAACAAGTTCTGCAGCTCGAAGATTGTCTTGGATGGTAATAAGGATTCGCATTGATGTCACCCTGTCAAACGTTGTTGATCTGATCAGGTGATAACTTAATTTTCCGTCTACTTATCAAGATTTCTCTAATAAAACACTGAGTGACGAGCGACGAATGCCTCTACTAAATACACCTGGCAGCTCGTCAACATATCTGAGGACCTGTATCTTCTTCCACCAATGAGGAGGGACTACTTGGTGGCAGCATCGTTGCGTGCTGTAGGCAGCTCTGTCACCTGTTGTCTCTCCAACCTATCAATGCAACTTGGCCCATTAGACATCCACGCCAACCATCAACTGCTGATGGGAATACATTGGTTGACTCCATACATGTGTCATTGCCGACACCTTTTCTCTGTTTACACAGGTGCATTCTTCTGCTACCTGACTTAACGTCTAGTTGCAAATGACCATTGACATGATACAGCACATTTTGTGAGATACTTGCAAATGCACTATATAAAGTGTTCCGATAGTCATTATGCTCATCATCACTGTCATGCAGTAAACACTGCTAAACAGGGTAACCTTTTGCCTTTCCAGACTTTGCTTGAGTAAAGACATTAATTTATTGTTTGAAATAGGTAATTCTTTTAAAACTAGTTTCCCTGATGCAGAAATTGAAAGCAATGTAGAACCTGCCACTGAATGTATCTTCCCTGGTTGGCCATTTAATACGGTATTACCGTATCTATATTCAATAATCAGATCTATCATTATTTTAATTTGATTTTTGCCCCCTCCCCCAAGGTATTTATGATCCTTCAGGGACTTCATTGCTGACTATTGTCTAAAAACTAGTCCAGACTGGCTCTATTATTACTATTGTTATCAACATTGCTACTTATTTATTTATTTCTAGATTACCCTACTCTTTGTGGTCTTGGTTAATAATAATAATATTATTATTATTATTATTGCTATTATTATTATTATTACCATTGTTATTCATAAAAATTATTATTATCATTATCATTCATAAAAATTATTATTATTATTTTATTTTATTTTATTTATTTTTTATTATTATTATTTTTTTTAAATTTTTATTGCCCCGAGGTATACAGGATCCCTCAAGGACTTCACTAAATTGCAATTATTATTATTATCATATATACTATCTATCTATCATCAGATCTCTGTCCCTATGTCCCTGCTGGACTCTTTGACATTAGTTCCAATCAGCCCCTGCGATTTGATTTCAATTAACGGCTGAGTATGATGGGCTTCTTATTGAGTCAACTGTAAGATCTTTCAAAGCCTAAAGTCCTACTTACATGTATGATGAGTTTCTATAGAAGTACATCTACACAGTTATATTAAAAACATAACAGTGCAACCAGCATTATTTTTGACTCACACAAACGATCAAGTTAAGCAGAAAAAGAGCAATATTTTGCTAGTCTGAAAAACCAAATTACAAACGTAAATTGCAATTGAAATCAAGATTCCACGAATATAACATCAGAGACTGCCATGTGCTAACAGCAGCGTCTACAAACTGCATGCTAAGTGTTTGGATGAGTAAAATGAGAGACTCTGACAACTGACTGAATGAAGGCTGTTCATGAAGCAACACGACAAAAGGCTTCGTGCATGTCACGGCCCTCGAAGACAAATCACTACTTCTAAAAGAAGAAAGCCAGGCGATGAATGCGTTGGCCAGTGATAGCGGCACCCTCTTCCGCTTTCCCCCTGCTTTTTTCTCCAGTTAACAAGACGAATGAATCCTGTTCTTCTCATGAACAGATCAAGGAAATCCCAAAAACATAAATCAAGGCAGCAGAAGGAGGATATGATTGAGGATATGATTGAGGATATGATTGAGGATATGATTGAGGATATGATTGAGGATATGATTGAGAATATGATTGAGGATATGATTGAGGATGTGATTGAGGATATGATTGAGGATATGATTGAGGATATGATTGAGGATATGATTGAGGACATGATTGAGGACATGATTGAGGACATGATTGATGATATGATTGAGGATAGAGGATATGATTGAGGATATGATTGAGGACATGATTGAGGACATGATTGAGGACATGATTGATGATATGATTGAGGATATGATTGAGGATATGATTGAGGATATGATTGAGGATATGATTGAGGATATGATTGAGGATATGATTGAGGATATGATTGAGGATATGATTGAGGATATGATTGAGGATATGATGGAGGATATGATTGAGGATATGATTGAGGATATGATTGAGGATATGATTGAAGATATGATTGCGGATATGATTGAGGATATGATTGAGGATATGATTGAGGATATGATTGAGGATATAATGAACTAGAAAGACTAAATTATATCATCATCTATGGAGAGCCTCTCCCAACTTTATTATCCAATTTCACAAGTTTGCTGCTTCTCACAGAATAGACAATGATGATATTGTTAATGTCCCTCAAACTACAATTTAATATACATAGCAGCAATGAGCTTTACACACACATCTTGGTTGACGAGATAACATAAATAATAATAATAATAATAATAATAATAATAATAATAATAATAATAATAATAATAATAATAATAATAATAATAATAATAATAATAATAATAATAATTAATAAATAATGATAATAATAAATCAAATCAAATTTTCAAATTTTATTAAATAAATTATGCATATCATGGATTGGATATCATTATAATTAATTAGCCAGAGCTATTCCACAGCACAATTGTCTAATGAACAAGAAAGAAATTGACAAAACCAAAGACAATCAGCTCAACATCCACAAGATATGACAGCAATGGTAGAGAGACACAGTGGACAAGCAATTCGAAAATGGGCAAGCATAATTAGAGAATGCTATGACTCAAGTAACTGAGCAGTTTAATAGAAACAGAAAGGGAATTCCAAAATGGAGGTCCAGCAAACATTAAGTGCTTTTGGAGGTCCAGCAAACACTAAGTGCATTCGCGTCATGAATATTTCAAAATTTAGGCATGACCACAATTCGTAGGACAGTGAACGTGGATTTACCAGAGGCCAATCATGTTTAAGAAATCTGTTGGGGTTCTTGATCTATGAGAGGATTGACAAGGGAAAACCTGTAGATGTCATTTACCGTACTTGAATCCTGCCAATGCATTTGACAAGAACCTAATGTAAAGTTGGAAGAAAGTTGTGAGCAGGAGGATTAAAGGGGAGGTTTCAGCATGGATATGCAAAGCTGGTTATCAGGAGGAAGATAAAAAAGTGGGCAGAGGTCATAAGCATTCCCACTGGACGACAGTACCATTCAAGGACCAGTGCTTCGGCTTTTGCTGTTTGTTCTGCTTATTAAGTACATTTATTTATTTATTTATTTCTCGCATTTGCTATAGCACCCCTTCAAGCTCTCTCTGCGGAGGCGGTCCTGACTACAGCGCGGACACTGCATCTAAGTTTCATGCCGAAGCGCACGCGCAATTACGAGTGAAGGACCTGCTCAAGGTCCCTGTGCAGCAGCACTTCAGGTGGATTCAATCAAGGCTCCAAGGCACCGAACCCAGCACTACTCCACTGTGCCCCACACTGAGTATGGGTTTCATCGAATTGGGGCTATACATGAATTTGGGCTATGAAGAAAGGTTGGAAAGGTATGGACAAACACCATTGGATAGAGGTATGGACAAACACCATTGGATAGAGGTATGGACAAACACCATTGGATAAAGGTATGGACAAACACCATTGGATAAAGGTATGGACAAACACCACTGGATAGAGGTATGGACAAACACCATTGGATAGAGGACGAAGCAGAGGAGATCTAACTATGAAGCTTACATGAAAATCACTGAAAGGCAGCACTAAAGTGGGAGAGGTTTTTTGAATTAGCACCAATTAAAGGCAAATTAAGGACACATGCATAAATTATTTGACAAGGCAACACTATGGCAGAAATTCTTCAGTGCAATTCTTTCATTCTGATAATTTATTTAGCACCTCTAATAGATAACTGCTCAGAGGTGCTTGCTGTGCCAGCCTATAACATGCTGTAGTTAGCCACTAAAACCTAAAAGTACACAGTTATTTTACATATGTACAAATAACCATTTCAGTTTATTGCAACACTTACCATAAACACAAGATTTTATACTGATTTGTAAATCCCATGTAATACGATGATGCAGCATCATGTGATTAAACACAGTTCGGGGTTTCATTGACATTAGACAAAGATGTATTCTTTAACCATATCGTAAACGTGCTGCAGAGGCAGCTATGAGATGTGCACTGAATGCTACCTACGCCAGCTTACCAGTAAATACGCAGATATTGCGTTTCACTGGCGACACCTGGTGGTTGCAGGGTAACCGGAACAGTTAGAAGAGCTGACAGACAGGTACACGAAGCCAGTAAAAATTGTGGGCGTTCAATAAATGTACAAAAAAAACAAGTAACGACTATTGGAAAACAGCATGAGGAGATTACAGCATGTACCTGGGAGGTATAACAATGGAAGATGGCTAACAATGGAAGATGGCTAACATGCGGCAGGCATAAAATGAAGGATTCGTCTCACTTTGGCGATGGTGATGCTTGTCAGATTGAGTAAGATGCGAAGGATGATTATTATTATTATTACTACACCAGTTCAAAGACATTTTATGGCGGCCATTATGACGGCTGACGTCTTTAAAAATAATAATTCATTTCTCTGAGAGACAAACACAGTCACAAGATTTGCAGGAAATAAAGGAATAGAAATCCGTTTGATCATCTTAATTCCAATTAAATTTTTCCTATTAAAAAGTTATGTCTATAATTTAGCCGTTTTAGGCTCCTTTCTTGACCATTAAGGCCCTTTTCTGGTTAATGAGTAGTATACCAACAAGAGCAATTATATAACTTTATAGCTGTTGTGTGGATCCAAATGTTGGTGTGTACGAAAGGACAAGGAAAAAGTAAATTGGTGGCGAAAATAAGTTAGCTAAGATGAATACCAGATGAGACAGGATTTGTAAAGAGGTGGCTGGTAAGAAGTTGGCGCAGGCGAAGACACTGGTAGACATGAGCAGATGAAGAAGACTGACCTGGTATGGACATGTTACAAGGATGGACAATGGGAGAAAAGCAGCCAGAACACTTTAACCTCACATGGTGAAACAACAGGACAAGGGAATATAAACAAATACAGGGATGATTAATGCCAAAGAAGAGTCAAAAGTGTAAACAATGAATATGATAACTGCTGTTGAGTTGACGCAATGAGAGACAGAAAAAATGGTGAAATCTGGTGCAAATTTCATTGCCAGAACAAACCTGATAAAAGAGAGAAGATTAAGAAGAACAGGAAGGGTTTCATAAACCATAAGCCCAATCTGAAACAGAGACATTTCAAAACCATAAGCCCAATCTGAAACAGACATTTCATAAACCATAAGCCCAATCTGAAACACAGACATTTCATAAACCATAAGCCCAATCTGAAACAGAGACATTTCATAAACCATAAGCCCAATCTGAAACAGAGACATTTCATAAACCATAAGCCCAATCTGAAATAGGGACATTTCATAAACCATAAGCCCAATCTGAAATAGAGACATTTCATAAACCATAAGCCCAATCTGAAACAGAGACATTTCATAAACCATAAGCCCAATCTGAAACAGAGACATTTCATAAACCATAAGCCCAATCTGAAATAGAGACATTTCATAAACCATAAGCCCAATCTGAAACAGAGACATTTCATAAACCATAAGCCCAATCTGAAATAGAGACATTTCATAAACCATAAGCCCAATCTGAAACAGAAACTTTGAACAGGATGCCAATACAAGAATTTAATGATTTATTGATGTTGGCTATTAGTAATGACTTCTGAGCCTCTGAAGCTTTTTGCAATTTAAGTCTGCAATGCCAGTAAGAAGTGAGTTAAAGCAATCTAGGCAACTCAAAAACAATGTGTTCAATAGAGATAATTATCCCAATAGACATAGAAACAAGAGGCCTAATTCTATGCAAGTCACGAATATGCAAATAAGACAAACCAAATACAATCTGACTTCTACAGTGCAGTCACCATAACACACATGATATCATTCAATGGAATGGTCACTCATAACACACTTGATATCATTCAATGGAATGGTCGCTCATAACACACTTGATATCATTCAATGGTCACTCATAACACACATGATCCAATGGACACTCGTAACACACATGATATCATTCAATGGTCACTCAAGGTGAAATTAAAGCCAAGAATTACAATCCATTGGAAAAGAAGCATGGTTGAGATCCAATTGGAGAGGAAACTAAAGAATCAGACAATGTCAGTGGATAAACGAGTTGAAAGAGGTGAGTCTCAAGTTTAGACATGAAAGACAACAAAGAACCAACAGAGAGAGAGAGAGAGAGAGCAGGGAAGCGAATTCCACTGCTTCAGACAGGCCACCAAAAATGCCTTGCAGCACAATTCAGTTCTCTGGTGCAAGGCACAGCCAGAGTTAAAGTATCCATAGAATGAGTGCAATATTTGCTTCTCTAGGAAGTGAGTGAGGGGCAGATATAGGTCGTCTGATGTAATGTCTTGTGGACAATAAGGCAGATTTTAAACTAGTTCACAAATAGCTAGTCAGTGTAATGGGAAGGCATTAGGCAATCTGATGCAATAATTTCGGTCAGACTTGGATTTAATTAAATAATTTCTTCAAAAAGTAAGAAAGAACTAATGAAATATTTAGTGAAAATTAAATGCTTGATACTGATCAATGAGCATGTCCAGAGGTGCAAGATACATTTCTATTCTAGACAATATTATTGATTAACTGATGGATGGTGTTTAAGCGAAAAAAATGTCATTGGAAAAAGAATAAATTGCCTGCTCTAAAATGTTAAAACAGTCAACACAAAGAAGCGTCATCTTAAACAACAAAGATTAAGTATCTCTGCCAAAGTCCCATTCCAAAAGTAGGAAACATCCACAGCAGTATGACCAATTTCAAAGGGTTAAACATTACAGGAAAACAGCATCCAAATGGACTCGAACCACACAACATGTATCAAGAGGTGACCTTAATTAGACTAAAAAGGAACATAATTTTCCGCTCACAAGCACAAAAAAATCTTAGTTTAAGGGCCTCTTCTTCCCTCAGTTCTCTGCCTTCCTAGGCAGGTTCATAGGCTACTTCCAATGTCGCCATTTGTTACATTGCCCGGCTCTGTCCTTCAACTTGCTCTAGTCCTTCTTCTTCATCCTCCAGTCCAACAACGCCATTCTCCATCTTCCGCTTGGTTTCCTCCATCCATTCATTCATTCTTCCCTCAATTATTGTCGCTCTGAGGAGGGAGTCTCCTCTAATTATGTAGCCCAACGATTGTCTTTTAACTTCTGATTGTGAAACAGGTCAATAAAATTCAAAATAACACAGATAATATTTCTAGAATCATGGCAGCATTCGTGCATGCGTACCTTTCACAATCAAATTTTCATTCAATTAGCGACTTGCAAATCCATTATAAAATCAATCACCTAAGTCCACTTCCATTATATTTCAGCTATGTTTGTTGATCAAATTATCTGACAGGTATAACAATGAATGTAAATTAATGTCACGATAATCCATTTTTTTAAACCATATTTAGCCATCAGATGCACTGGGATAATATGAAATCCAAATTTTGCTTAGACTGCTCTGAAAGCACATTTGACATGCATTGGGTACCGCAAACAGCAAGATGACGTTAAGATGAGCAACAACAAAATTCAGACCGTTTATATTTTGAAATGTACCACATTTTCTACCAAAAGTCTTAAAATTGAATCCAATGTATGTCTCATTTAAAATTTCATGTTAAATAAAATATTTGCATGTAAAAACTGCCTGATTAATCCATCACTGTATGGTCAACCTGATGGCTTATTATTATCAATGAAGTCATTCTGATTCCCTAACGAAATCTATCTTTGCAGCAGATATGGGTCCATCATTACTGCGCAAGTTCACAGATTCTCTTACGTGTCTGTCATCCGAAAGATAAAGAGGATAGATGTTCTTCCTTCTTCACCTCTCTCCATCTGTGCATACATCACGTGAATCCAGCCCCTCAATCTGCCATGTCCTAACTCCTAAGCCATTATCTGTCTATGTTTCTTTTAATTCTTGGTTTATGTGTCTGTGTCTGTCTGTCCGTCAGTCTGTCCGTCAGTCTGTCTGTCTGTCTGTCTGCCTGCCCATATGTCTGCTCATTTGCCAGATATCCACATGCAGGCATGCACACACACACAAACACACACTCAGACACACAGAGAAAGACATGACACTCAGGCACACAGAAAAAGTCTTTTTAAAAAAAAGACTTTTACATACAGCCAACTAAGCCAATGAATTCTGGTCCTGATTGACCAATTACAGGCTCTGAGTCTTTGGATCAAGCTGTATGGAGGACAGAATAACCATCTCGTTGTCTCCGTCTTTCTCTTTGTCTGTATCTCCAGCTAGCTCTTTAATCCTCTTATATCTCATGAATGACATTGGCAGATGTTTCCAGATATTTGATTAACAACCAGCAACAAGCTACAGACTGTTTGTCAAGAACTTGCTCAAGGTCACTACAGAATATCTTTTTAAAGGTTGATCAAAACTGTCCCAATTGGATCGGTTCCCAAGTCAAACCAATGACAAATCACTGTACAATACAACTGCGATAAACTAATAAATGTCAATTAACTCGTTTGTCCATAGCCATCACCGAATCATTTGGTCGTACACTTTGATAAACTTTTAACAGTACAAAAAAATGGTTCCGAGTTCAAGTCAGATCAGACTAACAGATGACCATTCGGCAAAGTAGCATATGTATTTGCTATGCCTAAGTTTTACAATCTTTATGTAAAATATGTCAAAGTTCTTTATAAAGCCAAGAATTTGTAAAAACATTTTACACAGCTCAGTGTATTGACTGCTACAGAAAAATCGTAGTCATGGTAAAAGCACTGAAGTCAATAAGATAAAGCTCTCTATATCTTCAAAATAGTCAGCCTTGGTCCTCATGCAATCCTCATGTTACTAAGAAGAAGAGCAGTCCCAGAGCTATTCTGGGACAGCCATGAGTATGATGTATTACCAACTTCATTTTCTAAGCCCCCTCATATGAGCGGGGGGGGAGCAGGTGACCATCCCTCTCCCTCACCATCTTCCCATTGACAGTCAATGCAGAATCAGTGTACACCCATTAGAGATGAGTTGCTAGCAGCACAAGCTACCAGACTGCCAGTCTTAAATCGCTGGTCATTATCCACAGGACATGAAGTCTTTCCACAAAGCTGTCCAAACAAATCGCTCTGCTGGACATCCTAGCAGACTCTTGTTAACTTCTGCTGAGCAAAGCTTAACATCATTCCAAGCAAGCAATGCTCCGTTTCTTCCTCTTTCTTTCCATACACAGTCAGCAAAGCTTACCTCAGCAGCCTGTCTGTGTTTAGGTTCACGTTTCTCTGCCTGCATGTCCGTCAGTGTTGCTATCTTTCCAAAGGCCATAGGCCAGAAGATGCCTAGCACTGAGGTAAAGAGTATTTGTGTCTAACCCATCAAAGCCTGATCATTCAAAATACATGGCCACATCACATCACAGTGCATTCATCAATCAACCATCCACTTTGCAGCAGTTGGTTGTAATCTGGCCACAGAAAACAATTCACAGTTTAAAATTAGCTCATAACTCCTCTTTATGTTCATCGTTACCGTGCAGTTTAAAAATGTCTGCCAACAGTAATTCTTTCTCTTCAACAGTGCGAATTTAAAAACAGTTTATAGCAACAACTAGGCCTGCTGTTTGATGGCAACTTGAAAATTTTAGGTATGTCATCATATAAATACTTTGCAATTGCATCTTCAAAGTGCAGATTCTGAAACTGTTTATTTTGTTTACATATGCACACACTGGCGGCGCCAGGATTTCAGTTTTGGGGGGCTGAATCTGCGGAAGGAAATTTTCCATTTTCAGCCGCCAGAATTTCTGACGACTTTTTTGGTCATTTGGCGAAAACCTCAAGTTTTGTCAGTTTCGTCTTTGTTGTTTATTGATTATCCACATTCATTGATCTCTTTGAATAAACAAGTTTGACTTGAAGAAAATGTTTCACCGTCAAAAATTCTGACGACTTTTTTAGTCATTTGGTCGAAATCTTGGAAAATGGTCCTTTTTCATCGCCAAAATTTCTGACAAATCTCGTGCATAGGCCTACGTATACTTTAAGCTTTTAGGGGGGTTAATCATGCAAATATTTCATTTTTACATGGGGCAAAAAATGGATGACCTTTTTTGGGGAGGCTTAGCCCCCCACCCCTAACCCTCTGACGCCGCTACTGTATGCACAGTGAAATTAAACTAGTTGTGCAGCTACTGCTTCAAAAGTAGGAATGTAAAAGTAAATGTAAAAAGTAAAGACTTATGTCAAAAGAAAACTCAGGTTAAATATGTGAAGATGAGCTCTTGAAAAGCTGACACGATCACATTGTAATTGCATGGTGTAGATGCATTCATTAATTCATGTGCTATATAAATTCTAAAATGAATGAAAGAGCGAATCCACTGCTTGAATGCAGAACAAAAGTACATTATTTTGGTTAAAAAATCCTGCTACATGAAAATGACCATACTGTTCAACTTTCTCATGAATATTCAACTTAAACTGTTTGCAACTGCATCATTGGTTGCAGCCCATGATATCTTAATGAGCAGCACATCGATGGCCAAGAGCACAGACGTCGTATGTGCAAAAAACAAAACTTTTCAGGAAGTAGAAAAACATTTTTTCAACATACATGTTCCTTTCTCATAAAAAGTGAGATAGCCAAAATGTTTATTTTGATTCAGCAAGTGACATTGTCAGTGTCTTTTATGCAGCAGCATAATGAAAGGCTTTTACAATGTAATTAACGGTCAGATACGACATCTGTGCACTAGATTAGGTCGTATGTGTGGCAGAAATAACTGCACAAATGTCGTATGTGTTGGTAGATACGACGTTTGTGACCTTAACTTGCAGATACGACATTCAGATTCTGTACGATATCTTAGTGCATATACGTCGTATGTACATACAACCTTTATTAGGCTGTGAAGAATAATTTTACGCATCGAATAGCGTCAAAAAGTGATTTTCTGAAAAAATTGCAGATACGACGTCTGTGCTCTTGGCCATCGACATGTGTTTTTACCTCTTCAGAATACGATTACCTTTGGGGCCAGGTGCAATTTGTTCTTCCACCATAAACTTCTGCATTGCATCACAGGTCAATCCATTACAGACTTATGCTTTGAAAATCTGATGCGCCCTTATTGCAGCAACATTCATTTGTTATATTTATTTCTTTAAAGGCTTATTTTGCATGGAAGGCTGGTAAAATCTAATTCTGAGGTACAGATGATATGTTTGCTATGGTCAATTGATTTATGTTTTGCTTTGGGCATCTCAAATTGTCACTATAGAAGTCAGTAAATTAGCCAAGATAGAGTCATACAAATCCAGGGTGAAATAGGGAGTTGAACTTTGATCAAAAGAAGAATATAATTAGTTAACACATTGAGCCCTTTGAGAAGCAGAGTAGCCAAAAGTAAGTCTACTTACAATTTTCCTCAATCTAGGTTTCGGCAGCAGCCAGTATCAGAAGAACACAACAGTCTAGGAGTGAAATGGCAGCTAGCAATGTATGCAGATGTGAAGGACGGCTTGTATTCTCAAAAGTCACTGCTACATGTGTAAACAAAATAACCAGTTTCAGAATCTGCACTTTGAAGATGCAATTGCAAAGTATTTATATGATGACATACCTAAAATTTTCAAGTCCTTACCTTAACATGCCATTTAATACAAAGCCATTGAAACTCCTGAAAGTGATCGAATGCATTTGATAAAAGAGAAACATGCAACAATCTTAAAGAGTTTTTGACACTCCTAGGCTTTTATAGATAAATAAAGGGTATACCACCGATCACTGCATACACAAAGTCTAAACCAAGAGCCAACAGCGCATAAGCAACTGTTTTAGCCAAGTCATTAGTAAGAGAATGTCTGATGTGATGAGATACGCTACTGTGGTATAAACAAGACCTGCAAATAAACGATAAGTGTGAGGTCATAGGAAGACAGCCATCAATGGTAACAACGAGAATTTCAGTTTTGTCTGACCAATAAAGAGATTTTGGTTCTTCACACATAAACAGATGAATGTGATGAGAAAGACTGCTGCTGTTTGATTCCAAACAGAATTCTCTCTGATGACTAACTTAGGTTGATTTTACGACTTTTACGGTCATTGAAGCAAACACCCTCACCTATACCTGAGAGTGGACAGTCAGAGCTCACGTTTAGGTTCAGCTCACAGATCTATGGAAAACAAAAGAGAGAGATAGTGCAGACAATAGTCAGAATATTGCTGGATCCTTCTATTGAGTATCTTGACAATTTGATTAATGGGCGAAATAAGATCGAAAGGGCTGAATCCACGGTATATCTGAATGATTGAAAAGAGGAACATGAGTTTAAATGACTGTGGTGAGTTTAATACAACTTCTTCATTAGGAATGATCTTTAAGCTGAGGAGACATCCAGAGAAAGCAGAACCTGGAACTTACGAATGATATATATCGAGGCAACAAACCATCATCATCATGCACAGTATCAAATGCGGCACTTAAATTAAGAGATACAAGAAGAGATACTCTGCAGAATCCACTGATTTAATGAACTGTTAGGAAGAGCTCCCTTGATGCATTGCAGCATTACAAAGGGCAAATGGAAGTGGAAGCAGCCAAAATTCACCAACCTGCACCACAGAGACCAGTCTCCTTCTTACCAGCACTTGGAAAAAACATGTTGACAACAGCCAACATACTGGGACAGATTCTGTTCTAGCCCAAACTTCAAGTTGGTCAGACTGGGATAAACGTAGCGCCATACAAAAGGCGAACAGGTCTATGATGTCATCATCGATACTGCGGGGATAGTAAAGGAAAGGAATCAAAACATGACAATCCTAAAGTTCAGTTTTCTGACAATTCAAGAAATTTTGAGGATGAAAGGTAACTAAGGGCAAAAGAGTCTGGAAACTGGCAGGTGGACTATGATCAGTTTGCGATTGACCTTTTGGGAGTTTTCCAGTTTTCCACATAGTTGGCTTGTCTAGGAATGATTGGAGAATGAGAAACAGATACAACTGAAAAACTAATAAGTAGTGTTCTCTGTTCTGCATCTCTCTCTCTTCATCTCTCTCTCTGTCTTCTCTGTCTTCTCTGTCTTCTCTGTCTCTGTCTCTGTCTCTCTCTGTCTCTGTCTGTCTGTCTGTCTGTCTGTCTGTCTGTCTGTCTGTCTGTCTGTCTGTCTCTCTCTCTCTCTCTCTCTCTCTCTCTCTCTCTCTCTCTCTCTCTCTCTCTCTCTCTCTCTCTCTCTCATTCTCTCTTATACTGAGTACTGTTAAAGGGTGTTCTGCTCAGAGTGGTTTCACAAATTTATATAGAGCCACTTCACAAGAGACTCATCACAGGCGCTCCAAACCAAACTCAAACAAACCATGACAGAACAGAATGATCTTCAAGCATTTGCAAGAAAGTGGCAAGGACAGACTGAGAAGTTGATGGCACAGGTTTTTTGGCAGCTTGTTCAAGTTAAGGACAATGAGCTGACCACAGCAGAACTTAGCGCACAGCTGCATTAAAGGAAACCTCAGTACACAGGTACTTTGATTCAATTGCAGATCAACAATGAAACTGCAAAATCAAAATGTTCAGTACTGTTAGGGTGAGAATTGCCAGGGGGCTGTGGAGGTTCAACCAGGTCTTTCCTGAGACGCCATAATAAAGTCCTCACTGCACAGCACACCCCAGGTCCACACAAATCAATGTCTGACCACCCGTTATTCTTCTACAATGCTCAATGATTTGCTCGTGTTGAGTAATGTTAACGACAGTTCTGCTCAGAGTGGTTTCGACCCTGGGTTGCAATGTAATACGGCTTTGGTGCGACGTTTGACCCATCAGGGTGCAACAGACACCGCCTGCAATTTCCGCAAACCAAACTGAAACCAGGCGAAGAATGTGCACTGCAACAACGACGACGATGACGATGACTGAAGAGCAGCTCAAACAGATTGGCAGCAGAGGCGAACTCGTTGCAGTCTTCTTGCCAAATCTTAACAGATGCACAGTGCCACCGCAAAGTGTTATTGCGCAAGTGTGTCAATGGCAAAGAGGAAGCCTCGTAGCTGGAGTTTCTCGTAAATTTGCCTGCAGTGTGCAGCATGAAGGTGGGAGTAGATGAAGAAGAGACTCTGTCCCAGGCTACATGAACTAGAAACGTTACTAAAGCAAGGTCAGACACTTTAATTACAGATTAAACACTGAGATAGCTTCAAAGCAGGCAAAGACTTAATTACAAAAGAAGACAATTTAAGAAATTTCTACCACTGAAGACCTTAACTGAAAAAAAATTTCCTCCAGACCTGATAGAACTCTGTCTTGCAAAATTTAATTAATTAACAGTATTTTGTTTCAGAATATTTTTAAAAACCTAATACCTGAAAATGCAGCATCATAAATTCAGGAGTTACAAACGCTCAGCTGTAGTCCATGCTTTTAGAAGAGTCTAACATTACAAGGAGAAAAGCCTTCGTAACTCAAGAACAGCTTTGATGCACATTGCCAATAAATAATGACAAAAATTCAACTCACCAAAGAAGACGAAGAGGAGGAGGAGAAAGAGGAGGCTGAGGAGAAGGAGGAGGAGGATGACGAGGAGGAAGAGGAGGAGGAAAAAGAGGAAGAGGAAGAGGAAGAAGAAGTAGAAGAAGAAGAGGGGGAGGAGGAGGAGGAGGAGGAGGAGGAGGAGGAGGAAGAAGAAGAAGAAGAAGAAGAAGAAGAAGAAGAAGAAGAAGAAGCACCGTCATGAAATGTTCATTGCATTTTCACTTTTCTTATGTGATTTTAATCAGTCATTAAATCAAGACAAAATGCAATACTACATGGGCATTGTGCCGTTTTTTAAATAATAATACAATAGTTTCCTACAGATACCGTTTACTATTCCATTTAAATAGTTACCAGGACATTTATCCCAACATAGCCTGGGCATCATCAGACAAATTTAGAGATATGGAATTAACTTCACAGCCGGAATGACATCAAACTTAAATAAAGCTGGCACCCTGAAGCTTATCAGTTGGCGATGTGTGTTTGTCTGTATTGTTATCAACACAATTATAAGAATGGCCCAGTCAGACAGATAAATTCTTAGAAATATAGCACCATAAAAGAAATCCTCTACTATCCTGGACACTTCTAACATAATTAGCAAAGACATTTCTATCTGTAATTGTCAAACCAGCACTTCAAATTTATTTACAAGGAAACGATGATACACACAATTTGTCTGATGTCTGTCACTGATACATCACAGATCATCCTCTCGTCTGGCCATTCAGGCTAATTGTATAAATCATTCAGACCCTACTAGATGAATCAGTGTTCATTAGATAATTAAGCTTATTGATTAAGCATTGATCAGTAAGTCAGCCAATTAATTTGTCAGACAGACAGACACACAGACAAAAATTCAGCCTGATTAATTAACTGCTTGCCCTAGAGCTGTCAACCATCCTGAATTTGCCTGGACAGTATCTGCATCTCAGACTGATCCCAAAGCATATAGTGCAAATAGGCGTGCATATGTGAATCTCGCTGGTGCTGGACCCATAAGCCTGGTAGGTTATTGGAATTTAATTAACACTTTCTTTTTGTCAAGTTGGTTCTAAACTGATAGGCCATTTGTCTTCTAAAGATTTAACTGTACTTTCTAATGTACAATTATTTTTAGTAGACTGTATAGTGGAATTCCCGAATTAGACTGATACACCATTTGTCACACACAGAGATCTGCACAGGGAAAATATGTTGGTAATGAAGATGGCAGTCCTATTTACACTGTCTGTCTGCCTACCTGTGACCTGTCTCTTCATCAGTTTGTCAGGCCGACAGAAACTTTGTATATGAATGCATTTTATGTAAGTATCTATGAGTGAATGTATATCATACTACCTGTATATTGCATATTATTAGCATATGTGGGGCGCGGTGGTGTAGTGGTGGCGTCGTTGCCTTGGAGCCGGAAGGTTCGAGGTTCGAATCCACCTCGCTGCGTAAGGACCTTGGGCAAGTCCTTCACTCACAATTGCTCAGCGCTTCGGCGTGAAACTCCGATGCAGTGTCCGCTCTGCATTCGGGAGCGCCTCTGAGTAGAGAGAGCTTGAAGGGGCGCTATAACAAGTGCACATACAAACAAACAAACAAACAAACAATATGGTGATACATCCAAAAACTCCGAAAAACCTAAAAAATTGCCACAAACTGTTTTCCCTTATTCAGTCAAATTATCTACTCTGTTTTTCCAACATTTTAAACAACGTGATCATGATTACGATCAACATAGAACTGCGGGTGGGAAATCAGGTGCAAATCTTACACCGGAAGCAGAAATGAACTTCAAACAACAAATCAGGAAATTATTCAGGAAATGCAATAATTATGTAATCAATGCACAATCCTAACCCCTCACCTGTCTTCAAATCTGCTCTCTCTCTCTTTCTTTCTCTCCGTCTGTCTGTCTGCTTACCTGTCTGTCTGCATGCCTGCCTGCTTGCCTGCCTGTCTGTTTGTCTGTCTGTCCTTCCGTCTGTCACTGTCTCCATCTCTGTCAACTCCAACACATTTTGTGTGAAATCTCCCATTTTTGACAACTCCCAAGGTCACCAATAGAAGTAGATAAATCCATGCTAGAGATGAAAGTGTGTGTCAATCTAGAAATGAAGACACTACATCAGGGGTTCTCAAACTGTGGTACGCGTACCCCTGGGGGTACGCCAGGCGCCGGTAAGGGGTACGCGAAAAATTCTAGAAATGTGAATTTTCTTTTAGTTTATGGACTTTGATTAGCAATGATTTTAACGTCGCAACATATAACAGCATCGTCATTTATTTATTTAACAATCTATAATTAGACTCATAAAAAAGATTCATAATATACAGTGTGTACATGCAAAATATTTATGTTTAGGCCTATTAATATAGTTTTGGAACCAATAATGTACAAATGGTTGAAAGTAGCCTACCATGCAGAGCCAGAAATTCACAGCCTGTATTATATAGCTCAAATAGCGGAGAGCTGAATTGGCCTATAAGGATCAATTTTTGGTCGAGTTTTAAATTTTGAGATTCCTTTCAGCACGTCATATCTGGGTGAAACTGGTTTTAAAACTATTCTTGCTATCAAAAACAACATGGGGTAAATTTGCGTTTGAAATTGACAAACATTAAACCAGATATTTTAAATCTGTGCTAGTCTAAACAGGCTCACAGCACTACAGGTTGGTTCTTTCTTATAGAGGTTATGGACCAATTTTCTCTTTTAAATTTGTTGATAAGATTATATGATTCAAACTAAATTTTGCTCCCTGTATACGAATACGACTCTTAATAAACGATGTCACCAATGATTAAATTGACCTTTAGTTGTCACTGCAAGGGGACTTCTGAATGGCAATTGTTTCTGATCTGACTTTGCTGGGGGTACGCCATCATTCGAGTTTTTTACTTGGGGGTACAATAAAAATAAAGTTTGAGAACTCCTGCACTACATGCAGCAAAATCATAATATTATGACAACTGAAAACTGAAAAGGATATGGCCAGGTGATGAGTCGCAGGCACCAGCTTCTCGGCGCCGTCGTCTGTTCAAAGTAAATGAAAGCCTTGCGCATAAATCCAGGATATGGAAGATCCTGATCCTCATCCACCTCCTGACCCATCACATCCACCTCCACCTCCTCCTCCTCTTCCTCCTCCTCCTCTTCCTCCTCCTCATTCTCCTCGTCCTCTTCGGTATCGGTGTGGGTGGAGCATTCGACCAGTTTCTTGTCGCAATCCTCACCTGACGACAAGCGACGATTCGGTCCGCTGAGCACCAGAGATCCCTCCCTTCGTTTCAGATCAGTGCACAGACTATCCACCGTGGCAGACGACGACCACCGCTTGCCCCCCATCACCATCGGAAGCGAAGATGACCGGAACATAGGTCGAGGAGCGGAAGGGCGCGACGACGACGACGACGACCGAGCCCCTTCGACCCCTCCTCCGCTGCCTCCGTCATCATCTGCTCTCGTCTCGTCCCCCATCGATTAAGTCAGAGGGGGTAGGGGCTGGTCAGCCAACACGACGACGACCCCCTCCTCAGCGTCTGGTCGGCGCCCACTCCGACCCAGTGACAGCGCTTCTAGTTGATGCTGAGACGCCGCAACAAGAACCGGAACAAGAACCGGAAATGCCCGTCGCATAAATTGACGACACTTGATCGGAGAAGTCTCAAGAGAGATAGAGAGACCTTCTCGGGGCAATTAAGGAGACTGTCGAATTTCGACGCTCAACTTGGACGGTTCGGTCGCCATGGAAACAACGACGAAGACGACGACGACGACGATGATGACGACGAAGAAAATCGTAAGGAGTGAACGTCAGAAATGACGACGACGACGTCGCCGTCGATAGTTTTGTTCTACGACGACACTCACCTTAAAGGCTAAAGCCTAACCAGCCTCATCTTCCACTATTTATCGACGCTGGTCATTGTTGGCCTATACAGACACAATCGCAGTACAAAGCAGCAGCAGCAGCCACAACAGCAGCAGCAGCAGCTTCTCCATCCTCCGCTCTTCATTGCGCCTGCGCGTCTTATCTCGAGCGCTGTGCGTCTGGCCAAAACGAAGTTTCGCATCTTCACCAGCCGCCAACCTATCCGCATCTTCCGGCAGCCTGGCATCATCCGCTCATGTTGCTGCCGCCGCTGCCGCTGCTGCTGCTGCTGCTGCTGCTGCCACAAAGGCGGTGGCGTCGGGAAAGCTACCTGCTCCCGAGCCATTAAACACAGGACAGGGAAATCGCTGTGGTGCAGTAGGGCAGGAGCGTGATCGAGGCGGCGCTGGCGGCGGCAGCGGAATGCAACAGCAACAGCAGCAGCAGCAGCAGCGGCAGCAGCAGACTCTCTATTACTAAGGAATACGATAAAAGTGATAGCAATATTCCCGTTGCAAGTCGCCTTTCTCGAAAGTTGGCGAAACACAGCCAACCGTCTTTTAACCGTCCTCCTAAAAGGCAGACACGCAATTTATGGCAATTTTCTGAGCTGACTTTTATTATGACTTAACGATAGCGTTCTGCAATCGGTCTTTATCGGTCACATGAAATAACGCAGCGCTGAATAATTATTGCCCGACCAACAGACAGACAGACAGACAGACAGACAAGCAGACAGACAGATAGACAGACAAGCAGACAGACAGATAGACAGACAAGCAGACATACAGACAGACAAATAGACAAACAGACAGACAGACAAACAGACAGACAAACCAACCGACGAACATATCACCCATAACGCAGTGTCAGACACGAGTCACACGACGCGTCTTCAGAGAAGACATCTGCTCATAACTTTATACAGCAGCCATTTTGCTCATTCATTCGTTCATTCATCTCAAGAATTTATATAGCGCCCCTTCAAGAAGTCCACTCAGAGGCGCTCCAAGTCCAACCACGGTGAAACAAAAAGTTTTAGGGAGCCTGTAAATCACTGAGGAGACAACCCTATAGGTAACAAGCGCATCTCCAACAGTACTGGAGACTATTCCAGACAGATGGACCTACAACTGAGAAAGCACGACGCTGACAGGTTGAGGTTTCAATACGTGGGGCCAAAAGCTTCCCGCTAGAGGCAGAGCGAAGGGCACTGCGAGCCAGGACAACAGATATTGGACAGCAGAGTTCACATAGGCCTAGATTGGTAGGGGTACAGCCAAGAAGACAACGCCGAACTATTGAAGCAATTCTGTATTCGATGCGCTGTAAGATATGAAGCTGCGAACATGTAATGCTGATAATTAATAATTAATTATAGGCAGTTAATTGACCCCGCGTTTCAGGTAGGCTAGTCTAGTGATCTCTTTTCAGTATCACCAAAGATATTATATACCATATAATTTCATAAGAGTATCACCACAGTATTATATGCAGTGACTTTGTGAATTGCGTGAGTGTCACGCTGTCATCATCGTCAAGAAATGTGCGCAATCGACCAGAAAAATTGCTTAGCTCGCTGAACTGTGTCATTCTCGCTCTTCTAAGTTTTATACTTCTGCTGGATTGAAGATGCTCTGATTTTCACGCATCGTTTGCGCCCCCTAACGAATTCAGGTATGCGGGATATAGATGCCTTGTCGTTGGAAAGATCAGACGACGATCGAGGGAGAGGCCTAATACTGCCACGTCACGCTAAGGTTAAGAAAAGCGAGTGCAGTTACAGTAGGCCTAGGCCTATTATAATACCAATAACGTATCATTCCTTATAATGCTCTCGGTACGGTAGTTATTCTGTAACGCCCGCCCCCATCGTCATCCCCGGAGTCGCCACTTCCGGATCCTCGAACGAAGGGACCGCGTGCTGCTGTGGACCATAGTTCTTAGAGATAGAGGGAGGACAGGAGGAGGTGACTTCCGGGTTCGAATCCCAGCTGTGGAAAGGCGGCCAATTATCTCGGCTGCCTATAGCTCCCTATATGAAATTGGAGCCTTGCTGGACAACCGCTCGCTTCCTCGCAGTATACTGGGATGTGCGAAGTCTTTAGGCCTAGCCCCCAAACTTTCTGCCAGGCCGATGGTCGAGTGGTATGGCGCGTCCGCAGTGGTAAAGGCGGTGGCTCTCGGTCCAGGGTTCGAATCCACAGCAGATCTTGGTACCGGCGATGCTTCTAGTCTCTCTAAGCGTGACACAACCTCCGTCAGCGCTTCTCTAACATTAGAGTGCACAGCAGAGATTTCCTCTCTGACATTCAATTGCACAGATGAAATAGCATCTTTAACATGGGACTGTACTGATGAAATAGCATCTCTAGTTTCCCTAGCATAAGACTGCATAGAAGTCATGGCTTCTTGGGTATTCTTAGCATGCGACTGGATCGCTTCATGAGTAGACCTAGCATTAGTCTGAATTGCCTCATGAGTAGACCTAGCATTGACCTGGATTGCCTCTAAGACAATTTCCATCGAGGAAGGCGGCCTCGAAGGTTGAGCAGGGGTCGCAGCCCTAGAATCCTCCATAGCGCTATATAAATTACTCCTATCTTTATAGCTCGCAGTGAAGAAAGTCAGTAGATTTAATAATATCTTATTATTATCAATCAATTAAATCTTCAATCAACATTAGTTACATTCAATGCAATCAGTGATTAAAGTCAGTAAGTTTAATTAATACTTCTTATTATTTGCAAAGGCATTCAATGAAAATCAAATGCAGACAATTCAATGCCAACACCTTTCAAGGCAAACACATTTCAATGTAAATACATTGAAATGCAAACACATTTCAATGCAACCACCTTTCAATGCAAACACATTCCAACCGGAGTCGGCCTAAATTAAACCCCGATTTACACTCAAGTCCCACGGCCAATTTCAATTCAGCCCAAAATATCTAAATAACCGATCGCATTAATTCCCTTTATAAAGCGTACCTTATTTCCGAAGACAAGGGACAAAGCCGACGTGTGCGAAGATTGGCGACAACGTGTCGAATTCCAGGAGATGCGACGGAAACAGAAGAAAGGCGTCGATGTTGGGACGCCCGAAAGAAATCGGTAAATCCGACGTTAATTCCTCGCAAAGAACGAATTTCTATGTTGCGGTCCATGAACTGAGCGAAGAAGCGAAGAGGGGCCTTGTCGTTATATCCGGGTGAACAGCCGATGCGGAAATACGCAGAAAAGAACTCCAGCAACGACGATTATATTTCCGCTCCGATCGATTTTAATAACAACCAGCAGAATTCGTATATACGAACGCGACGACACGAAACCGTAGTCCAAGCGGGTGCTTTATCCTGTCCTCCCTCTATCTCTAAGAACTATGATCCACAGCAGCACGCGGTCCCTTCGTTCGAGGATCCGGAAGTGGCGACTCCGGGGATGACGATGGGGGCGGGCGTTACAGAATAACTACCGTACCGAGAGCAGCACGCAGCCTTATCGGCCGAGGATCCGGAAGTGGCGACTCCGGGGATGGCGGTAGGGGCGGGCGTTACAATTCGAGTAGGCTATAGTAGGCTTAGAAGCTAGACCTAAGCTTACTATAATTATGTGAAGCGGTCTTCCCTCAGGTACCTATTGTATCGGAGTAGGGGCCCGGGCCAATATGGAGGGATATATCGGTTTTCCTCATGGGCGGAGTTTATCAGGGGCTGGGGGGCTAACCCCAAGGCCCAGATTCAGCTTTTTTACCGTGAAAATGGTATATTTTCTCTGGCTTAGCCCTCCCCCTAAGAAGGTCCAGACTCATAAATAGTTTGGGAAAATGGCTCTTTTCACGAACGAAACTTTAATCGAATGATTAAAAAAGGTCATCAACTTTTTGTCCCCGAAAAACATAGTCTTTTTCACGAGACTTTTTGGTGGGCCGAGAAAATATTGTCGGCGCCGCTCGCTCTGGACCAAGTCTACACCCCAAAGTTTTTAGCCTCCCCTCCCCCCGCAAGAAAAATCTCCTTGCTGGTGGAGTTTATATATAGGGGTAAATGAAGATCTGGTTCATAGAACTGCTAGCAACTTCTTTCACGTCGGACAAACGATACAGGTCTATGCAATGACAGTCCATTGGACTTCTACATGTGAGTCCAAGTTGATACGAACCGTTTCTTGCCTTCATCTCCTCATAGACGGTTTTCGATAAAGCGAGGGGCAAGATGTGCCTACATGTAGGATTTGTTTTGGGTGAAGCCTCATCGCCGATACTTTCTATGTTCAGTTCTTACCGATTACTATAGGCCCTATTATTATATTATAGGTCTTTTCATGACAACTGAAATAACAGAGCATGGATTTGTACCCCTCAAATCAGCTTTGCAAATGTAGCAAACTGCAAAAATGTATGCATGTAGGCCTATACCCTTAATTTACTCTTGACGCTGTGGGGCCAACGCCTCTATTTAGTTTTTCTATTGAGTTTCACGACCTGCTCAGCGGAAAGGAACCAGCGTAGATTGATGTCAGAGGTATACTGTGGTTCTATCACAGATAATGAGGTCCTATTATGAATTAATGATGCTGCAGAAAATCCTTAAGTACACGGAATGAATTAACAGCATCAGCCGCAGCCATGCATGCGGGCCATGATGCGGATACTTCCAACGGGAAGTTATTGAGGGCGCTATATAATTTTTCAACTTTTTATGGGTCATATATTCCATATAAACACACACGAATAAATATAATTATGTTGGCTATGATTATGTGTAGGCCTAGGCTACATGCAGGCCTACACATTACATTGCATCTTTCATATAATATTTGCCATTTATAGGCAAATGGTTTTATTAGATCAACTCTTCCGAACAATATTCTTTAAATTTGTCGGATAGCCTAATTTTGGTAAAGCTTTGCCTGACTTTTGTTGCGCTGTAGCCGACTTATAGACTCACTTTGTGTTAGTTGACTTTTTTGTGCAATAAACAGATTCATTCAATGTTCATGTGAGCGCTTCGGACTCGGGTCTCTTTTGGACCCTTTTGACTCAACGAGCGCTCGTGAATAAGCTGGAGCCCGCGCTTGACTTTCGAGTGGTGCTTTATAAAGTTTGGAGATTACGATTACGATTGCGATTACGAGCGATCTAGGCCGACAAGACGACAGCAAAGACGCGGGTATACTTGCGTTGACCAACTAAGGTAGCCTATAGAGTATATATAGACCATCGCCAGCATTGAAACGAAGCAGAACGTTATACATAGGCTACCAAGCCATTGATGCCAAGATTCTAATATAAAAATATTATGTCAAAGGACCCCACTCCCCAGGGGCCACATAAAGCCCGTCGGCAGAAGGTTACCTACCGCGGGCCGTATACCCCCATGGTTTGCGGAAATAAATCGCCTGCATAAACTAGATGGAGAGATTAAGTCTGACAGGCATTGAGACAAATTTAGCCATCTGGCATTGCAGGGCTGAATCCGAGTAGATCTAACGCGCAAGTTATTTTTAAAAATGCCAGAAACTCATATATAATAATAGGTCTATCTATTACCTCGCGTATATCTCTGCACCTGTCGTGTGCATTAGGCTAATGTGTCTGGCCAAAACAAAGTCGGTTGCAATTATTATGTGAGCCAGCTAGGTCTAGACTATAGAGAATAGTCAGACCCCTGCAGTACTTGTACTTGTTCTGGCGGGAGAAGAATCAGAAGACCGATCATGGAGGACTTGACCAACATATAGGCCTACACGGGATCTCGATATCTAGCCCACAGGCCTATATTTCGAAACTTTAAGAAATGTCCAAACCTTGTGGGTTGGAACAATCTGCGCCTCAACTGCCACTTGGCATATGCTATTGGTTGCAATGACGCAACATCAATCCATCATTTGCATCACGTGACTACCGTCAGTCAGTCAGTAATGCCTCGTGACGAAGTCATTCGTGGAATGCCTTCACTCGTTACCTTAGCAACTAATGCTGCAATCCGGTATCACAACGGCGAACGAGAAGGAGCTGAAAGATTGTTCCGTGGATAATGATCCTCAGGCAATTTATGAACAGAAGACACGACGACGTTGATGAATTACAATCGTCAGAGATGAAAGACTCTGCACCGAATCACACCAAGAAATTTGTCGCTAGCTGATGATTGAGGAAAGGCAACTGAAATGTCACTTCAATTATTTCAGTCAGTGACATAATATAATTATATTATGTCAGAATACGTTTGTCTTCCATGCATAAATAGATAGACGCATGCAGAGACACACACTTTATAATCACAACATCCATGGTCCATCTATACATGCATACCTGCACATATGCACACATGCATACATACATTCATACATACATACATACATACATACATAGGTCTACATACATACATACATACATACATACATACATACATACATACATACATACATACATACATACATACATACATACATACATACATACATACATACATACATACATACATACATACATACATACATACATACATACATGCATGCATACATACATACAAACATACATACATATATGCAGACCTACATGCACACATGCATACATACATACATACATACATACATACATACATACATACATAGTACATACATTCATACATACATACATACATACGTACGTACATACATACATACATACATACATACATACATACATACATACATACATACATACATACATACATACATACATACATACATACATACATACATAGTTACATACATACATACATACATACATACATACATACATACATACATACATACATACATACATACATATATAAAGACATGCATGTATACATGTATACTTGCATGCACACTTAGATTCTAACATACATAAATATACACATAAAGAAAGGCACACAGAGAGACATACAGAAATACAAAATAGAAAGACAAGCTGGAAGACTTTAAAAGACCCCGACATATATACGTGAATATAGACATACACATGCAGTCACAATATGAGTACATATACGTATACCGGTAATCCATCATCGTGGTCATCGTCTTCGTCGTCGTCGTCGTCAGTTTCTGGATCCTGGCTCAAGTTGTCTAATTAAGATGATATACATGTATAGGCCGAGGTCTATTATATTTGATGCAGGGTATCCATGCATGGCTTTACTTTCTCTTGCGCTGCATGTCGGCTTAAATGCTTTTCCCGTTTGAGAAACAAGATTCTCAGAATGAAGAGATGTCTGTCATTCTTGATCTTCATTGTCTTCATCTTACTTCCCTCCTCATCCGTCTTTCAAATCTTCTACTTTGTGCAGACTTGATGTCTTGGTTGGATGTACATTTATATGCAACTACATGTATGTATGCATGAATTTGGATGTGCGACATTGTGCGTGTATAATGTATATGCAACTTTGTATGCATGAATATATGGATGGGACGCGGTAGTGTAGTGGAGCTGGAGAGTTTCAGGTACGAATCCACCTCAAGATGCCGCGTAGGGACACTGAGCAAGTCTTTCACTTCAATTGCTCGTGAGCTTCGACGTGAAACTCTGATGCAGCCTCCGCGCTGTTGTCGGGAGCGTCTCTGATTATAGAGAGCTTGAATTAAGGGACGCTATTGTAAATGCGAGAATTATTATTTTAAATAATGCATGCATGCTATTGTGCCATTGCATGCATTCTAGTCTTCTGTATGTACACCGGCATATGCATGAATAGTCTAATTGAATATTTATTCATATGGACCTGCGTAACCGGTAGCCTATGCAGTTCTAAGGTCGACTTCTGTGGCACCGGAGTTGCTTATCAAAACGGCATTGTCGATTACGTATACCTGTAGGCAGTCTGATAGGCTACACATATACACGCACACATCGATCGTGAACGGCATTAAGTAGACATGCATATCCGAATAAAATATAGGCCTACTGATTAGGCGTGTAACAGTGCGAGATAAGACAGAGACATACAGAGACACATGTAGACAGATACAGACAGAAGAACGCGTGGTATGTGTGATGATCGAGTAGGTTCGCCAATAGCAATGGATTAAAACTTTGAGTGCAGGCCTAGGCTACTTTGCCACAGGCTATAGGGCCTATACATCTCATACTTGTAGACCTATACATTTCCAAAGTAGCAATTTCATGGACAATGGTGAAGAAATTCTAGAGCCGAATATGGCAGTCGATCATCAAAATGGAAAAAACCCATAAAATTATCCGTTAAGTAGGGATCCATTAAGTTTATATATAGGCGAATCACCGTCATTTCAACAACCGAAAATAAAAAGGTCTTTGAGTAAAGATGCAGACTATGTTGAGCATGGTCAATCCGAAAACATAGTGCTCATTATTAAATAAAAAGTAATTTTGATGCCAGCAATCCCAAAAAAGCAACTAGCTGAAAATATTATGACGTGCATTTCTTTCATTCTTTATGAGCGAATCAGGGAGGAATAGACCAGAAGATGGCAGAAATTCTGTTCAGTCCGTGTCACTTGACCAACAATCCAGGGAGATAATTTGATTCCACAGAATCAATGATTGCAATAACACTTATATTCAGTCGCTAGCTTAAGGGTCTTCCTCGGAAGGCTCGAATATGGGTCGAAGAAACGAGGTTCTGGAATAATCGAATCCGAGTTTTCCAATTTATATTCGACAGAGGCGCTACGTATTTGGTAGAGCATTGTTCTGATGGCGTAAATAAGGCACTCTTGGAGCCGACCAAAACAGATAAGACCCATTGCTGTATGTAGGCTAGTCTAAGATTAACGACTTCTTTGTCTAGTCTCTTCCTCTGAGGTGAGGCTGAAAAGCCTCTCTCCAGACTCCTCGGCAAATTTGACAAAGTCAAGGTTTTGCCATATTTATTCATAATTATTCGTCGCTTAATGAATGAAGTCACTATCAGATGGCAGGTTAAATCGACTGTCATTTTGTAATTAGTAACACCAGTGTCTAATTGCACTAGACATCAACCGATGGCACAACAGCACCAAACCATAATCAGGTCAATATCCAGAAGACAGAAGGTCTAGTAATTAAGTTAGTAACAGTAGTGGTAGTGGTGGTGATAGTACGCAGCAGTATCAGTAGTAGGCCTAATAACAACAATAATAGTAAGCCTATAGATAATAATTATAATAAATTAACAATAATAAGAAGGTTCTTTCTACCTCAACTTTCTGGTTGTATTCTTTCATGGTCTGTTTCCCATCGAGTTAATAGATATTTTAATTTAAATTGAAAATTACTCCGACTTATATCTATATGTCCGTAGGTTGTGCACTTCGTGTTCTACTATATAGTAGGCTACGCCTGTTTTGTACGCTAGAACACGCACGTCATTCGGAGTGTACACGTCATTGCGTGCGTATGTCTACTCAGGATTGTGTGCAAGTCAGGTTTCCAACCTCCGCTCGGACTATTCCTTCCATGTAGTTGGTCGACTGACTTCCAGGATCGTCACTGACTTGCAACGTGTCAGTGCTATCAGGGGCGGATTCAGGGGGGGGCCAATCCGGCCATGGCCCCCCCCCATTTCAAATCACCATGGGACGTGGCCCCCCCCATCCAAAAAAATTTCAGAGTGTCAGTCATGCACAGGAGAATTAATGTATAAATGTAATTAAAATCTGTAATAAAAATAATTTATAAATGTATTTAAAATCTTATCTAAGTCTCTCACGCAATTGCATTGTCTTTATATAAAGAATCGAAATGAAACAATCTTTCAACAGTATCCAACTATGATTTGTGGCATGGAATGTATGTTATTCGTGTATATATTCGTAGTAAATTGTAAAAAACATTAACACCAATAAACACAATTATAACTAAGTACAACTAACTATTAATTACAAATCAAGTTAACACTAACAACAGTGTTTGGAATGTAATTTATTTTTTCAAGATGCCAACAAAATTTCAGGGCAAAACAAGTTAAGTTTTGAGTTTAGTCTATATGTGCAAGAAAATGCGGTGAATGATAACACATGTTTACTCCTTGTTTTTATTTATATCTTACTATATTTCATTCAGTAGTGGGAAGTATTTTATTAATTCTAGTCTTAAAAAGTCATCAGTTTTTGGGATGCTAAATTGAACACCTTTTTTTGAAAATTTCGCACGGAAGACTAAAAAGTCATCGCTCTTTTTAGGCGAAAAATTTAACACCTTTTTTAAGATTTCGCACGGATGACTACAAAAGTCATCAGTTTTTTGGGATGCCAAATTGAACACCTTTTTTGAAAATTTCGCACGGAAGACTAAAAAGTCATCACTCTTTTTAGACGAAAAATTAAACACCTTTTTTAATATTTCGCAGGGATGACTACAACAAGTCATCAGTCTTTTGGGATGCGAAATTAAACACCTTTTTGGAAAATTTCGCATGGAAGACTAAAAAGTCATCACTCTTTTTAGACGAAAAATTAAACACCTTTTTTAAGATTTCGCACGAATGACTACAAAAGTCATCAGTTTTTTTAATTCTAAATTGAACACCTTTTTTTAAACTTTCGCACGGGAGACTAAAAAGTCATCACTCTCCTTTCAGACGAAAAATTAAACACCTTTTTTAAGATTTCGCACGGATGACCAAAAAATTTCATCAGTGTTTTGGGAAGGAAAATTGAACACCCTTTTTGAAGATTTCCGGCGGATTACTTAAAAAAGAACATCTAGTTTTCGGGAAAGAAGTTTTTAAGTAAAGTCTATATTTATTGAGACCTTATGGCACTCTTACAAGCACTGAAAAGTACAGCTAATTTGTTAAGATAACAGCTTAAAATGCTACCATTGCAATGTGAAAATTCAAAAAGTTTCTGGTGGGAGGGGCATATCCCCTCCCCACACCCCACCCCTACCACTATCGGCGCTGCGCGCCTCATGATTGTCTTCAGACGGTCAATTATCTACCCCTCCGAAAACCTCAATTCCCCCAGAGGTGGGGGCTAAATTAAACTCTGGTTTCGGCCAAAAACGACTAAAAAAGTTCATCAGATTTTTCGGCGAAAGATCAACGAAAAAATTTCCGACCCCAGCCCAAACATTTTTTGGCCCCCCCCTTCGAAAATTCCTGGATCCGCCCTTGAGTGCTATGCATAGCGGTGCTCCATGCAGTATAAGAAAATAATGGTCCATGGAGCTTGGGACAACAGAGACCGTGTAGGCTAAGCGATAACACGTTGGCTAAAGTTAGCTTTAACGTTTTCAGGTGGTCTAATAAAGAATATTGTTACTTACTTGCGTAACGTAGATATGGGACCAGTAGCATGACCAAACTCAAATTCAAGGAGACAACGTCGGGGGAGACATTCAGACAACTTGAACACGTATGATTCACAAGTGCACAGACCATTTGCAAAATCCAAAAATCTTGGTCGTTGGTCTAATAATAAAATATCCCGTGTGGGACTACAGTACTGTAAGACAAGCACTTTTGCACATTTTCATAACGCATATGCAATCCGACTATTATGCAACGCATTAGAATAATTTAGCTTTAAATGTAGTCTAAACACATTTTGAAGCCCTAATGTCCAACGCTGGATTTATGTAGTTCGTATCTTATACTTGATCATTTATAGAAACGTCTCCTTCTGACTAATTTTGCGTTTAATGTGTTAAACTTAAAACACACATGTATTTAGAAACTGCTTTCGATAACCTTCCAGTTGATTTAAAGCATAAATTATAGTAAACGTATATAAACATATTTTCCGTGATCCGGGTAATAAATATTCAAGCAGAATTTCTTGAAATAAAATGAACAAAGCGATGAGAGAGCTAAAACTGTTCAAAGACATAATAACATATCATTTTAAGGACTGCAAGAATTGTGAATATGCATTGTTTATGCTATAAAAACATATAACAATTTATGCTATACCGGTATATATAATATATAATTATATACAAAGACCATTGTCTCAACACATGGGTATATATGCATTATGCAGTATACAGCAAACTAAATTATTCAGATTAAAGAAGACAGGATTCAACTAAATAAATGGTGCATCAAAACGATCTTTAGCACAGTTTTTGTCTCTTCCGTTTATTTATCTTCTGTGAAAGCGAAGACTGCTATGGTGCCACCTTGGCCAAACCAACCGGTGTAGTCAATCATCAGCACCTCATTGCTCAATCTGTCGTAGTGCAGATAATGCGGATGTGCCCAGATGTTGTCGTTGTCCGGATCTTCTGGAAGAGTAACATCCAACAGATGAAGATCAGAGTCTAGAAGCTCAATTCCGTTGTTCCGATCGACGATGAGAATTCTGTCGGATCCGTCCGCAGATTCAACATCGCATCCCAGAAGTGACGACTGATATTGATGGACAACTTTCCCATCCATGTCGATCTCCGTTAATTTTCTTTTGAACTCGTAATTGTAGGACACGAGGACAAAGTTTCCACTGGATTTCGGAATGATTCGTGAGATGTTGAAAAGACCAAGGGACAGGTTTATCTGATGCTGCAGGGATCCATCTGGATTATAAATGCTTATCAATTCATCTGGTCGTTCTGTCTTCGAAACGATTAGGCTGCCATTAGCAGATACGAATAGACGACGCTCGATCTTCTTTGACAAACCAGGAATTAATGGTGAAATATCAAATTGGTCTGCATGATTCTTCGTCATCCTTACTATTGCATTGACATTGACATGCTTTCTTCCCATACTCAATACATAGAGGCAATTTGACAGGCTGCAGGCTCCTATTGCCAGTGGAAATACTCCAAGCTGTTCCATGTCGATGATATGCTTCACTTCACGCAAATTGTTGCGGTCGTAGACATCGATGAACTCGCCTTGACGACTGCAATGCATGTAAAGGTCGTCCTTCGTTGTAGCAACAGAGACGGGAATTCCGTGTGACGCATTTGGTACCTTATTCAATAATTTCAAGTGAATTTGCACAGGACCTAAAACAAAATTGCTCTCTTATACGACAACGAACGAAATTTTTGCGTCTATATAGCACATTCCCATAGCTGTTGCATATATGTTTATTAGGGTGTCCCAAAAAACACTTTTTCTTGAAATTCTTAGGTCTCACCAGTCAAAAAGTTTCATATGGGGATGATAATATTTGTGTAATTTTTTCGAATTTTTAAAATAATTTTTAGGTTCCCCCCCAGGAGCTCAAAATTTTATATATAGCGTACTATGATATTCGTGTGCAAATATTTCAATATATGAGGCAACGTCATTCACACCACATATATTTTACATTTTTACCCACAAAATATGATATTCATTCATTCATTCCGAAAACTAATATAGCGCCCCTTCAAGAAGCCTACTCAGAGGTGCTCCCAGTCCAGTCACAGCAAAAAGGATAGGTCTTGAGCAACTGGTAGAAAGCAGGCAAATTATTCCGAGATAGTAAGCGTAGTGCAAGCGGGAGCCCATTCCATGTGGACGGGCCAACAACCGAGAAGGCTCGACGCTGTCTGGTAGCAGAGCGGGTTCGAGGGACCAGCAGCTCCCCATTGGCCAAAGAGCGCAAAGTTCTACGGGAGGCTACGACAGAGACAGGGCGACAGAGATCAGATAAGTAGGAAGGAGCACTACCAATTAAGGACCGCCAGGATATGTCATAGGCTACAATGTAATTGCTCAAAAATGTTATGCTGTATTTTGCTCAGACTCGTTTTGCAGTTAATTGACTGAAATTTGACAAAATTTATATATGCACATACTTTTCATATAATTATTAGAATTCGGAATATTATTTAACCATTATTGACTACTATAATAATTCGAGCAGTTATTCAAAAAATAGTTTACTTTGAGATGGCATATTAGTTCTGTTCTGTTCTCAGCCATCCTCGTTACGAGGTTCGGCCGCATCATGAACAATATTCCTCCAGTGTCTTCTGTCTTCCGCAAGTCTTATCATTTCATCCATTTCCAATCCCGTCCAGTCCTTTATGTTCCCCAACCAGTTTGTTCTCGGTCTTCCTCTTTTCCGATTTCTCGGCATTGTGCCCTGCATGATGTCTTTCTCCAAGCATATTCCCTCTCTTCTCATAATGTGTCCGAAGTAAATAAGTTTTCTTTCCTTTACCGTCCTCAGAAGACTCCTCTCCACTCCTGCCTCCTCCAGCACCCAGTGGCGTAGCCATGCCCGGGCAATTACGGGCAATGCCCGGGTTGGCGATCAGTTCTGACCGGGCTGCGCGGAATCGAGAAATTAATCAATTTTAATTTTGATTTGGATGGCTTTTGATGCTATTAAAATTTGTTTCTTGGGATAACGATATCACAGTTGCATATAATATTATATGGGCTAATATTGAATCCTGCACCGTCAAAAGACTCACGTACTGCATTGGCTAACTGGCACGTCATAATTATATACAAGTAACACATCTCTGTACTCATATACATACTGTATGCCGTCTGCCCTTCACCATCTACCCTTTGTGAACCTGACATTATTAATGGATGCCAAACTGTATACGGTTACAAAGCTATAGTCTTGCTCCATTATTCTTAAGGCATTCCAACAACCATGCTCTCCAGTTCAGCAGGAAGAGAGGGTCAGAGGTCGCTGACCTTGAGAAACGGGTTATCAGTCCAGACTAGATACATTTCAAAGTCTTTCGTCCCTTAGAGCCTCTGAGGGATGTTTGAACTGTTCAATTGATGGCATCAGCGGTCTTTTCCTTGGCTAGAGCCCCGTCTATACCAGATGGAAATTATCCCCTTCTGAAGTTCTGACAAATCATCAGCGCTTACTTCTGTAACGGTGGGACAGATCACACTGCAGTACAGGCTAGATAGATATAATTATATACAGATAGTCTATATGCGAACAAGATGATTGATTGCAGGTCTGGTCAAACCAGAACCTTGGACTCTTTGTCGGTAATTTTTCTTTAACGTCTTCGCTGTATTAATCGGCCTCAGTAGGCCCTAATTGCTTTAAGTTTGACGATAGGTCCTTAAAATGTTATTAGTAGGCCTACCGAGTCTTCTCACATCAGATTATGACGAATGACAAGCTATACGACAGATGTAAGTAAGCCTAACAGGCTAGGCCCTATGGTCTAAAAAATATACATGCATTTGTAATCCAAAGTGCTTCATAAATAAATAGATGGTCATCATAAGGAATATGGTTATTATTGTTGTTAGGATTAGGCCCTGTGTGTGAGATTCTAAAATGTTTGAATTTTGATCGGTTCTATGGATGACGCATTTTTAGGTCTATCATGTCTGCATAGAACTAAATGGGAAAAGCAATTGGTTAATTAAAGAATATTCGTAGGTATATATTATTCTACAATTATAAATATCTGGCATTAATAACGCACGTGCTTGACTGCTTGGCCAGTCATTGGCAACTCTTTCCTATTCACTGGGCATTCATTTGCCACCTGATGTAATAGTAGGCTAAAGATGTAAATTACATTTACATAATATACATAGCTTACAGACTAATGCACTAGATAGGACGTTGTGAGACCCTAAAATGCGATATATAACGTGCATTAACACATACATACATGCATACATACACATACATACATACATACATACATACATACATACATACATACATACATACATATATGCATGCATGCATGCATGCATACATACATACACATATACATACATATATACATACATATATACACACATAAAATATACATGTGAACACATGCTGCCCGGGTTACATTTTGCTTCTGCCTACGCCACTGGCAGCACCCAATTCCTCCGCATTTCCGTCCAAGATATGTTCATGATTAATCTCATACACATAATCTCGAATGCCTCTATTCTTCTTTCCTCCTCCTTCCTCAGTGTCCAGCTTTCACAGCCATATATAGCCACCGGCCATACCAGTACTCTCCATAACTTTAGCATATTAGTACACAGTACCAAATGTGAGATAGTCACATGTTTGGTCCAATCAGTAGTTCACTACATCGGAAGAAGTGACTCAAGTGAGTCATGGTTATATGAAAAGTCTGTGCATATATAAATTTTGTCAAATTTCAGTCAATTAACTGCAAAACGAGTCTGAGCAAAATACAGCATAACATTTTTGAGCAATTACATTGTAGCCTATGACATATCCTGGTGGTCCTTAATTGGTAGTGCTCCTTCCTGCTTATCTGATCTCTGTCGCCCTGTTTCTGTCGAACTTTACGCTCTTCGGCCAATGGGGAGCTGCTGGTCCCTCGAACCCGCTCTGCTACCAGACAGCGTCGAGCCTTCTCGGTTGTTGGCCCGTCCACATGGAATGGGCTCCCGCTTGCACTACGCTTACTATCTCGGAATAATTTGCCTGTTTTCTACAAGTTGCTCAAGACCTATCCTTTTAGCTGTGACTGGACTGGGAGCGCCTCTGAGTAGGCTTCTTGAAGGGGCGCTACATTAGTTTTCGGAATGAATGAATGAATATCATATTTTGTGGGTAAAAATGTAAAATATATGTGGTGTGAATGACGTTGCCTCATATATTGAAATATTTGCACACGAATATCATAGTACGC
Organism: Lumbricus terrestris; assembly: GCA_949752735.1. Classification (NCBI taxonomy): domain Eukaryota; kingdom Metazoa; phylum Annelida; class Clitellata; order Crassiclitellata; family Lumbricidae; genus Lumbricus; species Lumbricus terrestris. The sequence goes on from OX457039.1 coordinate 35,909,516, forward strand.
TATATATAAAATTTTGAGGTCCTGGGGGAACCTAAAAATTATTTTAAAAATTCGAAAAAATTACACAAATATTATCATCCCCATAGGAAACTTTTTGACTGGTGAGACCTAAGAATTTCACGATTTTTTTTTGGGACACCCTAATGTATATGTATATATATATATATATATATATATATATATATATTCAAGTCTTTCGTGGACAATATTTAGGATATTTTTCTCGCCCGCGGTATAAATGATCCATCAGGCTTTAAAAGCAATATACTACTACAAGTGCTTTGTTGTTCTGGAATTAACGGTCAACATCATCAATCTAATTGTGCTAATTTGTGGGGCGCGTAAGGACCTTGAGCAAGTCCTTCACTCACAATTGCTCAGCGCTTCGGCGTGAAACTCCGGTGCAGTGTCCGCGCTGCATTCGGGAGCGCCTCTGAGTAGGGAGAGCTTGAAGGGGCGCTATAACAAGTGCACATACAAACAAACAAACAAACTATATATTTATATGATCACCAATTAATAAAAATGAGAAATAGGCCTTATGCAGTATTAAACTGAAGTAAATGTACTTGAGAAACTATACAAAATAATTTTTTAAACTAAATTTTGTTGAGAAACACATTCAAACAAAAATATTTACACACAAATGACGTGACGTCATCGGCACACACGACGTTAAAATTATGTGTGTAAATATGGCGGTCGAGAGTCAGTTACGAATTTTATCATAGGATTTCCTATACATTTTATAAAATTAATATAAAATCGTCGGAACGTCTCCGGATAACGGGAATAGGGGCGTTTGAATACTTACGGTCTTAGGCACCAGAATGTATAAAAATCGTAGCGTTCGGGCCTAGTCAACACTGCTTAAGGAACACCCTTTAGGTATTTTATTATTTTATTATATTATTTTATATTAATTTTATAAAATGTATAGGAAATCCTATGATAAAATTCGTAACTGACTCTCGACCGCCATATTTACACACAAATGACGTGACGTCATCGGCACACACGACGTTAAAATTATGTCTGTAAATATGGCGGTCGAGAGTCAGTTACGAATTTTAGTATACTCGTGCACCTCACAATTTTAGAAATATAGTCAACACTGCTTAAGGAATACCACGCTTTATAATTTTTATAGATACAATACAATACGACTTAACAAACAACTATAAGTGCTATAGCGTTTAACTCTTCGGTGCACTAACTTACAATTCGAGTCTCCTGGCGGCTTTCGACCGTCATCCGTTGGTTCTGGTGACTTTCTTTTTTTCGACAAAGACATAACAAGAAGGAAGCTTCAATAGACTATTTGCCGAAAAGAAAAGTTGTCTTCCGACAGAAATTTCAAACAATAATTAAGATTGAAAACAACCGTTGCAACGCAGTTTGAAACTAAATTACGCCATCTTAAAACTGCTATTATGTGGCGTCATATCAAGGACATGTGTGACGTCAATATGGTTAATCCAACGACGTTATATATTACGGGCTAATCGTTGTCTCTTGATTGCTTTAGCGCCAGAACATCATGACCGCTCAATCAAAAAAGATACTGCAGGCCATAGGCGTAACGTTCTATTGTGACAGTGGTGTCCAGTCACCACCACTTTTAAAAGTGGTGGTGACAGTCACCACCACTTTTTGATCCGACAAGGAAATATTTTTTTAATAAACATGAAAGCATATGGCTGTCTATCATAGTAAAGGCTATTCATGATTAACATCGCAATGGCGACAATGCTCGATAGCCTAGAGGCCTCCACTGTCCACACTTCACAGCGTGTTCATTGTCCACAGTCATGGATTAAATCATAAGGAGCGAAGGGAAGGAATTCCCTACCACTTTAAATTTGGGGAGGAAACGTGAAGCATTTCTCGGCCACAAATCGTTATGGTTGCGAGGCAGTGCATGGCATGACAACAGCCTCACAAAACTTTCTGGAATCATTGTTAGTGCCTATTATCAAAATAGCATCGAAGGGACCTCCGTACCTCTACGCCCCAATCCAATGTTGGTTTAGACTTTAGGGAAGAGTCGGCAAGAATTGAATAGGAAGAATCTGGATAAAAATTTGCAAAGGAGCTGTTTTTAAAAATTGATTAAGTTAATCGTGAGTGGAAAGTTCACCTCGTGGAGTTCACCAGCGAGAGAGACGAAAGGGTAAAGAGTGAGAATGGAGAAGGGAGTGAGAGACTTCTGACCAGAGTTCATACTAAATTTGTATCTTGGGAAGGGGTGCAGGGAAGGGGTTCTCAAACTGTGCACATGGGGTACGCCAGATGCCGGTTAGGGATAGGGCTTAGGCGAAAAATTACAGAAATATAAATTTTCTTTGTGTTTATTGACTTTGTGTCCATCTTTCTTTGATTAGCAAAGATTTTTAACGTTGTAACCAGAAAAATGATGACGCTGTTATAAAACAGCATCATCATTTTTTTCACATGTAATTGGACTCACATACTAGGCCTATATAGGCCTAGTGCATGCAACATATTTTTGTTTAGGTATATTGTTATAATTTGTGAAACAAATGGTGTTTAAATGTGAGCCAGCAATTCTCAGCGTAGGGCTATACCCTAGACCTCAAAATAGGGGAGAGCTGAATAATATTGGCCTAACGATTAATTCTGGTCGAGCTTCAAAATTTTTGATTGCTTTCAGCACGTCATAACTTTGTGAACTGATTTTGAAACTCTTCTTCCTGTAAAAGACAAATATGGTCTTCAAATTTGCTCTTGAATTTGACAAATAATAAACCAGATATTTTAAATATGTGCTAGTAAAAACAATCCCACAACTCCGGCCTCAACGCTATACGTTAGCTCTTTCTTACAGAGGCTACAGACCATGTTTGCCTTTTTGTTAACATGATTATTTGATTTAAAACTATACATATATTTTAAATTTTGCTCCTTAATACGACTCTAATAGACGGGGTGGAGACAATAAAAATGAAGTTTGAGAACCGCTGGGGTACAGGAAGCCGAGAAAAGAATTGAGCTGAGAAGTTATGTGCCAAGGAATAGTCACCACCACTTTTACGGGGAAAGTTACGCCCCTGCTGCAGGCTGTAATAGAGAGTGTATATGCGGGTATACGCAGCGTGTATACTCGTGCACCTCACAAATATTTGTGTATATGGGGGGAGGCGGCGGTAGCGCAATGGATAACACGCTGTCGTAGACAGCAAGAGGTTACGAGTTCGCGCCCCGGACAGGGCGGACGTGCTTTGTAGACTGCTATTAGCGCCGACTATTGCAGGCTGTCTGTTCTGTTAATAGTCAAGATGCAGGTCTATATATGTATTCTGTTATCTGAGTTCCTGTAAGCTGTTTCAACTGCATAATTGTACACTATAAATTATAATATGATTTTCGTTTATTCAACAATCCAGTTGACACACCGCAACCGGTGAACCCCCACCCAGCATAAAGGATCCTCGCGACAGAAGTGGCTCGAGCTACCGCTTTATTACCTTACTACTACTACTACTACTACTACTACTACTACTACTACTACTACTACTACTACTACTACTACTACTACTACTACTACTACTACTACTACTACTACTACTACTACTACTACTACTACTACTACTACTACTACTACTACTACTACTACTACTACTACTACTACTATTATATACTACTATTATTATTATTATTATTATTATTATTATTATTATTATTATTATTATTATTATCATCATTATCATTATCATCATTCCTATTATTTTCGATTTAACCATAAACAAAACCATAAATTTTAATTAATGAACCAAAGCAGCAGCATAGACCTATGACATCGAGAAGCAAGTAGGCCTATATAGTAGAAAAAGATTAACAATTATTTCTGCCGGACATGTTGAACATACCTTAATTCACCCCTTGGCATATTGTGATCACATTTCTTTTCCTCTATTCGTGACACCATATGTCTTGTAAACCTAGCCTATACTGCAGCGGTTCTCAACCGGGGGTCCGCGGACCCCTGGGGGTCCGCGACCATCTGCCTGGGGGTCCGCGAGCACGTCCTGAAAATTACATATTTCTTAGTTAAAAACATAGAAACAGATAAATCTTTGTCAATTTTTCAATTTTTTTTTTCAATGGCGACATGAAACTAATAGGCCTAATACGCTGATTAATTACAAATTCATTTGTTTTAGATGGGTCAGTTTGTAACCGACTCTAGATTTCGAGATGCTTTTGAGAGAGTTTCTTAGAAAAAGACCACAGCCTGCAATTCATTTAAATAAACAACTCATGAGTTTCAACCTTGGCTTACCTGGCTGGCATTTTTGAATTAGGCTAACTGAATTCCTCTACGCAAGTGATGCAGACAAATTAATCTAATCACCCTTAATTAGTGATAAAGTGTCTGCTTGTACAAAAGAGATCATGGTGAAAAGCGGATGGTGGTTGATGACTTTGACACATTTTGATCAATTGCATGAATTCACATAAAAATAAAGAAATGCTCAGATCAATCAACCAAAATTTGTTAATTTGATTTCCGGTCAATCATAGCTGGATCAGTTCAACTTCTAATTTGGTAATTTGAATGTTCATAGTTTTTCGTGAGCTTCCAGCCAGTTTCTTGCAAACTTTGATTCGTGGAATCTACTAACCTCAGAATTGAACCAAAAAAACATGTCTATGTCTAAATCTTTGAACTGACTACTAGGCCTACATTGAAGATGTACGTTGCATCCATGCAAGAGTTAGCTTGATGCATGAGTGTTTCGAGCAGATAAACTGTACTCGAATATGCATGCCCAAAGCTTTAATTTACATTAAAAATAAACCAGTTTTTTTAAAATAAATTTCAAATAATCTTATCAGTAATATAAATTTGTACTATATACAGGATTTCAGAGGCATATCTATGCTATATTATAGCATATATGTAGGCCTACTATTATATAGGATTATAGAGTCGCACAGTGACGATAATGCACTAAAGGCGCCAAATTTCGGTGGGGGTCCGTGACCGGGACCAAAAATTAAAAAGGGGTCCTTCAGTGTGAAAAGGTTGAGAACCGCTGCTATACTGTACTGACAATAACAATACTTCCAATCTAAGTTAAATTCCATTAGTCAGGCTACAGCTGCAGGGTTCGTACGTTTGACCTATGCGTTATACCTCAACTTACATGGACCATTTATAAGATTTTAGACCAAAATTAAACACATTGTCAAACAAAATAATTAGGCTATTATTTGATCAAGAAGAAAACGAGTAAAAATGTGTGCAAGGGTAGAAAGTGCAGACTTGACAAAGAGAGCCACTGAATTTTGTTCTCAACCATCTTAAATTCTTATATTCAGCATGGTAGGCCTATTCATTATTTATTTATTTTTCTTTAAATGTTGTCGTCTTCTGCAGGGTTCTGCAGCTCCTTCAGTTGTTTGACTGTGGTTTTTGTCCAGATGATGCTAAATCAGTGGCGTAGGCAAGGGGGGTTTCGGGGGTTAAAACCCCCCATTGGCTCCGAAAAAAGATTTATAAAGGTTATTTTTTCATTTAGGTAAGAAAAAATAGCAAAAAACAGGGTTTCCGGCCATAACCCCCCCCCCCCATGAAAAATTCCTGGCTACGCCACTGAGCTAAATCATAGATGCTATAGTTATGTTTATGTCTAGTGCTTGTCTAGCTAGGTTTATGTAGGCTACGTTTAAAATAATTGATGCCTAAGCCTACATGTATGAAAAATGGACTGCTCGAGTCTGCAAGACTGCAACAGCCGCTCTTCCGTGCGGCTGTCGCAGTCTTGCAGAGACTTTTAATGTAAGCTTATTAGACCAGGCTTGGAATCTCAAAATGGTACTCCTAGAAGCAAATCATGTAACAATTTGCTAACCGGTGTTTCTAGACTAATTTGACTCTGCTGAAAACGAAAATCGCTGTTAGCAAGCTGGATTTTTGGCCGTTCAATGGGAAAACAAGATGGCGGACAAAATGGCGGTCAGTTGCTTCAAATGGCTATAAGTAAAGTATTGTATGTGACAGGAACACGATTTTAGACTCTAAATTAAGATTATAGGGTGCAAGGAATACAATGGAACCAAATACACATATGTAGCACTGCAAGAAAATCAAAATGGCGGACAAAATGGCGGCCAGAATCTTAAAATGGCTGTAAGTGAAGTTATGTATGCAGTGGAATCATGATTTCAGGGTCTAAATCTACATTTTCGGGGTCAAGGAATGCAATGGAAGCAAGGTAACATATGTGGCATTGCACGGAAACCAAGATGGCGGACAAAATGGCGGACAAAATCTTAAAATGGCAATAAGTGAAGACATATATGCAACTAGATCATGATTTCAGGGTCTAAATCAACATTTTCGAGGTCAAGGCCTGTGATGAAACCAATGTCGCATATATAGCACTGCCTGGACACCAAAATGGCGGCCAAAATGGCGGCCAGATTCTTGAATTGGCTGTTAGTGAATTTCTGTATCTAATGAATACATCAATTCAGAATGTAAATGATAATTTTCGGAATTACTTAAGGAAAGTGAAATTAAAGGCACGGAATATATTATGTGACACTGCCAGAAAACCAAAAACCAAAATGGTGCACACAAAAACTTCAACTGGCTATGAGTGATGTCTTGAACATATACGATGGAGACTAGATTTCAGTCTGGACTAGTAATTTCCAGGTCATATGCTTCCAACAAAATCACATGCAGTGTTATGCAGTGAAATTGTCTTACCTATAGTGGAAATTTTTAGTAGCCTATGACTGCACTGCAGTTTAACTATTGCTGGCTTTATGTATATACAGTATGCATGCTTGAATGTTTCATAACTTGACGTATCAATAGTTTCAACTTTTCATGACTTGACGGATATAGGGTACCGTAGAGTCAATTCAGGCCTTGTTGCAGTCAATGCAATTGCACCTGAGTGCACATTAGGGTATAGTGACAAGAAAGGATTATGTTTGGCATATATTAATTTGTTGCTCCTATGCATATGATAGTGTCTGGTATAGAAATTTTTCTTCTGGCATGCTGCTTAACTTTGCCGCCATGGCCTTGAAGTTATTCAAGAATACCGCACTATTAAGCATTGCATTAACACTGCTGAAATTTGACTATTTCCTTATCTGCATTAGTAATTAGGCCTAAAAATAGGAATATTGTGAGCCACATTCTATGGCACGGCAGGTGAATTTGTTTGGCAATTCCGACATCTATGAGCTACAAACAAGGGGTCGTCCATAAACGACGTCACGCACTTTAGGACGATCCCCTTTGACCCCTCGTCACACGTTAAAACAAAAGTCATATGATATCCAGCAATGGACCGTCACAAATCGTCATGGATGTGTGACCCTCTCCCCCTCCAGCCATGTTACGTCATTTATGGATGGTCTCCCTATGCATTATTCTAACTTTAAAAAATGGGGGGAAATCATTAAGGTTGAAAAAGCCTTGTGGTCCTTAATTACGCTTCACAAAATGTTCATATACTGACAATGCGTTTCACTCATATTATATAGTTCACTGACTTTTTATGGTATATTTGACCATGTTTTTTAAGGATACGCGCTTTGTTCAAATGTGGCCTTCTCTATAAGCTCTTTGTCCCAAACTGACCTTGCTGTGTCTATAATACCTGTAGCAACTTTGACTGCATACTTGTGGCAATGGTATTTTTCAAGATCTAACATACTGCCAATTTTAATGGATTCCTGAAGGTCATTTTCTTGAACTTGCAAGTTATTGGAGGTTCAAGCCTGGAAAAATCCAACCAGTTAACTGGATCACAGTGTCTTCTAAATACAGTTTTGGGATTGTGAAATGTTCTAATAGGCCTATCACCTGAAATGCTAATAGACAGCGATCAGTTTCCCTTGCTATTTTAATTCTTCTGGCTACCAGTTTTGCATGTGTTTTTCCATCAATCATCATATTCACTTAAGCATTTTCTTGGCAACCACAGTAGCCATTCTTTTGAATACATTCATAAAAACCCTTTCTCTCTAGGTATGGTAGGAGCTTGAAAAAATGATGAACAAATAATATATGTCGTAACGTCAACTCATCGAAATGGAACATGCAGATGAACCACTTGAGAGGACTCCTGCATGTAACTCCAGCTTTCTTATTCCATTGTTTCAGCATGCATGCATTCCTGTATTTACCGCCCTTCCATCACAGCTAACAGCTATTATTGAACTGCAAGAAATATCATTGGACCCATCAGACAAGAAGTCATGCATTGCTTCGAAAATTCCTGCGGTTAATCCACCCCTTGGTGAGATATGCCCTGTTCTCGTATCAAACATACATACTCTTCCATTATTTGATATTTATGACTGGAAACATACAGTATTACAGTTATATCTGTCCCACCATCAAAATACAATGCTGCAGCTTCACGCTTTTCTCCTCTTCCATCAGATAATGTTTTACGAAAGCTTTCTTTCTCTTCTCACAATCTGTCAGTAGCTGAAGTCGTCAGTAGTCACAATTTCATAGTCCACAAGTAGGCCTAGACCTACTTCTGTTACAAGTGCATAACCAACTGCATTGCATAAACTATAATATTTGTCACATTCCCTTGACAAAGCTGGAGTGACTTGGTGTAGCAAGAGCAAGTTTCTCCTTCAGATTGCATATAAACATCCTCAATGATTCTGACGCTGTGAAATCGGAGTCAACTGCATCACAGCTGGAATCCTTGTCTGGTGTATCATCTATACTTTACAATTACACAGTCCTTGAGGTTTATAATACTTCTTATAATTATTCTCTTTTCTTATAATTATTCTCTTTCTTTTATCTTTCTTTTCTGTCTGTTTTTCCATGACCAACGTTCTCATGTTTGCACAGTGCGTGTTTTTGCCATGGTTTGCAGTCGCGAAAGTAGACTAAACTTCAGGTGCTCGGCGGCAAAGTTAGATGCAATAAATTTGATGCAATTTTTCTTCAGTTCTTTCATTTAGGACCTGGAGCAACCTTCTAAGTTATGCCAAAGTTCATTTTAAAGAAAAACATATTTCTTGCTATACCCTAGTGCACATGACAAGATCGCACTTCGATAGCAGCAGAGTATGATGCTACATTTGTCAACTTCACATGATTTGCTGTAGCCTATAGACAAACTCTATAATGTGGCTTTGGCACACACTGGTAAAGATTACTTTCTTCCACCACACTCCATCTGATGAAGATGAGGAGGATATCTGAACATCAATATCTAGTAAAAAAATAGGCCTTTCCAAACTGACAGTTTGGTAATGAGCTCATAAGGGAATGTTCCAAATGTAGAAAGTAAGTGGGAACTTTCAAGTAGTTTATTCAAGCATTCTTTCAGCTGATTCCTGCTACATATGTTAAATCACATCCAGTTGTAGCATGAAAGCCACTCAATTCTTCATATATAGTTACGTGAATTGGATGAGCTTCCGTTCCACTGATGTTCCTGCCATCACCAAAACACCGTTAAATATAAAGCAAACACATATGACCCGGCAGTGGACAACACCTTATCTTTTTTCACGTAACCACCAGCAACCGCTCTAGTCCATATCTCCAAATGTGGCTGCTGAGAGCTGAATGGACAGGAAAGAAGCTAGATCAGTCTTTCTTTCAAGCATACCAAGAACATTCACCCAATTTTCCGACAACGGAGTATTTCAAGGCTCCACACAGTGGCAGAGTTGTTGTTGTAATTTTCTGTACGCTTTCACTATTTAAAAGCAATGTCAACTATATCTATCGAAGGCAATAATTATTAGCCCTCTTGTAGCCAATCGAAAGTAGGCTACCTGTACACAGGTATCCACTGTATCTGTCAGGTCACCAACTGTCTTCGCGTTTGGAGGTTCCCTATTGCTTGAGCCATTGCTTGTCCTGCAATAATTTGTCTCCAGCAGGTCGGATGAACTGTGTCGTGACTTAGTCTATGGGCATATCACAATATTTGGTCATGTCTCATACAATATGCGGGATGTCTTGCATTGGCTCCCTTTCCCGCAGCGGATTGCCTGCAGGCTCTCTGTGTTGCTTAGGTAGTGCCTTGATGGACTAGGCTATAGCCCCATTATGTCTGAAAGAACTCTGTTTTTCAACCTCGGATGTCCAGCGTCGATCTACTCTTCAGTTGGCGGACCAAGCTGGGCTGGTTCACTCGCGGTCTGCTATTTGACATCACCTTTCATTCTCTGTAGCTGGTTCTAACATCTAGAATGGGAATGGCCAACCCCTTTTCACAGCGTCTATTGCATGCCCATGGTTCACTCCACTCTGTTCCTTAAGAATAAAAAACTGTCCTATTTAGTTGTGGTTAAGTGGGGGGCGATTCCGGGCAGCCCACCTTGAAGAGGCACTACGTAAAATATTCTAAATAAACAAATGATATGCCTCTGCTATAGAAATACGAACTGGACAAGTTACTTTTGCAGAGAGAATCCAATCCCATTGGTTTTGAGAAAAGTCCATGGCACAATCGTGTTTTCATATCCATGGGACAGTCAGCTTGATACGATGTAATAAGGCACTGCATGATATACAAATCTTCCTTTATAATTTTGTCAGTGTTCTTTTGAATAACACTCCTTGGTTTAAGACTTCCTGAAGGCATTGCGATAATTTGAATGATCATATCTGGTCAAATAAGGGAACATTGGAGATAAATTCAACTGCAGAGGTCTCAGATACCATCTTGCAAAGACCTGGCAATTTTTTTTTATCAAGTTCCCATTGCATGCATGACTTCACTAACATCCATTTTGAAACTCTTGCCGCCATTTTGTTCGCCATTTTGGTTTCCAGGCAGTGCTATATATGTGTCATCACATATTGGTTTCATCACACTTCAGAGAGCTTGACCTCGAAAATGTTGATTTAGACCCTGAAATCATGATTTAGTTGCATATTATGTCTTCACTTATGGCCATTTTAAGATTTTGTCCGCCATTTTGTCCGCCATCTTGGTTTCCGTGCAATGCCACATATGTTACCTTGCTTCCATTGCATTCCTTGACCTCGAAAATGTTGATTTAGACCCTGAAATCATGATCTAGTTGCATATATGTCTTCACTTATTGCCATTTTAAGATTTTGTCCGCCATTTTGTCCGCCATCTTGGTTTCCGTGCAATGCCACATATGTTACCTTGCTTCCATTGCATTCCTTGACCCCGAAAATGTAGATTTAGACCCTGAAATCATGATTCCACTGCATACATAACTTCACTTACAGCCATTTTAAGATTCTGGCCGCCATTTTGTCCGCCATTTTGATTTTCTTGCAGTGCTACATATGTGTATTTGGTTCCATTGTATTCCTTGCACCCTATAATCTTAATTTAGAGTCTAAAATCGTGTTCCTGTCACATACAATACTTTACTTATAGCCATTTGAAGCAACTGACCGCCATTTTGTCCGCCATCTTGTTTTCCCATTGAACGGCCAAAAATCCAGCTTGCTAACAGCGATTTTCGTTTTCAGCAGGGTCAAATTAGTCTAGAAACACCGGTTAGCAAATTGTTACATGATTTGCTTCTAACAGTGATTTCTAGAGCCCTTTTAGAATTCCAAGCCTTGTCTATATACGAGCTATATAGGTCGCTGTTTGGTAGGAAGGCACCGATGTGCCGTGCGATCAGTCGGTCGGTCGGTCGATCGGTTGGTCGGTCGGTCGCGTTGGCGGACAGAGGGACCTGGGTCATTGTCATTGTCAGTCGTTGCCATTGTCAGTCATTGTCTGCACCATCGATGTATAATTTTGTCTACAGATAGAACGCGATGAGTCATCGCCAACTTCTACAGGGGAGACGATACCCAGACAGACGTCATCAAACACTTAGGCATATCATATATTCATATATACATAGACTATACATATATATACATATCACCTGGTCACCTGGTGCCGTCAGCTCTTGGAGCTCTGGCGATATTCTTGATGTATCCTCTCCAGTGTCCCCTCTCTCTTGTTGCCTCTCTCAGCTCCTCCAAGTTCATGCCAGACTTTTCCTGTACCTCATCCAACCATCTCTTCCTTGGTCTTCCGCGTCTCCTCCTTCCCTCACCGCATGCCGTCATCAGCTCCTTCTCCAAACCGTTAGATCTCATCACATGGCCGAAGTAGCTCAATTTCCTCCAAGTCGCTGTTTGCTGTAGTGTCTCATCTCTCTCTATTCCGAGCTCCTCACGCACCGATTCGTTAGTTCTCTTCTCCGTCCATGAAATCCTTAACATTTTTCTCCAAATCCACATCTCGCACGCGTTGATTTTCTTTTCCATATCCAGTGTCTTTGTCCATGTTTCACATCCATATAGGACGACCGGAAAGATCAGTGCTCTTACCAGTCTTTTCTTTGTTTCCCTGCTCACATATTTATCTTTCCAAATATTTCCCAGACCGTTCATTGCCGTTTTTCCCATTGTTACCCTCCGCCTTATTTCCATATCACATCTTCCCTCCTTCTCTAACATAGATCCCAGGAATGTGAAGCTCGATACTACCTCTATCGTTTCTCCATCCACCTCAAAGTTTTCCCATGTTGCAGTTGTCATAACTTTTGTTTTCTTTACATTGAAGTATAGTCCCGCCTTTTCGCTTTCCATCCTGACTCTTCTTATTAACTCGGCCAGGTCGTCCTTCTTACCCGCCAATAATGTCGTATCATCAGCGTACCTCAAATTATTCAGTATTTTCCCCGCTATCCTTACCCCCTCTGTTGCCTCCTCCAATCCAGCCCTCCTCATAATTCTCTCGGCATACAGATTGAACAGGAAAGGGGACAAAATGCACCCCTGCCTCACTCCTTTCCTTATTTTATACATATACATATATATATATATATCAAACACGCATACATATCATATATTCACAGTGGCGGCTCTAGGTTTTTCCAACAGGGGGGCAATGGGGGGGCAAAGGGACGTTATGGGGGGTCAGCTTAAAGCCTGGCCTATAAAAACCTATTGCACAACCTACATGAATCCACACAGAAGGGCACTGAAAAGTTATCGTTCGTAGCGACGGTAGCGACAACCTTAAGCAATACACATAAATATCAATTTTGAAAACAGAATTACTTTATTTACATTTCAAACATCAATTAGACACAATACATGTCGGGCAGTTCATCGTCCAACAGCGCGATCGAGCAACTCGTGCTCTCTGAAGTGACCACCAAAGAGTCCAAAGTTAATGAAATGTCGGCAGAAGGCACAGATTCGTCTTCATTTCTAGCCCTCTTTTTCGGTTTACTGAACATTTGTCTAATATCACTCATTTTAAGTTATTCTTAACGAACACGTGAAGGTTCTGTAACCGACCGCGTGCGAATCAATCGCATGAAAGAAAGATTGACCGCAATGACCGGAACTTCCGGAAGAGCCTTAACGCAAATAAACCAACGATCCTAAATACATAGTTCATACCAAAGATTTACGAGCATGCCATTATTGACTAGATATATCATATATGAGCAAGTAAGTAAGTGTTGTGTGAGTAATAATTACTAACGCGAAAATATAATATTAATAAGTGAATCTTTAATTATGTCTAAGGAAATAACTTGAAATAAGTAAGCAGTATGCCAGGCCAGTATGTAACACATTTTGCAATAAATTGGACGCGAAAATCTGGGAATCTGGGGGGGCAACTGGGGGGGCACGAGCTCAGCAGGGGGGGCAGCTGCCCCCCCTGGCCTCCTCTGTAGAGCCGCCACTGTATATTCACATATACATTATACATAGACTATATATATACATATACATATCAAACACGTATACATGTAGGCATACTTGGTATACTTTGGCGATCGATGAGGACAGACGGACAGACGGACAGATGAACGCATGGACAAGGCTGCATACTGCATCTGAGTGTAACAGATTGGCGGTGACAATAACCGGCGCCACAGTAGAAAAAATAGGGGTGGGCCAGAGACAGGCGGCCATCTATCGGCGATTAATGTGTCTATCCAATTTCACGCAATGGTTACAATTATTTGTCGCTAGGACAGACCGAGGTCTGTCTTTAGCAGGACCAGAGAAACAGAAGCACCAGCGGTAAAACCATGCAGCGCAGATCTATTGGAGGAATCAGATGAATTTCAGTTATAATATAATTTAAGACTAAGAAGATTAAGAAGAGGATGGATGTGTATTCGTCTGCTGATGGGAGAGAGACGAGAAGACGCAGAAATCGGGCAGAACAGTGACGCACACGCGTGCACGTAGATAGGAACGAAGTCAGACAGAGTGACACGTATACACAGACGGATAGAAAGAGACACAGGCGGGGAAATAAATGGACCGAGATAGGCATTGCACGATTCGGTTCAATGGTTATTATTTTCATGCATCAGCGGATATCATATGAAATTTGCACCATTGAACAATGCACGAAGACAACTGCTGCTGCTGCTGCTGCTGCTGCTGCTGCTGCTGCTGCTGCTGCTGCTGCTGCTGCTGCTGCTGCTGCAGACAACGATGCTTATCATCAGCAGAATAAGTCAATTCATTCTTCAACAGCTTAGCAGAATAGTCTGAGTCAGCTGGTGCCATGGTCACTGGTGGTGGTGGAGGTGGTGGTGGTGGTGGTGGTGTTGGTGGTGGCGGCGGCGGTGATGGTGGTAGCGGTGGTGGTAGTGGTAGCGGTGGTGGTGGTGGTCGTAGTGGTGGTGGTGGTGGTGGTGGTAGTGGTGGTGGTGGTGGTGGTGGTGGCGGTGGTGGTAGCGGTGGTGGTGGTGGTGGTAGTGGTGGTGGTGGTGGTGGTGGTGGTGGTAGTGGTGGTGGTGGTGGTGGTGGCGGCGACGGTGGTGGTGGTGGTGGTAGCGGTGGTGGTGGTGGTGGTAGTGGTGGTGGTGGTGGTGGTGGTGGTGGTGGCGGCGGTGGTGGTGGTGGTAGCGGTGGTAGTGGTGGTGGTGGTGGTGGTGGTGGTGGTGGTGGTGGTGGTGGTGGTGATGGTGGTGATGGTGGTGCTGCTGTATGCCTATCTCTTGTGAGCTTTGTTCCAATGTTACCGTGTTGTTTGGCTTCATGTCCGAGACTCGACCGATATATGGATCTCCAGAGAGTGATTTCTTTTTAACGCAAACTAGACATTTCGATCGATCTTTTACAAATATACCGTTTGACTTCATGATTAATTTAATGGTTACTGAATTTTATAGAAAAACTTATCGTTTATGCGCTTATAAGTCGCGGGTGCTTGATTCTGTGCAGGGTATACGCTTACATTTCATGCATTAGGCCTATGCTACATATCGCCGCGGCGGGAGAGGAGAAAATGAGCCTCCATCCATGCTGACTAATAATAATGTGTATAGGCCTATAGGCCTATTTGCAGTGTTATTTCATAATGGTGGCGGCGCCAGATATAAACCTAATTTCAACAGGTTGCGTCAGAGATTTGGACGTCATTCAGCCGATCGAAGAATTTAAATGTAAAGAAGATATTAAAAATCTTTAAAAAATCCTGATCATAAGGCAGGTCAAGAGTAAAATATATGCAACATGTCAAGACCTGCCTGCCGCGACATTACATGGAAGCGTCACCACTTTTTCGAAGGCAACGATGATTAATGAAATAATGGGAAGTCAAAACACGGCTTCCATGCACGCTATAATATTATAGTCAATGGCATAGAGTCTCCATAGACGTGTCAATTCACTTCCTGCAGTCTAATTATAATTATCTGCTCTAATTAGGACGTCACATTACGTGTTGTTTGCCTAGATTAACTGGGTGACACACAAAAAATGAATAAAAAGCGGTGAAACCGTGAAGACAATAGGGCCTATACGGCTTTCGTACTATAGAATTATTATAGACAGCGAGAGAAGAAGAACAGAATATAATATAAGCTTACATGTGTGTGCATAGATTGACTATTCGCATATTACGAATATTAAGATTTTCAAATATTCACGAATATTAACGAATATTAAAACTGCCAACGAATATTATATTCGTAAAATATTATGTTCTGTCAATTCTTTATTTTTAATTTTTAATTTGTTATTTATGAAAATGTTTAACTTTTACTGAATGAATTGCACAAAATTGAATTAGCTACGCATAGGCCTATATTAGTAAGTTGCAATAACTTTAATAGGTTTATCGTTAAAAACTTCCAGGTCTGTGCAGGGTCTGGCCAATGTGGCCATGCAGCATTCATAGGTCTATCACATTGGATACTTAATGTTAGTCACTTTGTCTGACTTCTGACCATCCTCCTCAACTGAAAAGATACAGAGTCCCCTATGGCAGTTGTCAAGTTGCAGCAATTAAGGATAAAGTAGTTTTATAATTATCAGTGTAGCAGGATGAGTAAATATAAATGCCAACGCAGGAAATAATAGTGCCAGATTACAAGCAAAAATTATCCCGATCTCAGCATATTAGGCGCATCGCATATTTTAATTCAGCCTTGCCCTGAATGCGAGTGAATGTCATGGAGACATGCAGAAACTTAAACTGCTTTACCGGGTAACATTGCGGTTTCGATGGTTCACTTTAATCCGTTAACGAATATTTACGAATATTTACGAATATTAAAAAATCTTGATATTCACGAATATTTACGAATATTAAACCCAAAAGTCACGAAAATCAAAGCCCGGTTCACTCGGGTTATCTGAAAATTACACGAACGGACGAGTAGAGGGCGTTCAGAACACGGTTCAGAACACGGTTCAGAACACAGTTCAGAACACGGTTCAGAACACTGTTCAGAACACGGTTCAGAACACGGTTCAGAACACGGTTCAGAACACGGTTCAGAACACGGTTCAGAACACGGTTCAGAACACGGTTCAGAACACGGTTCAGAACACGGTTCAGAACACGGTTCAGAACACGGTTCAGAACACGGTTCAGAACACGGTTCAGAACACGGTTCAGAACACGGTGCATGGACGGACGGAGCGATCCTCAGCTATACAGGACCAAAAGCCATAAATCTCGGCCGGTGCTGGATGGTCTTCCTCTGATCCCATAGGGGACTGGTCTGCGTGCAATGACCTATAGGTCTCTAATAGGCCTACCCTGTTGTTATTATATCATGAGACGGTCTGATCCCAACTGTATTGTGAGTGTAAAAGACTGAGCAATTAAGACTGCAGAGCAAAACCCGATTATGAGAAGTAGAGAGATATATTTACAAGTCTGCTTTGGAAAGTTATAATCACAAGAAATTGACAGACTGCGATACATGTAATCGTAATCGTGTAGATCTATTGTAGGCTGCTCTGCGTTTAGGCGTGCAGGCTAGATTGGCATTATTTAGAATATCGACTGGCGCTTTTAAACGGTTCTTGGAAAACCCTGTACTAGCCTGCATTATTAACGTATCGACGGGCTACTTGCAATATAGCTACTTGCAATGCCATGCATGTGCACCTGCAGATCTTTTTGCGAGAGAGGGCAAGACTAATTTCTCCAGTTCACCGTGTGAATAATTAGTATCATTGACACCTTAGTCACAGTTAAGTGTGACGAAATTTGTTAAAGACCAAAATGTAGCAGTTTAAAAAATAGGTTTCGACTTTCCAGGGGGGCAAGTGCCCCCTCTTGCCCCTATGTGTGGGCGCTCATGATGCCATGTTTGTGTGTGCTAGTTTATAGCCTTGTAGTCCCCAAGTCGAATTCGCTGAATAATTCTACATCAGTGCCGACGAGGTCACGTCGCCCATTCCTGGTAGAAGGATGTCCATCACCGATGCAACGGGTACACAGGGTTGTTCCCAGAGATCAGGGCAGAGATTAGAGGAGGAGGAGGAGCAGGAGGAGGAGGAGGAGGAGGAGGAAGAGGAGGAGGACGAGGAGAAGGAGGAGGAGGCGGAGGAGGCGGAGGAGGAGGAGGACGAGGAGAAGGAGGAGGAGGAGGAGGCGGAGGAGGAGGCTTGAAATTTTCAGAGAAAGAAGAGATCGTATGGAGCCGAGAGCGATGAATCGACATCTGAAGCGAATTGCATGGACGCGTCTGTAATCAGCATGCTTGGAACTGAAACATCTCATCTAATCTTCAATCGATTCATACATGGAATTGTGCCGTACACGAGGTAAGCCTGCATACATGTACCTATCGACATTTACGATGGTGGAGAGCAATGGAACAATTATAGTCATCCGCAGCAATGGTGACTGTATAGGCTACTGTATACAGAGTTCGTCGGTTCCAAGCTGTATGAATGCAGCATGCATAGGCTATCCACCCGTTCATTGAAAGTCGTCCGATAGACAGGAAATATTTTTTTTAGGTTCATGTTAAACCGACTTGATGACTACAGAGATAAATTTATTTTTGCTCTTTACAAACAGACAAGAAGAAACACAGCAATGATTGAAATTCCGAGAAAAATGCTTTTTGACGGCCGCATTCTGTTTAGCAGCTATATATACAGATCTATTGCTCGCGCGGGTGAGGCGATGACTACAAGTGGACCGGGTTTCTATCAGAGTCCAGTGACGTATACACATTATGCACATTAACACAAATGATGCACACAGAAAATAGAGACACAGAAATCTTACAACTTCACTTGATAAAATCTTCAACAGAATGCTCCATGCATTTAATATATGATGACGCTGCCGCTAGAGAAGTTATGAGGCCTGGATACACGCTTTCTAATAATAGTCGTAGACCACAGGTCATAGAGCACTAGACATTGCTGAAGTTCATAATAGTTAAATCCAGCAGGGTTTTTTTATATGAATATTTGGAACTGCGCAGCCAGCAATGTTTAATCTAGTGCCCTTTGGCGACGGAAATTTCTGACGATATTTTAGTCATTCGCCCAAAATGTCCCAATAAAATGCCAACTTCCCTGCCTTAAAATCTGACGATATTTTTAGTCATTCACCCAAAATTTGCCCAATTAGGTGCAACTTCCTTGCCTCAAAATCTCATGACCTTATTTTAGCCTTTCTCCCTGAATTTACCAAAAACACGCAAAATGTCGCCTTTTAGCGTATTGTTTTACTGCGCATCCTCTTCTTTCCATTCCGGTCCTCCATGATAAAATTACCAAAGCTCGAGGGTACGTACCATACGAATTCTATTTTGTGAAAGGTACGTACGCATTTTAACGTGCCTTATTTTAGGGTACGTAAACAATAATAAAATACGTTAGCCTCGATCGTCATTGCTCATAAATAAGAATGTTCAATTTAATTTAAGCAAACAATCACAGCCAAGTATACAGCGTAGTGAATTCCTGCAATGCTATACACTCTAGCCTATAGGCCTATATGTTTATCCAGCATGCATTGCACTTAATGCACTAATTAATGTCAGTTAGTCGGTTCAGTTCTGCTGCAGCACTTAAAAGTCCAACTCCAAGGAAAAGGTTGAACAGCTGCATTCAATTATAACAGAAGAATCTATCGAATTAAATTTACTGCTATGCTACCGGAAATACCGATTTCAATTACACATAACTGCAACGATGCAGCATAGAGCCTTTTCTGTGATCGGCCCAGTTGTGTGGAATGAGCTTCCACAGGAACTACGTCTACTTGCTGGGGTTATTACTGGAACATTTCTTACTAAACTCAAAACTGTCCTTTTTTGCCGTGCTAGAGTCGGGAGCGCTTCTGAGTAGTCGCCTTGAAGAAGCGCTATATAAATTCTTGAATGAATGAATGAATGAATAATTATTGTTGACGTCAATCAAGTTATACGTAGGCCTACATGCAGGCTAAGGGTCGCCGAGTAAGCCATAAAAAATTTCGTGTATGGTAGCCTACATACCTTACGCGCATTGTATTTTTTTAAAGTACGTACGTATTTTAACGTATTTTATTTTAGAGTACGCGTACCCTCGAGCTTTGAAAATTACCCCCAATCGGATGACGGTGACCTTTCCCCACTGTTTTTCACTGCACAAGATTGCTTTTGCAACTGCACATATTTATTTGCAACTGCACGTTCTGTGTACAACTGTACATATTTTATTTACAACTGCACATATTTATTTACAACTGCACATATTTATTTACAACTGCACAAATTTATTTACAACTGCACATATTAATTTTATTTACAACTGCACAAATTTATTTACAACTGCACATATTTATTTACAACTGCACAAATTTGTTTACAACTGCACATTCTGTGTAGGAACTGCACGTTAAAAAAGCTCTGAGTTCCAGTTAACAGCTGATGCACTTATTGCTCACTACGCTTCCTTGGATGGATCCAGATTTGACCAGGGTCTATGACAACAGAGGCCGTTACCTGGTCAGAAATTTGTTTTTTTACTACGCTTCCTTCTCAACTGACCAGGTTTATATTCAACCTCAAACTCGCAAAACAGCCGCAAGCACTGACTTTTTGTTTAAGTCGCGTCAAAACGGTGGCGCCAAAACGGTCTGTACTCCTTTTCCACACGATTGATCAATTGCATCACCCCGCCGAAGGCTCGAACGAATCTCCAGCTTGGTTCTTTGTTCTTACGCCTTCTTTCCCCTCTCAATTACCGCATCTGCTCTTGCACACTAGTCTTGATCAGCAAATCAATGCTACAATCCCACGTTACAGCTTGTATACCAAAGGTGCCAAATCCAATTGCTATATTGGATTAATTATCGAACAAAATCAGTCGCTCAGATTTGATCAAGATTGACTAAAAGAATGATTTGCAATATTTAAAAATTTTCCCCGCTTCTAATTCATCACCATGCAGCTCGTGAGGTATTAATTGATGGACCAAGTTGCTTTCAGGCCAACTGCTTCTAATATAGCGTTATCATATCGATTCTCCCTCACATAACAGGAATGTTGCGTATGCTAATGACTCTGTATCATTTCTACCGATTACTCCAAAAATTTCGACACCGTTCACCATTCCTCTCTTGCAATGTCGAAAAGCTATAGGTCGATTTTAATATTATATCCTCGTAGGCCTATACACGCAGCTTTTCTAAGAAATTACGTTAACTTCGCAACCAGCAATTGGAAGATCGATCTGGCGTCGTGCACTTTGACGGAGAAACTTTCTGATGACCTTTTTTCGCAGTCGTGAAATTTCCCCAAAAATGTTGCAAGTCGCCGGCGATAAAATCTGATGACCTTTTTTCTTCTAGTCATTCATCAGAAATTTCGCCTTTCGGTGTATTTTTCACTGCACAACTCCTTAGTTCCATTCCGCTTTTCCAATAAGAAATAAATATATAAAGGATCTACAATTCTACATAAAGAACATATCGGAATATCCTTATTACCTATATTTCATAAATGTCACATTAGGATTTGTGGGTCGGAAGTAGAAAGAGCAGAAACTGACGGGTAGTATATCTATAGACTAATAATATTGACAGTCGGAAAACAATCTAGAAAACTGGATAGTATACTAGAAATAGACAGACGACAGAAACGACGAATAGAAAGCGCAAGCATTGCACACAGCTGTCAATTAAAGAGAGAGACAGAGAAATAGAAAGAGACAGAGACAGAGAGAGAGAGACAGAGACAGAGACAGAGAGAGAGAGAAGTACAAGCACTCCTGAGCGACAAAAGAGCCGCAGAAGTCAAATTCAGGGAACTATTCGAGCGCCAGAATCACGTACACAACAGACAGAGAGACAGAGACAAATAAATACACACACACACACACACACACACACACCGAACGAGACAGATAGAATCGACAACAGCAGACACGAAATACACACAGGGACACACAGACTCAGCCTATATGGAAAGGATCAGGAAGAACTGTGAGACGCAGATCCCTTTGCGATCGAACTCCCTCTCTCCTTTCTCCTTCCTCCTCCCTCCTCCCTCCCTCCTCCACCCTTCCTTCCTCCTCCATCCTCCCTCCCTCCCTCCTTCATCCTCCCTCCCTTCTCCTTCTCCTTCATCCCTCCCTCCTCACTCCTTCCTCCACCCTCCCTCCCTTCTCCTTCTCCTTCTCCTTCATCCCTCCCTCCTCCCTCCCTCCTCCATCCTCCCTCCCTTCCTCGTCCATTTAGCACGTCCGTCTAGCGCTGCGACGCCTGTGTACATCCGATGCACTGGCTTCATAGGCTATATAAGGCGGTCGGTATCGATGGTCGGACACAGCAAGGCATCTGACTCCGCAGACGACAGAAGGACGGACGGACGGCCTGTAGCTCAGCAGAAGTTCCTTCTCACCCCTGCAGGACGACTGTTTGACGCAGCAGATCCAATCCATCTCCTGAAGACTCAGACAATGCAGACGACAACGGGCATCCTCCTGTCGCTTCTTGTTCTGCTCCTCAGCAGCAGTAGCATCTGTCTGATGTGCTTGGGCGCCACTGTGACGGCGGCCAGCGAGTGCAGGTGCGTTCCTGACCAGTGGGAGGGAGTGCTGGACGTCGTCGAGAGGGAGTTCGAGCAGCGTGCAGGCGATGGACAGGGGCACGAGACGAGGAACAGAGTGGCAGTCCATTACGACTTCGTCAACCGTAGATTCGCTACACATGACCTCAAGACCGGTCGGAAGTCACTGGCCGATTATCGTCTGGTAAGCTTAATTCTCTTTACTCGGCGCTATACAAATTTCTTCCTGCTTTGTATCGCTATGTAGCCTACTTGCTTGTGCAGCAGTTGTAGCCTATGCTCTCAAGCATAGATTGAGTATTCGTGACTTCAGGGTTTAATATTCGTAAATATTCGTGAATATTAAGATTTTTTAATATTCGTAAATATTCGCAAATATTCATTAACGAATTAAGGTGAACGATCGAAACCGCAATGTCACTAGGTATTAACAGTTTAAGTTTCTGTATGTCTCTACGACATTCAATCGCATCCAGGGCAAGGCTGTATTAAAATCTGCAATGTGTTTAACGTGCTGAGATCGGGATAATTTTTACTGGTAATCTGTCACTATTATTTCTTGCGTTGGTATTGACATGTATATCTACTCATCCTGCTACACTGATATAAAATTACTTTCTCATTTTGCATTTACTATTATAGGCAGTTAAAGTTTATTTCCAATTTTGGCCTACTATTGCTGCTACTTGCCAACTGCCATCGGTGGCTCTGCCTCTTTTCATTTGGGGAGGATGGCCAGAAGTCAGACAAAGTGACTAACATTAAGTATCGAATGTGATATGAATGCCGCATGGCCACATTGACCATACCCAGCAAAGACCTTGAAGTTTTTAACAATAAATCTAATCAAGTTATTGTCACTTACTGATATAGGCCTATGCGTAAGCTAACTGAATTTTGTACAATTTATTCAGTAAAAGTTAAACATTTTATTTTTCATAAATAACAAAATAAGAATTAAAATAAGAAATAAGAATAAAGAATTCCTTGAAAGAACATAATATTTTACGAATATAATATTCGTTGGCAGTTTTAATATTCGTTAATATTCGTGAATATTTGAAAATCTTAATATTCGTAATATGCGAATACTCAATCTATGCTCTCAAGTTAATCAGTTGCTTCTTAGACGCAACATAACAAAATTCCACAATTGGATCGTCAAAATCAGTGGGTGGGCTTGCTAAAAGTGATATAACTTCTGTTCAATTTAAAATATTTCGATGAAATTTGGCTATTGTACGTCTATAGATATGAATTGCCTCAAAGCCTGTATAACTGGATTCGAAATATTCTCGTATGCGTAAAGTTAATCGTATATAGACACTCCAGATACTTTTGAAGTGCTGCATGCACGAAAGCTAAGCATAGGGCCAGTGGCGTAACTAGGAACTCGGGGGCCCCTAGACAAAATGTGAATATTGAAATGTATTATCACTTATAACAGTGGCGTAACTAGGAACTCTGGGGCCCCTCTGGGGCCTCTACACTCGGGGGCCTCTAGACTTTGTCTACCCAGTCTACCCTATTGTTACGCCACTGCATAGGGCACCAGCTTTGTCTCGAGCGCTGCGTTGTCTCAAAGGAAGTTGTCAGCGATAGGTACAAGGTATAAGCTTACAGTAGCAAACTGTGATGTCGGTCTAACAAAGATCTCTGTGTCTTCTTTGATAAGTTTTAAGGATCTGACTTTGCGCTTCAATCATGCACTGATAGAAAATGATCATAGAGGGTAAACTGTTTCATCTATACATGTAGCATTGCCAATGACTGAATAATAATTATACACAGAGACAAGGAAAATAGCCTATAGTATGCATATAATTATGTAATGATTCGAAAGTAACTCTCATCCGATTAATCCGTACATATACAACTAAATATATCACTCCAAATTTCCAAATCATTAATCCCTTTCAATACATGGATTTAACCAAACATTCCCTTCTAACAGTAAGAGAATGAATGATGAAATGCTATAAGTAAGAATGAAATGCTTGAGTCAGACCAAGCCCCAGAGGCGCACTCCAAGACCTATTTCTAGTTCAAGGCAATATCGATAGATTGATGGAGAAGGTTTTAAAGTGAAACATCTATGTTTGCAAGAAGAATGCTCAACCATCTCCCTTTATTATAGAAGACAAGTTAAATCGACTACATTGAGAACACTGGTGTCTCCTGCATGAGACGGTATAGCCTCTATATCTATTATATATATATATATATATATATATATACTATTATAGAGAGAGATAGAGAGAGTAGTTGGAGCAGACGACTGCGACCGCCATTTTGTTGCGCTTTATTCGTTTCTGCAGGGCGTTCGTTTCAACCTCCACCGGAACAGATGTCGTGCAGTCTATTCGGCCGAATCAATGCGCAGAATGTGCTTTCCAGGTCTATACCCAACTTATATCAAATCAATTCATCGTCGTTGTCATCATCGCTGTCATTATCATCATCGTTGTCGTCGTCGTCGTCGTCGTCTTCGTTGTTGCTATTGTTGTCGTTAGGTTAATGAATGCATGTACGCTTAACGTGAGAGAGCAGTTCCAACACAGGAAGCAGCATGCAAGCCAGCAACGTAGGTTATCGGTGCGTTGTTTATGCGTGTTGCTGTGGCAGCTACAACCCTCCCAACAAAGTCTCCCAATAACATGTATGTCCGAATCTGATGACTTGTAAGTCCCACTGCAACTGCTGTGACGACGCAGCCGACGTCGCCATCACCACAGCGGGAATTGTAATCATTCGATTCATGCGATTCGACACTGATTCTGGCTTTTCGTCGGTTGATTCATCGTTGATTCCGTGATGCGTCAGACGTCTATTGAGGAAATTACGCTTCGAAAATGAGTCTGTCATGTAGATCCCGCCGAGAATTACAGATGACGGCTGCGTAATGCTTAGACGGTATATACAGGGTGGGACATAAAAAGTAATTCCCTTTTGTTCAATGTGTCCACCACCAGTGCTCACACTTGTTCGCAGTCTCTTTGTAAAGTTCTTAATGGCCTTGTTGATGTGCTCCAGAGGTAATATCAACTTCTCATATTAACTCCAACACGGCCATCAATTCTCTAATCACTCTTCTCTTTGGCCGCATATTATGGTATTTCTCCGGCATAGCTCTCCACGCTTGATATAATCTATCGGATAAAATTCTGGAGATTAATCATTATTGAATATTTGTTCTTTTCAATGAAACCAGAACACTAATATTGACGTTCATAAACTTTCATAAACGGCACATTTCTTAAGTCTCAATCTAACTCTTAATTTCTCCGCTCTTGAGCACTGTTCATCAGGGTAAATGGTGATTATAATATAGCTTAAGCACCAAGACCCGGCTCATGAAATATCTGAATACACATTTGTCTGTCGTTGAAGCCTTGACCATTTTAGTGTCACATAAATTTCAATCTTACTGTTTAAATAACAAAAATAAAGCGGAAAATTCTTTATTCACAATTCAGTGTCATCTTGCTAAATAATTTCACACTAACATATGCAGCTTCACAGGTTCGCAGGTACATGTTTCTTTTCAAAGTAATAAGAATGATTATCTGGCAATATCTAGTTCATTTGATAACAATTATTTGAGATGTGACGACTTGTTAAAATTGTATTTTTAAAACTGTTTGCTGCGTTTTTGGATCGTAAAAAAAGTGGGTGGGCTCACTAAAAGTGATATAACGTTTGCTATGTTTGAAATATTTCGATGAAAGTTGGCTATTGTACGTAGATATGAATTACCTTAAAGGATGTAAAACTGGATTCGAAATATTCTTATTTTTGGCCAAGATATTGTCAAAAACCGTAGGGGATTACTTTTATGGCCCACCCGGTAGATCTATTCGTGTATATACACTGTATATACATGCTGGGCATTGCTGGTGGATATGCACCAACCAATCATATCTCATCGATCTGCTTGTAATTCAAGTAAGGTTAGTGAAGACGAACTTATATTAGCATCGAATACATAATTATCTAGCCTATTATGTATTTCTGTCAGCAATTTAACAAAACTGCAGTTGGGAATAGGCTAAATGACTTTTACGTAAAACCTACATGTGAAATAGTGTGTGGCGCTCATCACAGTATTGCTATGTGAATTTCTAAAAAAAATTATGTTCAATTTAAGCAATAATTAAAATGTCATATTCAGAATTAATAGTTTGCAATATATACAGAGTATGATCAGTACCTGGCCTATGCTTAACATTTTCTATGTCTAAGAGTGCCGTCCTCTTCTTCCACTTCCTCGGCCTTCTCATATAATTATAGGACTACTCCCACAGTGTCCTTCCTACTCCTTCGGATCCTCTTCCTCCTTCTCCTCCTCGTCGTTCAGAAGACGGTATTGAGTGGAGTGTATTACATGCAGGGTTACAGAGTATAAGTCGAGTCGTTTTCTGGTCAAAACAGTCTGATCCCCTTTCTTGCCATAGATGGTGCCATTGTCGTCAATTCGGTGACCGTTGGAGCGGAACTGGCGGTCAACATCTGGAACTTCGTGGAACCTCACAACGCAACCGTGACGACGACTGCCACGAGAAGCACCTGCATTCCAATCATCGAAGACATCACCGTCACCGATAAAGGTAGCGGAGTATTATACACGACAGCATGAACACAGATGATGATTATTTATTACTTTGGGCAAATGAAAAGTATGAGGTGGATATTATAGAGCAACGTAGGTTAAATGATGCAATGTGTAGGGCAATGTATGGTGACATTACACTGCATGCGAGTGTTTGAATAATTATAATTGTTGGAGTTTAATTTATAGAATTCAATAGCCAACAATAGCATTGAAACTTGGTTTTATAACGGCACTTAGTCACCATCTAGCTTACAGTGAGCATGCAGCTATTTTATTTTTAAATTTTATTTGTTTAAATGGCTGGCTTGATGAAATTTTCAGGCTGAAATGAGTGTTACTTTGTTCTTGATTGTGTATATTTTTATGTCGTTTTCCGAGTCTATCTCGGCGGTGATAGATAGTAGCTACTGACTACTGTCACACTCTGGCAATAGATCGTGCGCTGGGCCCTCTCTGTTGGTCGGTGTCCATCCTGAAAAGAAGTTCCATTCACTGCTCTATAATTTGATTTAAGTAAAAACTAACGCGACTAACCCAACTCAGAGTCCTGTCTCGATGAGTGGCCCATAAGTAAAAGATTCTATTCCTTACACAGTAGGCCTATAGGTGCTGCATTAATATTTTGTTGCATGGTTTGAGTCTGTAGCAGCCATGCAGTTTTCGTGTGGCGTCTGTGACGGTCTGTCTATTATACCACTGTTCAGCATTGAAAGAAAAGCCAGGGCTTAAAGTGTGCCTGGACGGTCATGGACGGCGTCCATGCACTTATTTTAAAATCTGAACGCCGTCCAGCCACTTATTGGCCAGCACTGACTGGAAAGATAAGGGGCGTCCAGGCACTTCTTTTGGAAAGGTAAGGGGCGTCCAGGCACTTATTTTTCCCACACTTTTAGCACTGAGAAAAGCAATGTGCAAAAGTCATAGTGCTCAGAAGACTAACGTACTATACCAAGATATTGCGACTTATGAAGGCCCTTGCTTTTCTGGTCAGCGGCGACGTATGGTGCGAAAGCTGGACTATCAAGAAGAGAGACGAAAGAATATAGCGGCATTCGAGGTGAAATGCCTTAGACAGATTCTTAGAGTATCGTGAATGGAGAGGCGAACAAACGAATGGGTACAGGCGTACAGCATGCGGAAGGAGTGCAAAGAATTCTGCTCAACTCGATTAACAGTTGAAAACTTTCTTATTTCAAACATCGGATTAGAAAGAAGAAGAAAGAATGCCTGGAAAAGGAGATCATGCAGGTTACGGTGCCAGGAGCATGCAAGAACACTGCAGACAGTGCAGAGGAGACCGAGGATATATGGGGTGGATTGTTATTCATCTTAACCTGAATGGAAATGTGATTCGATCGGGTGCAGCTGACAGAGATAGAGAACAGAAAAATATGGAGAGAACTTGTTTATGAAGCGACCAACCCTCGGACCACCGAGGAAGGTTGAGGTCAAGACTGTTTATGGCGGAATTGGTCGTATCCTATTGCAGATGGCGTTTCTTGAGAAAGGGATTGGTGCGTGGTTTCTCAATCTTTGCAGTTTCAGATGACACTCTCCTTTTTTTGTCTGTTTCAACCTCTCTCTCTCTCTCTCTCTCTCTCTCTCTCTCTCTCTCTCTCTCTCTCTCTCTCTCTCTCTCTCTCTCTCTCTCTCTCTCTCTCTCTCTCTCTCTCTCTCTCTCTCTCTCTCTCTCTGTCTCTCTCTCTCTCTCTCTCTCTCTCTGTCTCTCTCTCTCTCTCTCTCTATATATATATATATATATACATACATCTATATAAATAAAGAGAAGATTCTGTGTGTCTGTCTGTCTGTTTGTTCGGGATGCATTTCCACAGTTTTTGAGCTTTTCACTCCAAACCTTCACTACTGTGTAGGTCTCGGCACGAGACGCAAAGTCGAGGGGTTGGCGATTCTCTGCCACCATGAGGGCCAGGGTGGGGGGCGAAACCCCCGCAAAAAATTTCCAAATTTTTTAGCCATTTATATTAATTTTTTTCTCCTGGATAGAGGGCCATCAGAACCACCCAGATCAGTAGTTGGTGAATCTCTACCACCAAGGGGGCCAGTGTGGGGGCGAAAACATTAAGACGGTTAAACACCTTCTTAAACGCTTGCATGCTCATTATATAAATGGCGAGAGCCGCTCATGTAACTTTAACGAAAATCCTTATTTCACGGGTGGCGTACTGGTGCAGGTCGGTGTGGTGGGGTAAGGTGGGGGTTGGGGTGTGGGGGAATGTGGGGTTGGGGTGAGGGTGGATGGAGGGGTGGGGTGGGGAGTGGAGGGGTGGGATGTAGGGGGATGGGGTGGAAGTTGTGTTGGGGTGGAGTGGGGGTCGGAGGGGGTTAGGGGTGGAGTGGGGGTGGAATAAGGGTGGAGTGGGGGTGGAATAGGGGTGGAGTGGGGGTGGTGGGGGTTGGAGGGGGTTGGGGTGGAGGGCTGGGTTGGGTGTGGGGTGGGATGAGGTGGAAATTTTCCTGAGACCCAAATTTCTCGGGTGGCGTACCGGTACAGACCGGAGTGTGGTCGGGTGTTGTGTGGTGGAGTTGTGGCCGAAGCGGGTCGAATCCTAAATTTCCCGGGCAACGCCGGGTACCCCAGCTAGTTTTTATATATATATAACTGGCCTAGTTAGCTACACCGGTAAGCGAGGACGGCATTCGTCTGTTGGATGCAACGGACTGCGGTTCAAGCCCCGGGCTGGGAGTTAACATTCAGAGATTTAGATATCTCGGGCTAGCACGTGTGGGACGCAGGGGCGCAAGCTCCTGCGAAGCGACCTTGGGCAAGTTGCTTACCCATCATTGTCTGTGGGGAAGGCAACGGGAAACCACCTCACTCATCTCATCCCCAGAGGCGTAAAGCCAATGAACCTGCCTTCGGGCAGAGCACCACCATCATCTAAAACTATAAAATACAAGTTGCAGCGGGAGGTTAATAAAAAATCTACTCATCCACGCGACCGATTTTTTCAAATAATTTACAAAACAACTTCTTAGCACACACGAAAAACACTATCGGGATTCGCGATCCAAAAATCTTACCTTTTCTCGAGCTTGAATTTTTTAAATTTTATATCGCAGTGCTAACGCGTGTGTTTAATATACGACGCCATTTATTTGCATACAACCATCATTATCAACAGACCATCGATGATATAATTATTGATGATTGAAACCAGTACATTAATGACGTCATAGCCGATTTTAAAATTATAGCGCTTTATCAGTTAATTAATATCTATAGCGTGTCGTATGTTTCAGAAGCCTATTTAAGACGCAATAATTTTGGCCGATCGGTTTTCAATGAACCAATAGATTTTTAACCTCATTTTTCGCCGAGGGCAGATCTTTTGGCATGCATGCGGTTTCGCAAAAATGCTGACTATAGCGTAAACATTGGCGGGTGGCAGCTGGGTTGGACCGAAAACATAAATTTCACGGGCAACGCCGGGCACTCAAAGTGGTTGGACCGGGTTGGGCCCGATGGAAGAAGGCGAGGTGAGAAGGGCGGTGTAGGAGCGGAGTCAGGCGAAAACCGAAATTTTCCAGGCGTGGGAGCGTGGTCAGACGTGACTGTGAACAAAATCTGAAATGTCCCGGGCAACGCCGGGTAATTCAGCTAGTCATATATATATATATATATATATATATAACAGGCAAATTCATTCTTCTTCCAAACAACAGATTTTTGCTTAAACCTCTTCATCAACTTATCGCTATTGCGTCGAACTAGAAACGTGTCAGACACCTATGAGTGGGGCATAGTCATCAGTCATACTCAATCATTTAATCCTCGCTTAGCATTTCATTATTCATTCTCTTACTGTTCGAGGGAATGCTTAGTTGAATCGGCAAGGTGGCCAATTGGTTAGAGAGTCGGCATGTAACACGAAGAGTGCTGGTTCGATAGGCTACTCGTCTGAGAGATGATCACTGTGCATAGAGACCTTGAGCAAGTCCTTCACTTATAATTGCTCTACAGCATAATTGCATTTGGAAATTTTTTAGAAAGACTTCAACAAACCTTACGATGATTTTGTGCTCAATGTACAGATTTAGCCAGCCAACCTTTTCCCATCGGATCAAACGCACATTTATCACGTTTATCACATGCTCTCGTTTAGACATCACTAGCATCTTGTCGCATCGTTCGAAAAATAATTAATTAGCAATCAAGTCTTAATGACTTGCTCCTCAATGAGAAGTTCAGAGGCCCACATTTTATTCTGCATAAAAAGAGGACTTCTGGTAGGATGGGTTTGAATCGCTTGGCCCAGGCGCTCGAGGAGAGTAATTGCCTTTCATGTAGCAACCACCTGTCGGGTTCCCAAGACGTCTCTTGCAACCTCCCACGGTCACTTATTCATCGTCCGCGACGAAGAAGAAAGGGAAGCTTAGACACGGAGGAGAGGAGGACGAGGAGGAGGAGGAAGAGGAAGAGGAGGTGGAGGAGGAAGAGGAGAGGAGGAGGAGGAGGAGGAAGAGGAGGAGGAGGAGGAAGAGGAGGAGGAGGAAGAGGAGGAGGAGGAATAGGAGAAGGAGGAGGAGGAATAGGAGAAGGAGGAGGAGGAATAGGAGGAGGAGGAGGACGAGGAGGAGGAGGACGAGGAGGAGGAGGACGAGGAGGACGAGGAGGAATAGGAGGAGGAGGAGGACGAGGAGGAGGAGGACGAGGAGGAGGACGAGGGGAGAAGTGCCTTGATATGATCCACTGTATGGACAGACGGCTACTGTGTGGACCTCAACTCTAGGGTTTGCTCAGAGACCCCACACTGTCATTGGTGATGAGAACTCGTTCAAGTGCACGCAACCGTTCGGAATACGAATGCACCGATCCGAAGCCCTGCCCACTCGTGTCATGCGCAGTTGCCATCGGAGTGATGTCATATCCGTTGGACTCTTTTGACGCGCGTAGTAGTACATCCGATGATGTGGAGAGAGGCGAGACGGCGACAGATTAGTCTGACGTTCGTTTGGTGGAGACTGGAATTCGACGAATTATTGATAAACGGTTTATGAAGCACGACATTTAGTTGGTCGACGGTTGGCGCCGATGGAGGGGGTGGGTGGGGGGAGGGAGGGTTTCGGAGTGGCATTTGGAGGAAGTCGATTGACGTTAATCCGGAAATGGGCTCAGCCGGATATTAAGAAGTCCTGGCGCCGCGGATTACAGCAGATTCCTGCGCCAGTGTCTATTATTGGATCTCGCCTGAAGCAGTTGTCGATGACAGATAGCTGGAGGCTTGAGTGCCGCAGATGCCGAATATGTGTGCGTGCCTTATGTAGACCCTCTAAATATAAAAGGGGTTGAAAGAAAAGCGTTACAAATGCCCCCTCGTACTTAGGGATGACAATCGATCGTGTCCTCGGTTCTATTCTTCTGACAACGACCTATTCCAGTGACTCATTCATCCCGGATTATTCGCGTGAATGGCACTTAGTCTTGCTCAGCAGATGATGCGTCCAAAGTATTATGATGTTCTTTTTGTTATATTATATTTGGATCTGACGATGACGTTGCTAAGTGCCTGGTTCTGCAGATATTTAATCTCTGCTTCGATTGACAGATCTTCGGATTTCCTGTTTGTCTTTGAATTTCATTTTGGAGTTAACACACAAACACCATATATATATATATATATATTATATATATGATTACATATATAATTATATATACAGGGTGGCTCAAAAAAAAAACGTACCACCGGGGAAAATGCGATATCTTCGCAGCCGATTGGGGTTTTTCTGCGAAAATTTCACAATTTGAAGGGGAATGAATATACAACAATCCCTGAAAGTTTCATTTGAAACTTTTCATGTTTGCAAAAGTTACAGCTGTTCAAACTTAAAATTTCGTTTTTTCAATTATCCGGAGAATCATGCTCCAATACAAGTGATTTCATTAGGATGTTTGGCAAATTACAACACACACACATTGATGATGTCATACGACCTCACTATGAGCTGTAAAGAAGCTGTTTATGAAGCAATCTGCTGGTATTTGGTGATATTTTATAGATTAAGGTCTCAATTGGTGAACCCAAACAATGAACGTCATGGGCAAAGTTTCTGCAAAAGATAAAATGGGAACTCGGACTTTGCATGAACAGAGACTGAGACATCGCGTGATCATAGCAAAATACCCAGTGAAAAGTGGAGCCTGAGCACATTGAAGACTATCTGCAAACATGTTTATGTAACGAAGATCAGATGTCGGAAGAGAGGCAGGAAGTGGTCGCTTGATCTGACGGAAAAAGCGCGATTTTCACGAAATTCGCTTGGTAATCGAAAGGTCAAGTTTGCAAAGCAAATCGTGGTTTCGGCATCAGATATGCCGGCGTGTGTTGCGGCTGCAAGAAAAGACTGCAATTAATCCCATTCAGTAGGTTAGATGTCAAACTCATCATTGAACTCGCTTACCCAGACTCATTGAAGACCAGGTATGCTCTAACATCTGGTTTTATTATGCAGCAGGACAGTGCGCCTGCTTGCTCGCACGGCAAGGTTGATTATGATGGCGCTACCTTATTGACATCAACTGAAGTAAATGCATTGGCAAAGATGATTTACAAACTCGCCAGACCTTAACCCTCTTGTTTATCACGTCTGGGGAGCTATGCTGGAACGCTGCAAGACATTTAATCCCAAGTTGGAGAACATTGGCCAGCTGAAGCAAGTCTTGCTGCTAATGTGGGGTCAGTTGCCGCAGGACCCGACCAACAAGGCCATACTGAGCTTCACAAAAAGAATTTGAGCTTGTGTTAAGGCAGAGAGTGGACACTCTCATTATACCTTACAATAAACTGTAAAACCGAATGCTGAGGTCGTAGGGAAAAGTGATATCATATGACATGGAAATCTACAAGTGACGTAAATTTTTCGCGGATATTTGAAAAAACGAAATTTTAAGTTTGAACAGCTGTAACTTTTGCAAACATGAAAAGTTTCAAATGAAACTTTCAGGGATTGTTGGAAATTCATTCTCCTACAAATTGGGATATTTTCGCAGAAAAAGTTCAATCGGCGGCGAAGATATCGCATTTTCCCCGGTGGTACGTTTTTTTTTGAGCCACCCTGTAGATCATGTGTATACTTAAGACTTCTCTATTGTTTGTTACGTCCTATACTAGTATCTCGGGCAACGCCGGGTACCACAGCTAGCATCATCTATATTCTATAGGTTACTACATGTATAAAGATGGATCCGATTTGACCAGGGTCTATGACAACAGATGCCAACCGTGGACAGAAATTTGCTCGGCATATTACAGCACTTAAGAGCAAGGTACTGAACCAAGATGTCATACATGTATGTCGTCGTCTTCGGTTTTGTTAGATTACACGTTGCTGTCTTCGACTCTCTACACTGACGTCACAATCGGAATCAGTGACAGCAGTGTCTTTGACTTACCAAAGGATTGCGTCTTCGTGAGAATACCTGGAGTCATCTCAATGCATGATGATGATCATCACTCCCGCCAGGTGCATTTTCACTTCACTTTCAAACATCCATGGTTTTCTTTCACATTAAGCTGGTTACATTCAGCTGATAGGATAATAAATAGACTGTTGGATACCAAATATGGGGATTAAATCGATAATGCGTGAGTAGTGCATATTATAAATTATATATAATTATTCACGATTATTATAATTATTCATAATTATATATAATTATTCATGATTATTATAATTATTCATAATTCTATATAATTATTCATGATTATTATAACTATTCATAATAATATATATATAATTATTCATGATTATTATAATTATTCATAATTCTATATAATTATTCATGATTATAGCCTATATTGCCAACAGTGCCCCCACACTTATTCAATGCGCATGTGTCTACCACTGTGGAGGTATTGTAATAATTATGCGCATAATCTGTAATTTATGTGTGTGGGTGTGCACATGGGCACAGGTTTCTCATATAGGCTACGTGCATGACAGTGTGTGTGCGTTCGTGTGTGTGTGTGTTTGGTTTGTGCGTTTGTGTGCTTTTGTGGGTGCATGTATCTGCCTAAAATACTAAATTATATATGTATATTTATCAATCAATCA
Organism: Lumbricus terrestris; assembly: GCA_949752735.1. NCBI lineage: Eukaryota > Metazoa > Annelida > Clitellata > Crassiclitellata > Lumbricidae > Lumbricus > Lumbricus terrestris. Next base: position 35,944,521 of record OX457039.1, read on the forward strand.
ATCAATCAATATACTTTATTGATCATCATGTATATGTATACATACAGTATAGCACAAACAAACAGTAGTTGAAAATGTCACATGCATAGATGTCAAAGGGTTAAGCCCAAAGGAACGTAAGGTTCCGCTAACAGGGTTGCCCTAATTACACGAAGAATCAATCTATCATCAACTTTCTGCATAACAGTATATGTGTATAGACAGTTGTATATGATCAAGGTGTAAAACAATCTCTTCCATTTTACAAGTTTATCGAAATGCATTGAATGTAAGTTATGCAACTTAAACAAGTGGGGAAAACAAAATAACAAACAGACTAAACTAAACTAAACTAAGCTAAAAAAAAACTAAAAACACAACAGTTAAGAGAATACAACAGTGCACGTGTAGGTAGTGCACTTCAAAACAAAACCATTTTGTGCAATTATGCAATAGTATCCAATAGTATAAATAGTATATTTGCGCATGTATAATTGTCTACACTCGGGAACGCTATGATGTGAGTTGAGTGTATGGATGATTAAACGTGGATATATATATATATATATATATATATATATATATATATATATATATATAATGTGTTGGCGCTTGTGCGTGCAAAGCAGTAAACGAGACGGAAAAGAAAACGAGAGCCGCATTAGAATAAAAAGTGAAAGGAAGAAATAAGGACGATGACAACAACTCGAGATGAGTATGGATGGATTGCGTCATCTGCTTCATCGTCAGCCATCAATCTAAAATATAAACTAGTACGAAGAGAATGACTTCTCTTTCTCTTTAACTATTCATCTTCAATATAGGGACTCGAAGATTCCTGGATCTGTGTGCGTGCGCCGTGCGTATAATATATGTGTCTGTGACTCTGTGTGAGTGTGTACGTGTGCGGGCGTATTTGCAGATTCGCGTGTTGAGGTTGCGAGTGTTACATATACTATCATATAGCCTCGCTATCTTTGTTATGAACGTCTTGTCTTTTATCCACTGTCCATTCTTGCCATTCTTCTAACAACTCTTCTACGTTGAGTGTCTGCAGCAGGAATTTCCTATGGATGTGCCGCCCTCTACGGCCAACAAAGCTGTAAACGCTTCGTCAGACATAACGTATTCATACGTTTGCATAAGTAATACAGTATACTTGTTTGCGCGAGTTACTGCTTTTCACATATGCATAAATAATCATATATAATTGTATATATGCGTTATGCCTGTGTTTCATGGTGCTTGTGTTTTTTTTGGTTCCTATTGTGTCCATGCAGAAGCGCTAGCGTTCAAAATTTAATGTCAAGCTTGTCTGATGTAGGCGTATGAATAATTGAGTGCCTCAATTGTCTTTGACTGACTGTGTTGTATAATGTTTAGCCTTAAACCGGAAGTATATCTCACCGCTTTCAAGAAGTTTGATTGGAGACTATAAATTATGATGACGACGACGACGACGACGAAGACAATGATCTATGCTCTGATCAATTGTTAAAAGGCGTTGGCAATTGGGGGAGGCAGAAACCATATTTTTCACTTGAAACTGTGATGACTTCCGGGATTCTGCTTCTCCTCATCGTAACATTATACTCTATCCAGGGCTTAAAGTGTGGCTGGACGGTCATGGACGGCGTCCATGCACTTATTTTAAAATCTGAGCGCCGTCCTGCCAGCACAGTTAAGGGGCGTCTATAGGCACTTCTTTTGGAAAGGTAAGGGGCGTCCAGGCACTTGTTTTTCCACACCTTAGGTACTGAGGCTATCTAATCCCTACTATTATGTGGAGCATAGGCGCAGGGGAGATTTCAGCAGTGGGGCAAGATTTTACTACTGTCCGAAAATTAAATCCGGAATAAATGACGTCGTGCACGTATATTATATATACGGTATATATACTAGGCCTATGCACTGTATGCAGTGACGATCCCAGAAAGTTTGGAAGGGGCAAATGGAAGAGGAATCAAGGTTTGGCTTTGACCTGACATCTTTCTGATGACCTACTTTAGTCTTTCTCTCAAAATTTAATTTAACTGCGTTACTTTACAATCTGAAAACCATTTTTAGTCACATTCAAAAATTGGGGGCCACTTTCTTTGCAAATGTCACTTGGGGGCATGGCCGAATTGCCCACCCTGGATCCGCCCCTATGCCTATGTCTCTGTACAAAACCAGAGTTTCTGTTCTTGCGCCCGCACCCGTTGAGAATGCGCAGAGAGGCAAATACCATGGGGCCCGGCTATTTTTAGGGATCCAGGCTGCATGGTTAATTTTAGGCTTACATGTATAAGCGACCTTGCAAAGTTTATGATGTAGCATATGCGTTCACTACAATCAGTCTAAACTTCAACCGAACAACTGAATAAATTCATAAAAATTGGATAGAAAGCATAGGCGTTTGAGAAAATAGCTTGCAAGTTAGGACTCTCCAGTAATTAATTATTTGACTGTTTGAATGTGAATTTGACTCTTTCAGAAACGACATCTGTCTTGGAGATCACACAGTGGAAGTTTCCCGTAGAAAATCTGCAATTTCCAAAGCTTTGAGACGACGACTTCTTCGGCTGTACACCATCATGTATAGGCCTACATGTGTTTCGTGTGTGAAAGCTAAACGCATCGACGGTCTCTGCTTTATATCCGATCTAAACAACAGTCTTGGCATCCGCCCCTCCCCTATATAAATGATTAAAAAATTGTCAAATAAATTGAAATATCCATTATGAACTGAGCTAGTTGCATATGAGTTGAGTTTAGTCCTATTCAGTGGCGGCGCCAGGATTTCAGTTTTGGGGGCTGAATCCTCGCGGAGGAAATTTCCCATTTTCATCCATTCACCTAAATTTCTGACGACTTTTCTAGTCATTTGGTCGAAATCTCAGAGATGTATTTAATTTTTATGGGGGGGGGCTTACCGAATGGCCTTTTTAGGGGGCTTAACCCTGGATGACCTTTTTAAAGGTGAGCTTAGCCCCCTATCCCCTCTGACGCCGCTACTGGTCCTGTTATGTTAAAACGTTTATTGTAATAATTATGGTGTTTCGAAGATAAAAACATTTGTGTGGAGGTGATTTTAGGCCTATAAAGTGGCAAGGCAGGGTTTGACTTTGCCTAAAGTAGAATCTTATAGGGCCAATGTGGTACGGTGGAGCCTCTCGGCGAATTAAATCTCTTTGGCGATTCTCCAAGCAACAATTAAATTAGCGCTCTACAGAAGTAGACTCTATGAAGCATGAAAAATTCAGAAGAATTTATACATAGACGCATTTTGCTGGAGTTATATAGGCTTACTGTTTTCAATACAAATAGCATAGATTCAAATCTCACCCTTCTACACTGTACTATTGAAATCATAATGCCTAATAATTTGGCTAAACAGCAAAATTTTGTGTCCCTTTGTTGTGATAACCGGCATGCAACCAGAGCCCATGGGCGGAGACTTAGAGGGGACAGAGGGACGGACCCTCAATGTTTGTGGTGGGGTTCATGCATTTGTTCCCCCCCAATGGTTAGGTGTTATAGGACATGCACATGTGATGAATTGCTGAATATACATATACTGGTGGCATTACATCATACGTTACAAAAAGAGATTTTCAAGCAAATGACGAAAACGAATAAAAAAAGTCATTAACTATTTTGGCATGGAGAAGGTATGTTTTCAGAAAATTTCGATCAAATGGATAAAAAAGTCATCAACTATTTTGGCATGGAGAAGATACGTTTTTCAGAAAATTTCGACCCTATGGCTAAAAAGTCATCAACTATTTTTGGCCGGGAAAAAGGTCTGTTTTTCTGAAAATTTCGAACAAATGACTAAAAAAAATCGTAAGAAAATTTCGTGGCTGAAAGTGAAACTGGAAAGGATTGTTGTCGGTCGGCTTGATTACTTGATTTATTTTCGGTCGGCGACTCAGTCGTCCGCCTCGGCGATTGTCCTTCGGCCGCTCTCGTTCGTCCCACCCAAATTCTAGACCAAGTCTCCGCCTACGCCAGAGCCTAAGGAATGGCTCGCTGCTCCTGCTCGCATCTGCTTCTAAAGTGAGTATAGAAATATTTTGCTAAGCATTCCGCGAGACGAGCTCACTCGTCCGATCGTTCTAGGCTAGAACTTCTAGCACATTCTCTTGCCTGTGCTCGTATATCCCACCTCTGGTTTCCATGCAATTGCATTCGCAATTGATAAGTACTTAGATCAGCGCCCGCCTTTTAACGTATAGGCTTACCTATATAATGATATAGAATATACCCGTTAGGCCTAGGCCTACACGAATTAAGATCATCTTAATTGAGGTCGTCACTTAATACGGACCTTTGAACAACAAAACAGCCTAGTTTATTTATTTCACAGCAAACATGGCAGCATGAGACATTTTTACATGCAAAGTTTACATAGGCCCAGGGCTTAAAGTGTGCCTGGACGGTCATGGACGGCGTCCATGCACTTATTTTAAAATCTGAACGCCGTCCTGCCACTTATTGGCCAGCACTGACTGGAAAGGTAAGGGGCGTCCAGGCACTTATTTTTCCACACTTTATGCACTGCATAGGCCACATGTGCATCGTTTGTGTGTGTGACTTTTGACGCGAAAATCCCTTATGCATCCTAAAGTATATAATCAGACAATCTTATATAGTCTTATTACGAGTTTATCGTTCAGCCTATCGTCGCTAGTTTCGTCGCAAACAGTTGCTGTTAGCTGTTCCTAATAACAAATAGGCAGCCTCCAACAAATTTAATACTTTTAGGGCTGTAGGTTTCGCATTTTATTGATGGCTCAATGTCTCGTGCCTAGTTCTTCCTGAGCTAAAACTGAATAGCAACGGCTGACTACAACAGGGAAAATCTATTGAAGATCTAGCCTCAGGTCAATGTGTTGCGCATGAAGGAGTATTCATGAAAACATATGATTATTATAGGAACCTATCTTAGCATGAGATATTTACTGCCCAAGGAGCATCGTGGTTGCACTTAATTTATTTTTTTATATCTAAATATTAATCATTCGCTGTCAAGGCTGTCTACCTGGATCAGAGATTTAGCTTAGTATTCCACCGACCAGAACATACGTAGGCCTAGGCTATTCAACAATCCACATAAATTAATTGAGACTAAGATAGCTATAATCATAGGTCATGACCACCGGGGATTCGTGGAAATCCAAATTGCTTGATAGAACTTAATTAGAACCGAGCCTACTATACCGTATTTTCTTAGGTGGATTAATGCATTGATTTTGTGAATAATATTCTTTCTCTGACTAGTATGGTACTCACGAGATGTCGCTTCGGGCAAGATATGGGCGGATTCTGTCTTCTACCTGTACAATTAACTATTCATGATCACTCTTAAAAATTACTGGAGACCTACCTGGTAGCGGTATGTCTATGTCTATTAGATTTTTTAAGACAGAAAGAAAGAGAGACAGACAGACAAACAGACAGAGACACAGACACATAATTATACAGACACACATGTACACAGACGGAGACAGACATAGACGAACAGACAGGAAGCCAGAGAGAGACAGAGAGAGAGAGTTTGTGAGTCAGTGAGTGAATAAGTGAGTTAGTGAATTAGTGAATGAGATGGGTTGTGGGTGCCGTGTCAGAGTTTGTTCTCCAGAGTTACTTGTGAATTTGATTTTGAGTGTTTTTAATGCAACTAATTTTAATATTTTAATATAGGGCGCTTGAATCCATTAAAAATCTTTACAGTCCTTAAATCAATGCATGTCACCTGCGAAAATTTGTAGTTCTAACAAGCAATAATTCAGAATTCTTGCTATCTTTCTATTTCAGTCTCTCTGTGTCGCTTTGTTCATTTGTTTCCTCGTCTGTTTGTCTGTATGTCTGTATGTATGTATGTATGTATGTATGTATGTATGTATGTATATATGTATGTATGTCTGTATGTATGTATGTATGTATGTATGTATGTATGTCTGTATGTATGTATGTATGTATGTATGTCTGTCTGCCTGGGTTGTCCTTCTCCCCACCCTCTTAGTGAGCGGCGCTGAGCACTGCCACAGTGTAGGTAGGCGACGCAGTTTGTGATCTGGCGTAGGCCCCTGCTGCACCCGACCCCTGACCTTTGCGACAAAAAGGACAGAAGAGTTTGCGATACTCCTCCCTGACCGTTCTATGCAGGACGACATAGAGCAGGGCGTTAAATGACGTGTTGTAGAAGAAGACCCAGGAGACAACGAAGATATACCAGTGAGGGTACTTCAAAGGAATAAACATGACGAGTACGGGAAGGTAGGCCACGCCGTAGACGGTGATCATGATGAAGAGGTTCTTGGCCGCCTTTATGCTCGATAGGGTCAGATTCGTTGCAGGTCCGCCGCGGTCGCTTTCCTGTGGTCGAATGGTTCTCAGTTGTCTTCTGACGACCAGAAATATCTTGAAGTAGGCAATGACAATGATTGAGGCTGGTGCAAAGGTGTTCAGAACGAGGTAGATGTAGGCGGACAGTAGACTTCCGGTGTAGTTAGCCAGGTAGGGGCCGAAGGTGATGTAGTTGAATCCCCAACGACTTTCCATTGACACTTCGACGACGCATGTGAGGAGGCAGAAGCCCCAGAGCGCCCCGATGGAACCGTACAAGACACGATTGGTGAAGATGGATCGGTAGGTGAGTGGTTTGATGATGACGCAGCAACGAATGATGGAGACAAGGGCCAGGTGCCAGATGGCCGACAGCTGCGTGACAGTCGCCACACAGCCGTAGAAGGTGAGCAGACCCTGCGGGGGACTGAACCCCAGACCACGTGATCCAATGATGGTGCTGATCAGCGGCACGACACCCCCTATGCCAAGGTCGGCCAAGGTGAGGGAGGCGATGGCGCGAGTGGCGATGTCCTCCTGGAGTCGACGACTCGTCAGAAGAAGAACGAAGACGGGAACATTGCAGACGATTGACAGCAACGATCCAATGCCTGACACCGTTGACTTCGCATAGAACTCGGCTGGCGTGAAATCCATATCTAAAATCATTATCGTTATTATTATTATTATTATTTATTATTATTATTATTATTATTTTTATTATTACTATTATTATTATTATTATCATCATCATCATCATTTTTTTGCCTCGAGGTATTTAGGATCCCTCGGGGGCTTATCTCCTAACTACTGCTATTGTTGGGTTCACAGGCCGTCTACGAGGTATGATTATAAAGATAAGGTCCCAATTTGATAAAATAACATCGATTTATTCAAGAGAGCAATTATGTACAGCAAAATTAACAACGTTACCGTCTAGTAGACACGAAGTCGAACAGACCAGAGGACTCAGTACGGACGACAGCACAGCAGACAACGGCTAACGGAGCCAAGGAAGACGGATGAACGGCCAGACCACCAACAAGGTGAAGACGGCGACGTAGAAGACGAACCCGCAGGTCAACTCGCATAACCGCGAGGGAAACGAACACCAAGACCACGCTCAACGAGAGACATCAACCACGCGCATCACACACCACAACTGCAACGCTACCCACACTAGCAGTTCCTTAAATAGGCAAAGCCCATCCTTCCTACACCCACGTGCCCCAAGTAAGATAGAGTACGGTAGAGAAGAAGGGCCGTAGACAGCTAATGGCTACACTATAAAACCAGTCCGGAATGGCCCTATTCGTCTGCTTCTAGGTTTGCGAAAGTGCCTCCGAAAGCAACTGCGTCATCATTATTATTATGGTTATTAGGTCTACTGCCGTTTATAATCAACAAATATTATTATTATTATTGCTATTATTATTATTATTATTATTATTATTATTATTATTATTATTATTATTATTATTATTATCATTATTATTATTATTATTTTTATATTTTTTACCCGAGGTACATATGTATCTCAGATTCCTCGGGATTTCAAAATATTATTATTATTATTATTATTACTGTTATTATTACTGTTATTAATCGACAAATATTATTATTATTATTATTATTATTGTTATTATTTTTATCATTATTATTATTTTTATTTTTATTTTTTTATTATTATTATCATTATTATTATTATTATTATTATTATTATTATTATTATTATTATTATTATTATTATTACTTTTTTTTTTACCCGAGGTATCAATGATCCCTCAGGATTTATAAAAATTATTTCAGGAGTAAAAATGAATCTCCGAGAAATCAGGCCTCGTCCCAGGTTTCACAACCATCCTGAAATGTGCCTCTGAATGCAATGGCATTGTGACGTGCAACACAGATGGAAAGACGTTGGAACAGAAATTTTGGTTCACGGTGATCTCCAGAGACTGCTGAAATGCGACGTCCCAGCTCGGAGAGAAATTCTGTCCCTTCAGCGTTTATAGGTCCAAGGGTTTCAAAAGCAACAGGAACAAACATGTGGGTTGCAGGCAGCAATGCATATTTGGCAGACTTATGAACAGCCGCCTGTTCAGCTGCAGAACCTGCCGAGATAGCTGATTGTGATAGGTATGAAGCAGCACAAGTGTGAATTACTGTAGCATCCCAGGCCATGTACTTGCCAGCAGACCAAGGAACCAGTGTGGCACCATCGGGACGTTTGCCATCGGTCCTCAGAAGACCCGTTGGCTCCTTTGTGCTTGGTATATCCGCACTCTGGAGTGAACGCCAAATTATGTCGTTAATGGCATGATGTCGGATGGAACGCCCCTTCGATAGCCTACAAACCAGCCCATGGTGACCATTTGAGCTAACAGCATCTCCGCATCGACACATGTGAGGGCGACAGAGGTCAAGACCCAACCGAAGACCAACTGCCACTCGCACTGTCTCGTTGTCAATGCAGAGTCCACAAGAAGTGATTGGGAGGGCAGTTAGCCAATCTCCCGAGTGAGAAAAACTGGCAGCAACCAGTCTAGCCCGATCAAAAGGATTGTTCATGGAGGCCAAAATTGACATTTTGTCCCTCTCTACCAAAGGCCTGTCCCACGAGCCCTGCTTAGCTGGCAGAGGATCCATGATACATGGAAGAGTGTCATGTCGTGCCAAAATCACCTCCTCAATGTAGGCGTCTGGGACAGTGGTGCATTTGGTCAAGATGGCAGACTGAAGTTCTGAAGTGCTCGCAGCTGAGGCCATGTAGGCAGAAGAAGCCAGCGAAGACACTCGTCTCAAACCCAGACCACCATCTCGAATGGGGAGTGAAGCCTGCATCCATTGATGCTCGTTCAAGCTGATGTTGATGATGCGTTCAAGCCCTTCCCTCATTACTTCATCCATTTGTCCCAGCGTAGGGTGGTCCTGGCAGGGGGAGCAGCGGAGCACATGACTGAGCTTAGGGGCTCCAAAGGAAGATCTTAAAAGGATAAGGCTGCTCTGTGCTGGCAGTTGGCAGAGATCCTCAATGGCATCAACCAGAGTCTCACAATGTGCCTGCAACATGTCATCTAGTGCTAAGCCTTTAAACAAAGCAGCCCCCAAAAGAGTGAGTGATTCACAGTTAACACACTGGAATTCTGAAAATGAAGGGTGTTTGCAAAGATCCAGTGAAGGAGAGTAGCATTCACATTTATTTATATTCAAATTCAATCCAAGGGAATCATTCAAGGAAGTCAACGATGCAATGTCCTTGGTAACAGTCTCTAGACTGCCACCCAATGAGAGGTCATCCAGGTCGCCAATGCGAAGGTCAGACTGCATGGAGTGTAACACTGGCTGAAGAGGGAGACAAAACAGAAGTGGACCTAAAGGGTCTCCCTGCTGAGGGCCCATTTGGGACGAGATGGAAAAAGAGCCAAATTTCAATACAGAAGCAGATGAGTAGCACTGATGAATGAAGCTATAAATTTCAGGTATCAGTGTGTAGGCAGACTGGAGCATTACATCTCTGTGAAGGCTGTTAAATGCATTAGAGAAATCCAGTTTCACAAATACATGGTCCTGGGGCATAGCAGTGACATATTTTCTTGTTGCATGGATTGCTGCCTCACACCCAGCTGGGGTAGCTATGCCAACCTGTAACGGGGCAAAAAAGGAATCCAGTTTACCAATTGCGTATCTGTTGGCGCATTTGGCAGCCACTCTTCTTAGAGTGTACCCGATCGCTATAGGTCTTAGACCTCCTGACTTCTTAGTTAGCGCAATAAGGCTGCCACCAAACAGTGTTGGTCTCACTTCTGGCGGGCAAGCACCACGTAGCAAGATGTTAACAAATCCTGTCATTTCCCTAAGTAGTGCTGATGACGACTCACGATGATTGATAAGCTCAAGAAGGTGCTGGGGGCGCAGCCCATCTGGCCCACCAGCAGAACCTGATGGAAAGGAGCGGATCGCTGCTTCTACATCCGACAACTCAACTTGGTATGGTACTGTAGTGGTGGGGCTTGGAAGACCAGCAAGACGATCGGGATGTGGGTCTATCGGGTGTTTGTCAACCAAAATGTTGAAGTTTTCCAAGTTTGGCGTAGCAGGGTGGCTTTGATCACAAAGAATGCGAACGGCTGCACTAATATTGCCATCTTCCAGTTTGGAGGCAACAGCAGCCAGAAGGGCATCTGAGCGTTTAACAGGGGCCCCGCAACCCGTCCCTGCAGTTGCAGTCACCACAGATGGTTGAGTGGACTGACCCAGGGTTTCCACACGTCTCTTCACTACATTTGCCAAATTGTGTCTTCGGCCAGCTCTCTTGGGCTGAGCCAGAACGTCCGGGGCAAACCTAAGTAGAGCCTGCCAACAATCCAGGTCAGAAGGTCGGATACAAATCGAATGCAAAATATCTGTCAGAGATTGCGAGCATGCCAATCGAGCACCTCTTGGGATGTGTTTGAGAAGCGGTCGGCCAACCTCTGGATGCGCTATTGGGTCTGGAGAAGGTGGTTTAACCTGCGTGGGAGTGGTAAAAGGCAGTGTCGCCCCATTCTCAGCACGTGTAGTGTCCCCGCTGCCCGCGACCGATGATATGGCCAAGGGTGGACGATCAGATCCGGGGCAGGGGCTGTCTCGTGGACCGTGACGATGGACTGTTCCATCACGGAGGTGAAGCTGTCGTTTTGCGAGGCAGTGACTGCAAATACCACTGGACTTTCCAGCTCGCTCGGATTGCATTAAAATCGGTGGTCGTCAAATACTCCTATTATCGCTCTGCGCTCTGCGTGCGAAGTGCGAGAAAAAGGCAAACAAAAGCATGGACAACATTGTCAGAACAGCAAAAAATACCTGAGCGAATAAAGTCGTGAGATCATCATAAAAGCCAAAGAAAATCGAATAGCAAACCATTAAAACCAGCAGAGCAACAAAAACGTGTCACCGGCGGACGAGGCCATCCCAGAATGTTTTATTATTACTATAATACTATACTAATATTATTAATATTATTACTATTATTATTATTATTTTTATTATTATTATTATTATTATTATTATTATTATTATTACAGACATACTTTTAATATATATATATATATATATATATATATATATATATATATATATATATATATATATATATATATATATATATAGGCAACAAAGACATCCTTATTGATTATTGAATAAGTGAAATTTGTCCATGAAATTAAAAGTAAAGAAATAGGACGACAGAATATCGACGCACCGTTCGACGTCATCGCTTCCAACATAATATCGGCCTAATAATTATGTTCAAATCAAATGACGAAGAAAGAAAAGAAAAAATCGATAAAAGAAACTGAAATACAATTATTATCTGTAAAGACGTCAACGGTTATTGTAGTCATAAGATGATAAGAGGCCGTTAAACTGTTCGATTCAATAATAATACGTAAAGCCAACTGTCTTGACTGTGTTTAACAGTGTGATGTTTCCCCCGCCTATTTAGTATAAGCATATACATGCATGTAGCCTAACTCATTAAAGATAAGCAAAAACGTTTTCGACTGTGGTTAATACAAAGCAGTCGATGGAAAGTGAATTAAAAAACGACCTTTCTCAGTGTACCGGTACTGTGTTCTCTTATTGACTCGAACTGAGTCACTGATAATTCGTGTTAATTAATTCGAGAACGAACGAAAAATACTTTCGTGGATATTAGAACACGATATATTAGGCAAAGTTGATGCGCATTTATCTCAGTCCGAGATTAGAAAAATCTAAAAACGCGCCGATGGAAGAATCAACATTTCATGAATGAGAAATGAATAGTCTAAAGAGAAAAGTTGGTCCGGGACTTATAGCCTACACTTTCGAAAGAGAAACCTTCAACTAACGTATGCATTCAGAACTTCATAACCGTCGCTCAGATCGATAATAATATTATTCACTGTGGGAAATAGAATTGCAAAATGCATTAAAAAATTGTCGGATCAATAATTATATTGTCGAATACAAAAATAGGTGTGTTTGATTAGGCCGTATACCTTTAGTTATACGTGGGGCGCGGTGGTGTAGTGGTGGCGTCGTTGCCTTGAAGCTGGAAGGTTCGAGGTTCAAATCCACCTCAAGTCGCTACGTATAATAGGGACTTTGGGCAAGTCCTTCACTCGCAATTGCTCAGCGCTTCGGTGTGAAACTCCGATGCAGTGTCCGCTCTGTAGTCGGGAGCGTGCCTGAGAAGAGAGCATGACGGGGCGCTATAACAAGTGCGCATACGAACATTGGCCTCCTACCAGTAGGAAAAGTTTGCTGCTAGACGATTCAGACGATGAATCTTAATTTGGCCCCGCCACTCCTCCAGTAGGCTATAGACAACGAATCGTACGACAAAACCCGAATGACCAGATGCGCGTCGAGTTACTTTCAACTGAGCGCTGCATAAGTTTATAAAACCCGCTTTCAAACTCTCCAGTTTAAGCTGAACTGGTCATATATGACTCATTCTGCTCTATATAGTTAAAATAAAATTTCTCTATGTTTCTGAACCGACGTTAGAATCCCCAAACTTGACTGAAGACAACTTATAATTCATCAGAAGAATCTGACATACATGTAGAAAGACAACTTGAATAGCCTATAGGAGAGACAAACACGACTAAGAAGACAGAAGATTAATGTAATACTAACCATGTAATTAAAATTTGATAAATATAAATATGAAATCGATTATAAACTGAACGAACGACTTAGACATGCATCGGATGTGAATGATTCAGAATTCTTGTTAAGTCGAAAGGCGGCAACAGTCTATGATTATCATCAATTCGTCCACATTAAATGAGACAATGACAATTGCTCTTCAGCCGCCGCAACTTTCATCTGTTGGCAAGGAAGCATAATACCCGTCCTCAAGAATGCGTCAATTTCATTCGCTGATTATGACGCTGCTTCCCTCTTGCACTTCCCCTCCCGCAGGGACGGAGAATGCGTACCTGCCAACTCCTATACCGCTGCTGCCGCTGCTGCTGCCGTTGCTGCTGCTGCTGTTGCTGCTGCTGCCACTGCTGCTAGGCAAAAGCAGAAATTTCGATCAGCCGTTCTAATCATCGCGGAAACTGTGCATATAGGCAATACGCATATCTCATTGTCAGAAAAATCACAGCAGGAGCATTTAATTAGTTTGTTCAGAAATACGAATACCCTATACTTGTATTCTTATGTGCACAGAGTATATATATATATACTGGCCCCATCGAATATATAAACGTAGCCTACATGGTCGAACACGCAAAACGAGGAGATATTATGAGTATCTAGTACAGCATATGAGGACATGCAATAATGTCTATTAGCCTTTATCGTGTGCAGAGATGTAGGCTACATGTATGTAGAGAGGTAGCAGAGCATTAGCAGCACGTGAAACTGTCATAGAACAACCGAATTATTTGCGTAGTCGTATACGATATACGAGTACGAGGGCGTTGAGCTGATGTTATAATTTAATGGCGACAGGCGGCGCACGTGATATATATTCAGATGGGTGGACTAAGTTGGTCGAAAATATTAATAGATCGCTCATACGTTTGAGATGATTACAAAGACTCGATCAGAGCGAGAATCATGCACCAGCGTCAACGAAACGCGATTAGACGCCTGCAGAGAAAGACGATAGAGAGAGAGAGATGGGGGAGAGAGAGAGATGGGGGGGGAGAGATGGGGGAAGGAGAGAGAGAGAGATGGGGGGAAGGAGAGAGAGACATGGGGGGTAGAGAGAGAGATGGGGGAAGGAGAGAGAGAGAGATGGGGGAAGGAGAGAGAGAGACATGGGGAAGAGAGAGAGAGAGATGGGGAAGGAGAGAGAGAGAGATGGGGGAAGGGGAGAGAGAGAGATGGGGGGAGAGAGAGAGATGGGGGAGGTGGAGAGAGAGAGTGATAGAGAGAGAGTGAGAGAGAGTGATAGAGAGAGTGAGAGAGAGAGATGGGGGGTGGAAGGGAGAGAGAGAGAGAGGGAGAGAGAGAAAGAGAGAGCCGGAGACAGAGAGAGGGGGAGGGGAGATTGGGGGCTAATGGGTCTAATTAATATCGAGCGAAGGATGATGATGATGATAGATTGGACGTCGTCTATAGGTGAGGCGCTTATTGCACGACCGACGAAATTCTGCGACAGAACACGAAGACGACGACATCTCAGGCGAAGAGATTTAATGCGGTTATTATCACTTCAACGACCGTTATGAATAAGAATAGAATAAGAATGCGAAGAAGAAGAAGAAGAAGAAGAAGAAGAATTTGAAGAAGAAACGAAGAAGAGAAAGTAGGAAGAACAATAAGAAGAGGAAGACAGGGTATACGAGGATAAGATATTATTAGATATAATACGCTTATTATCACCATCATGCAGAAGAAAGAAAGAATGCGACAGTTTGTGCACTGATGGCGTTGCAACTGTCTTGGTCTCATTTGATGATTTAATTCAGCTCAATATCTAGCCTACATAAAGTTTGTTCAAACTAATTATGGGACCAGTAGCGGCAATAGGGTGGCGTGGGGCGCTTAGCCCCCCAAAAGGCCATTCATTCTTTTCCCATGTAAAAATGAAAATTTCCCTGCTCAGCTCCCCCCTAAAAACTGAAAACCATATGCAGGAGATTTCGGTCGAATGACTGAAAAAAAGTCGTCAAAAATTTGGTGGCTGGAAATAGGAAATTTTCCGCGGCAGCCCGCCCCCCAAAATCTTGGCGCCGCCACTGGTCTGGACAGCGAGTCTCAGCCGAGGCTTTCTTTTTACACGATCTTCTTCAAGTTCAAGCTTCAAGTTTATTGCTCCAAATGAACAACATCAATTGTACGTGTTATGCAATGTACAAAATGATTTATAATATGAGTGAATGAGTGATAAGATGCATGCTCAGAGAATTAGAAGTAGGGAAACAATAGGAGCCCCGGAAGGGAAGATTCCGCTAGCTATAGGGGCCCTTATAAGCGGTGACATTCGTCGTCGTAGTCGCGGTCTCTTATATAGACCTACATAATAATAATAATAATAATATATTTTCTTTAATTAAACGCCTGCAAGACGCACTGCGCTTTACATTTACAGGTTATGCAGTAATCTTAATTAAACTTAACTACCAACTGAACAGACAGCTTTGTAATTACACGGCGCCAATGGCAGCCTACAAAGCAAATCCGCCCAACGGGGGCTCGAACTCACTACCTCTCGCACTCTTGGCCAGCGTGTTAACCACTACTCTACCGGGCCCCCCCTCCTTGCTACATACTGCCTGATCCTCTGACAGGATTGACTATAGTGACCACTGACTACTATATAGTGACTACAACTACTACTAGTCTAATACTGCAACCACAATAAACAACAACAGCAACCTACTGCTACAACAACAACTACTACTACTACTACAGCTACTGCTACTGCTACTGCTACTGCTACTGCTACTGCTACTGCTACTGCTGCTGCTGCTACTGCTACTGCTGCTGCTACTGCTACTGCTACTGCTACTGCTACTGCTACTGCTACTACTACTACTACTACTACTACTACTACTACTACTACTACTACTACTACCACTACTACTACTACTACAACTCATAGATGTAAAAAACGATGAAACGAAAATAAAAAACGGTAAAAAACGTCGTTTTTTTCGAAATAATAAAAAACGACAAAAAAACGATAAAAAACGGAAACGGAAAATAATTTTCCTTTGTTGCATCCGAAATTTCATTTTCAGCTTACAAACCTTAATTGCTTATGCAATTTTATTAAGAAGCTGCAAATAACACAACTTTATTATTAGGCCAAAATAATTGGTATAAGTAACATTAATCTACCACAGTTATTTTTTCTTATAACTTTCGTTTAATAAGAAATTCGGACAAATTAAGGTATTGAAATCTTTTCAAATTTAAATTGTTGACATAAGTCCACATTTTAAGTTTATGCTGATCGACATAACACAATTAAAATCTAACCAGAAGCAAAAACCACAGATGTTTACTAAATTATATATTGTACATTATTTTGTGCTTAAAATTGCTATTTATAAATATTAATAATTATGCCCAAGAATTTTATATCAAAATAACTCTTAGAAATTTTATTTCTTGTAGGGATCTACTAGGCTACACGTATTTCTCAAAATTATGACTTAAACAATTACATATAAAGACCCTATAGTTAGCTGCATCCTTGAGAGTACGGTGAAAACGTATGGAATATCGGACAAAAATTTAATTAAGGAAAATAATATTAGACAGTAAATAATTAAATAAAGTTACATAAAAATCGAAAAAAACGATAAAAAACGATGGGAAAAATAAAAAACGAAAAAAACGACGTTTTTTGGGAGAGAATAAAAAACGAAAAAAACGTTTTTTACAACTATGCTACAACTAGTACTGCTGCTGCTGCTACATCAACAGCTAATGCTACTATTATAACCACTGCTACTACTGCTACTTCTACTGCTACAACTATCACTGCTGCTGCTGCTGCTGATGATGATGATGATGCCGCTGCTGCTGCTACTATCGCTACTACCACCGATGATGGCAATAATTATTGATGATGATGATGATGATGATGATGATGATGATGATGATGATGATGATGATGATGATGATGATGATGATGATGATGATGATGATGATGATGATGATGATGACGATGATGATGATGATGATGATGACGACGATGACGAT
The DNA here is from genome assembly GCA_949752735.1 of Lumbricus terrestris. Lineage (NCBI taxonomy): Eukaryota > Metazoa > Annelida > Clitellata > Crassiclitellata > Lumbricidae > Lumbricus > Lumbricus terrestris. The sequence continues at coordinate 35,961,534 of OX457039.1, forward strand.
GATGATGATGATGATGATAATGATGATGATGACGATGATGATGATGATGATGATGATGACGACGACGACGACGACAGCAACAACAACAAAAACAGCAACAAGATGAGTCACGTTGCGGGGTAGCTCGGCAAAGTCTGAAGAAAGCAGAGACTTAACTAACGTTGCATGGGCTTCGTAGCTTAGGTCCCAAACGAAGCTAAGGTCCCAAAATATAATGAAGACGTTGTATACATAGCCTACCTGTATACGGTCAAAGTTCGTATACGAACACTGTATTCGTGTATCCGATTTTAGTTTACCGGCTGTTAGCCTGTTACTAAATTAAGTAGATCTATTGGCGTAATGTCCCATACAGAGATTCATCGATGCACTGTCTAATAAATAGAGTAATCTATTAATTGTAAAACATTGCAGCTAATTTCAGTGACTCAATGTATCTTGTTTCTCGCATGCATCCAAATATTTATTTCCAACACACGTGAGCCCCCGAATATAACATATATATATATATATATATATGTATATGTATATATAATTTTTAAATAGTACGTATAAACGTCGTATATATTATGTCTATAGGACTACGTCCTACTGTTGTATACTATGTAGCCTACATAGGCTCTGCATATACATATACATGAATAACATCTATAGATCTAATTTATATGTATATATTATGGCAGGGACGTCATTTGGAGAGGCAGCAGTAAATAAATGCCTCAGTCATTTGTCGGAAAAAGCAACGATTTACTATTTATATGGTTTATATGTTGGCCATATAATATGTCAATGCATCTGCAGCATTTGATGAATTACACAGTCCGACGGAAAAAACGAACAAAGGAATTAATAATTACGTTATGTTGTTTGTCTACAAACAACATAACAATTAATCAGAGTACAAAAACTACAGATAGCAAAAAATGATAGGCTACACGTATCTATAGTAATATAGAAGCTAACTGTCGTCTATTGTCGTTTATGTTATTTTTATTTTTTATTTGTTTATTTGTTTATTATCATTTTTTATCATTATCATTTTTATCATAGTTAGGTCTTCATTTCACCTTTCACAGCCCAACTTTTTTTTATCATCGTCATTGTCCGTAGCTCAGTGGTGAGAGCGCTGGTCGTTAAACTGAGAGTCATCCGCGCGACCCGGGTTCAAGCCTCACACAGGGCATTAATTTATAAAAGTTTCTGTTAGCTGCCATTGGCGCTTTGCTGTTGTGTTGTTAGACTCGGGTTCTGCTAAAAATAAAGATAGCCTTTCCCACTTCTGGATTGGCCGAACCAGGAGTGATCCAGTAGCCTACTTAGGTCATTAGTATTAAGTTACCGAACCCACTGCTGTAAAGCCGACCTACGTGTCGTGCTATAGTGGGCCGTATTCGTATATTTCGTATAACCTGTACCTGTAATCATTCTGCGGTGTGTCAGATTGAATCAGTAAAAGAATATATTATTAAGAATATATAAAAGAATATATTATTATCATCTTTCAGCACTAATCATGGATCTCCCAGCATCTTACAGGGTTAATTTTGAAAGTAGGAACCCTACCAAGCGGGATATTTTCCCTTCAGGGGTTCCCATGGATTGTTTTCCATGCATACATATGCATCGATCATTTTCTGTAATCACATTGGTTGTCAACTCAACTGTTAATTGTGTTACATTATTTTCTGCATGTTATGTTTTTATTGTGGAAACAATAAATGATTTGATTGATTGATACAAACAAAAGCTGCATAAGTAACCTATCTCACTGACAGCCTCCAACCTTTCAGCCATACAGCTTATCGGATATTCCGGATGGAACTGGCTCATGACAGAGGTACCCGTCTACGCCTAGTCCCGAAATAGATAGCACCCTCTTAGTCTATGGCTCCCTACAATGGTCAGCTTTCGTCCGAAGTCTCATGTATACGCTAGGCGGTGGGCCCCGCACATTATAAATACTCAGCTTGCAAGGGTTGCATGCTCAATTAAGGCTTAAATGCATCCAAACGAAACTTTTCAATTTACGTCAATGCTAATAAGAACCGATGTACGTGAGCTAAAAAATCAAGTTTGAATGTGCACTTGTATGGTCGCATGAGGATGATAGGCTACTATAAAAAAAATTACAAATGATTTGAATGTCTTCAGAGACTATTAATGCATTCTACACATCATAGTGATAAGAAGAATGCCCCACGCCATAGATTTGAGTCGAGCAGCGACAACAGAGAGGCTAAAGCAGTCGCCAAAACTAATGCTACCTTCAAAAGATACATGTCCAAAACATTCCTGCAATGACTTGCCTATTGACCTGACAAAAAATTCTTTGGAATTTTTAATATATTCTTTACATTTTATTTCTTCGAAGTTCGACCTATTGAAATAACTCCCATAATAATATTATATCTTCTTTATATGAAAATTTTTATTTCTTCGACTTAGATTCCCGTACGTGACTCTGACAAGATGTGCTGAAATTATACCTAGGTCTTGGCTGTTAAAACTGATAAATTCATAGTGACGACAGATTGTCAGCCGTTGCAATGACAGTAGATAAGCAGCGGGAGGCACTGGGAGCTGAATCCAAAGTTTGGATTCCAAACCAAGTACGGGCGAACAATGCTGGACAGAATCAGTCGCAAGGTTAGTTGCGTTCGTTGGCTGTCTATTCGCCAGATGGCGACGCATTACGACGATAACGACTAACGCTTACACTTTAAAGGAATGTAAGTTTCTATTCAATGCAACCAATGCCAACCGTCTGCTGTGTTTTGTGGGAGGGGAGCGGTCTTGTGAGGCACGTATGGTAAAGTAAGTATACTTTAGTGAGGCACGTAGGGTAAAGCAAGCGCACTTTATTGTGCATGCATCTATTTTATTTATTTAGGCCTATCTATTTCTCGCATCTTCTTTAGCGCCCCTTCAAGCTCACTACTCAGAGGCGCTCGCGATTACAGCGCGGACACCGCATTGGAATTTCACACCGAAGCGCACGAACAATTGCGAGTGAAGGACTTGCTCAAGGTCCCTACGCGGAGGCTTGAGGTGAATTCGAACCTGGTACCCTCCGACTCCAAGACACCCAATCCACCACTACGCCACCGCGTCCCACGTCGGCAGCAATCTTTAGCAGGGCTGCAGACAAGGGTATACGTGGGTATAGGCCTACAACGCGTACTCACCTCACAAAATATTCGTTTGTAGTATAATTGGGATCTGCACAGACACCTAGGAAACTATAGCGTGTAGTAAGCTCACTTTATGCCACCACAGCTTTGCTAATAGACCTACTGATCAATGTTGATGGGAGCTATTAGTGCTGCTCTTGCATACGAATTGCCGTCGTTAGACATGCACAGTAAAGTGGCTTACTCAGCCCTATGTTTTTGTTTGTTTGTTTGTTTGTATGTGCACTTGTTATAACGCCCCTTCAAGCTCCCTATATACTCAGAGGCGCTCCAGAATACAGAGCGGACACTGCATCGAAGTTTCACGCCGAAGCGCTGAACAATCGTTAGTGAAAGACTTGCCCAAGGTCCCTACGCGGCGACTTGAGGTAGATTCGAACCTGCAACTCTTCGGCCACAAGGCGACGAACATACCCACTACACCACCGCGCCCCACGCCCTACGTGCATTGCAGTTTCCTAGCGTGGTGTTCAGAGGCAATGAGCAGTAATTGCTTCTGTAGAAGAAATTGAACGTAAAGAAGTTGATCAAGAATTCCAAAGAATATTTTGCAGGTCATGACGCAGGTGAAGAGTAAAATGGAAAGTAAATGTGAAATGACATGTTGCGTCGTGTGACCATAGTAATGCTCCCACTTCCACTGCCTCTCTTATCTTACAAAGTGCAGTCTAAACAGTAACTGTTGTCTTTTGAATTCTCTAATACTCTCGCAGGGATGGGAGTTACTGCCAGTGGCGCAGGCAAGGGGGGGTTTCTGGGGTTAAACCCCCCCATTGGCTCCGGGAAAAGGTTTTTTAAGGCTATTTTTCCATTTAAGTAAGAAAATAAAGCAAAAAACAGGGTTTCCGGCCATAAAACCCCCCCATCAAAAATTCCTGGCGACGCCACTGGTTACTGCCCTGGATTTACGAAAGCAAAAACGGTTTCATCGACACGATCATTAGTTTGGACCTGTATGTTAAACATTCGTCGTATGCGTTTTATGTCAAGTCTTTCTCATGTCTGTGAATATTCTACGGCTGCTGGTCAATGTTGATAAAATGGCACAGCAGCTTAAGACCGTTGAGATTGACTATGATGACGACCGTAATTTTCTCCTTCCTGTCTACTTCCGATCAGATAGGTCTATAGCTGAGCTGTGTCTCTGTTCCATCTTATAATTATTCGATTCTGACCATTCTCTCACAGATCATGCGCGGATTTTCTGATTATTTCATGGATTCTGGCAGCGTTCCCAAGACTCAGACAGCAGCAACGTATGTCGATCTCGATTCGTCTGAATTTCTGAAAATATAAAACATCTGGTCAATCGCCTTCAATGCTATTAATTGTCTCCCATAATTATGTCTTGCGCTTTGCACGATTCTATGCACGATTCAATGCACGATTCTATGCACGATTCTGTGCACGATTCTGTGCACGATTCTATGCACGTCTTCGACGCACATAATACTCGAACCAATCATTGTTATATTTGGGATGAAAGAGAACTTAATCCGAAATGGATGGCGAAGAGATTGCTCTGCGATCTAAGGTTTCGGGTTCTCTTCCTCAGTAGCCCATATATATTTATACGTATATATATAGGATACTGATGAAGAATATATATATATATATATATATATATATATATATATAGGGCTGTGGGTAATCCAGCGGTTAAACTGCATTTATATACCATTGTTGTAGATGGCGACTATTGCCTCGTCTTGAAGAACCTTGCGCACTGCAGCATTCGGATATTATATAATAGTATCCAATTCGGTTTCGCCAGTGGCAGTCTGAATAAACACGAGGCAATTACAAGAGTCTTCTGATCTTTCAACTTGTAGGCATTCACATATAACTAGAATAAAAAAATATATAGGCCAATACATCTTGTAACATTCAGACATTCACTTGACGCTTTAGGAGTAAACTTGTAAGTTGTAAGCTATAGCGCTCTTAGCTCGATTCTAAAGCAATAGCAAACTCACATAGGCCTAATTAATTAACGTGTCACATTTCGTATACCATAATACCAACTTGTTTTCTAATTCGACTAAATTCCAAATGTAAAAAGGCGTAGGCGTACGTCTATGATGATTGCCAAGTCCTAGCATGCAGGCTCATGTATATACTTGCGCCGCGAAGTTACGCACGTTATACAGATGTGTTTTAGTTATAAATAGGGGCCATATAATATTTATAGACTCCATGTATAAACTATAAGGCATTGAATATCGTCATCCAAATCACTTAGATATGGGATGTGAAGAGAACTTGAAGTGTAGGCTACTGGAAATTGAAAATGTCGCATGAAGGCGAGAATAAGAATGGTAAAGTGTCTATACGATAAGGCAACTGGAGCTATAGCAATCTTGGGTCCCGCGTTTCCAGGACTCACACTGCTGGTTGTTGTAATTTTGTTAGAATATTTTGGCGGAGTGCAGATTATTGGTGGGCACAACAAGATGAAGATTAGGTGACCGGAAAATTTGGAGCCGGATAATTCGGAGCAGAAAATTCGGAGTCGTGCAGTTCGGAGCGGACAATTTGGAATGCATGTATTAAAAATAGTGTGAATTTATGGGGCCCTTATTATTTAGTGTGTCCTGGGCACGACGTTAAACTGCATCCATCCTCCGCCACAGGGGACCAGCAACTTCCCTGTGCCGGTCCTAAGCCCGGATAAAATGAGGAAGGTTTGCCAGATGGGTGGAGATACACTGGCAGTAAAAGACCAAGACCATTGAAATCCGCAAAAAAACACGGCACAAGTGACATAGTGACCCAGATGCTTCAAGGTGTCATGATGTGGAGCTGACATGCACAGACCGGTCAGTACAGACCAGTGGAGAGAGTCGGGGGGAGAGAGCGTGGGACACATACGGACATTGACCCAGGTTGTCCTTCGTGCCTCTCTCCCAATATTCTCTTCATCAGACAAGGTGGTCTCGCTGTTTCAAGATGTTAATGGTATGGACCTGCAGACCGGACAGGTTGAAGATGGGCAACATGACGCGAGACAGACTCAAACAGAGAGTGGCGCCGGACACCTACGGGCATTTAGCCCAAGGATTTCGATGATGATGATGATGATTAGGCCTATTATTTAGTAAATGGTCAAAATCGTTTTGTGATCTTCCACATAATTAGATCTCTAAGACCAGAAAACAAACACTTGCCATGAAAAAGTAAGCCTCGTGACCGTCACCGAAATGGATGTACTTTTTTGAGCTTGCTCTCAATTATCCGCTCCAAATTTACCGGCTCTTAATTGTGACGGTGACGGTGGTAGTGTGATGATGATGATGATGACGACGACGACGACGACGATGACGATGACGATGACGACGATGACGATGACGATGATGATGATGATGATGATGATGATGATGATGATGATGATGATGATGATGATGATGATGATGATGATGATGATGATGATAATGATGAAAAGGAAAAGGAGATAAAAAAAATTGAAGAAGGGAACACAGAAAAGCAGGAAGTAAGAAGAAAGAAAGAAAAATGAAGAGGAGGAGACGGAGGAGGAGCTGGATAATAAGGCGGAGTTGAAGGAAGAAAAGGAAGAGAAAGAAAAAGTATGGAAAGGTGGAGGAGACTAAGGAGTGCATGGTAGTATAGGTTTAAGTCAATATCGGTTTTTAGTTTTCTAAAGGTGGACACTATTTCGGATTTTATGTTTCTAAATATCACGACAGTGGCATCGTTTTCAGGCTTCTGTATACGTTCTTCGTGTTTTAACTTTTTAAGGTTTGCTTTTATATTGCTTTTGTACAATCTGCAAATGAATAGTAGGCCTATGCAGCACTATTTGGTTTAGAAAAATTGTGTCAATTAGGCTTAAAACCCACTTTATGTGTTCAGCTGTGTCAGTTCTAAATGAACATGTGACAATTGTGACATGTCTGTGTGGTCCATTCCGAATAATGAATTGTCATTTTCAATACTACAGTGCAAGATGGATAATTGGATATGTCAAACGTATCCCTTGTTTAATTGTCGTGCGTCAAATTTTGCGACAGAAACACTAAGTGATTGGATCTAATGTTCCACAACACTAGTCCACGAAACCGGAAACCGCAGTGATCGAAAAAAGTTTCCATGACAGAAGCTATTGTATTGTCAATCCACATAGGCTGTAGCCTATGACGAATTTCAATTTTTATCGCTTTACCTCGTTTTATGATGTCGTTCTGTTTCTGAAGCATCAACATCGGTGTCAGCGTTGAATTATCCAAAATCGAGGTCATCGATTTGCAATTGAAGAAAAAATACATATCGTGGGGCGCGGTGGTGTAGTGGATATGTTCGTTGCCTTGCAGCCGAAGGGTTGCAGGTTCTAATCCATCTGATACTCCGATGCATTGTCCGCTCTGTAGTCGGGAGCGCCTCTGAGTAGGGAGCTTGAAGGGGCGCTATAACAAGTGCTATAGCAAGTGCACATACAAACAAACAAACTAGACCCTGGCAAGTAGTAGGGTCTGTGTATACAGCCAGACAGGCTGCAGACAAAACTGCAGGCCCAAAGTTTCATATGCATCCCCTTGCATTTAGTTGCATATTATAAACCAATATAAAGAATAATTATTAGTTATTCGTTTTATATATTGAGTTATAGACTATAATTATTACATTGATTCGTTGGATATGAGTCTTTATTGCACATGAATGTCCGAGTCTATCTATGCTATTAATTGAAAAACTCATAATATGAAGGCGAATAGAAAAATGCAGGTTGTCGAATAATATCGAGGGGCGTGACATCGCCGCGTCTAATGAGTCCCGGTCACAGTATTAGCAGATGACCAGAAAGGACGTAAGGGACGGAGAGAAAGAGAGAGACAGAAATACATACAGGCAGAGAGAGACAGAGAGACAGAGATACCGAGAGAGAGAGAGAGAGAGAGAGAGAGAAAGAAAGAGAGAGAGAGAGAGAGAGAGAGAGAGAGAGAGAAAGAGAGAGAGAGAGACAGAGAGAGATAGAGAGAGAGAGAGAGAGAGAGAGAGAGAGAGAGAGAGAGAGAGAGAGAGAGAGAGAGAGAGAGAGAGAGAGAGAGAGAGAGAGAGAGAGAGAGAGAGAGAGAGAGAGAGAGAGAGAGAGAGAGAGAGAGAGGAAAGAGACAGAAATACATACAGGCAGAGAGAGACAGAGAGACAGAGATACTGAGAGAGAGAAGAGACAGACAGACAGACAGACAGACAGAGAGCGAGAAGAGAGAGACAGACACACACACACAGTGAGAAATGCATAAAGACGGAGAGACAGAGAGAGACAGAGAGAGAGAGAGAGAGAGAGAGAGAGAGAGAGAGAGAGAGAGAGAGAGATAGGGAGAGAGTAGAGAGACAGACAGACACACACACAGACAGAAATACATAAAGACAGAGAGACAGAGAGAGACAGACATACACACACATACAGAAATACATAAAGACAGAGAGTAGGAGAGAGGGTTGTTTGTGAGTGCATGGAGTGTCAATCTGGAGAGAGTTTCCACTATGTATACACTAGAGAGTAGAGACACAATTCCAATAAAGTGGAATTGGGACATGACATGCATTTATGGCGGTGTAGAGGTCGGTGTGACGGTGTCCAGCGACGGGCGAGTGGTGAGTGTTAATATTGGTCGCCGTTATACGACCGCTATATAAATAATCGGCAACACATTTATGTAGCGCCATCATAATAATATTATGTCGACCTGTTTCTGTCGACGAAAGCAGACGATTAGATCGGATGATGACGCATCAGATCAAAGGTTCGTCTGTCGGATAAATTAATTACCTTTCGGCTTCTGATGTGTATGTGAGTGTGTGTGTTTCGGTGTGTGTGTTTCGGTGTGTGTGTGTGTGTTTCGGTGTGGGTCTGACCGTCTGAGTGGGTGTCTGTTCGGTGTGTTCTTAGGTGTGTGTGTTTAGGTGTGTGACTGAGTGGGTGTCTCTTCGGTGTGTTCATAGTTGTGTGTGTTTAGGTGTAGGACTGAGTGGGTGTCTGTTCGGTGTATTTATAGGTGTGTGTTTAGGTGTGGGTCTGAGTGGGTGTCTCTTCGGTGTGTTCTTAGGTGTGTGTGTTTCGGTGTGGGTCTGAGTGGGTGTTTATTCGGTTTGTTCATAGTTGTGTGTGTGTGTGTATGCTTAGGTGTGGGACTGAGTGGGTGTCTGTTCGGTGTGTTCTTAGGTCTGTGTGTGTGTGTGTTTAGGTGTGGGTGTCTGTTCGGTGTGTTTATAGTTGTGTGTGTGTTTAGGCGTGGGACTGAGTGGGTGTCTCTTCGGTGTGTTAATAGGTGTGTGTGTTTTTCGGTGTGAGTCTGAGTGGGTGCTTATTTGGTATGTTCATAGGTGTGTGTGTGTGTGTGTGTTTCGGTGTGGGTATGAGTGGGTGTTTGTTCGGTGTGTTCATAGGTGTGTGTGTATGTGTGTTTCGGTGTGTATGTGTGTTTAGGTGTGGGACTGAGTGGGTGTCTCTTCGGTGTGCTAATATGTGTGTGTGTTTAGGTGTGTCTCCTTGTGCGGTTGAATGGGTGTTTGGGTGTGTGCACTCAGTCTGCTCTGCTACTGCACGAGAATTTAAAATGCATGTCCAACTGCAAACGCGGACAGAACCATTTGCAGGTCGATTTACTGAGACCTTTGCTGTCCAGTCATGTACTACCGGTATTGCCTAATTGCACTTAGCCGAATTTCACAGTCAGTGTGGAGGTAGCCAGTCTCCAGTTAAGCGTGATGACTGTACGTATAAGCCCCAGCAGAAGATGAATAAGTCACAGATTGGATTGGATAGACGTAAATCAGACCGACGCTGCAGTATGTATGTACATCCTTATGCTGCGTCAAGTGAGCGAGAATAACGGGAACGCTGAAGCCCTACATGCAGCCTAAGGTCGTTAGGATAATAATAATTGGACTAATGATGAGTTGGCAGCTTGAAGCACAACTAGCACATTCATTCCTAGAATTAAACACTCGCTTTTTACGTTATTGGAAACAATCGACATGTGCTTAACACACAACAACACATAGAATGTTAACAGCCTAATAACGACTTCCTCTGAAACACGCAGTTCTCCTACTTTGTCTTGTTGAAGCAAACCTTTCTGACAGTCAATGAGTAAATCTGCCAATTTCTAATTTCGTAAATGATCGGCAATAGCCAATTGCAGTTATGCTGTTTTCGCCAGCTTAAAAGGCAGCCTTTGCGATGTGGAAATTCAAAAAGTTTCTGATGGGAAGGGGCACATGCCCTCCCCATACCCTACCATCTTCCTCTCGGCGATACGCTCCTCGGCGATCGTCCTCCAAACGCTCGATTGTCTCCCCTCCAGAAACCTGGAGTTCCCCACCCCCAGAGAAGAGGCTAGGTTAAAAACTGGTTGCCTGCTTCCTGAATGCAGAAGTCAGAAATGTAGTCGGGCAAAATGTTATGCAATAATTAAGGTCTTCAACTGCCCCATTACAAGTTCTCTCGCGCTATGGCAACTACGGGTAACCCTTAGCCAGAAAATATCATCCGGGCAACGTGAGGGAACAGGCTTCTCTATTTCATTTCATTCGATCAGTGTCTGTCTGATTGCCTGTCTGTCTGTCCTAGATCTTTCTTTCTGTCTGTCTGTCCTCTTTCTGTCTGTATGCCTGTCTGTCTGTCTGTCTGTCTGTCTGTGTATCTATCCCACTATCTCTGCCCGCCCATTTCTCTATAATAAACTGTCTATATAGGGCCTATATATAGTAGATATGGTTTTGTTCACTCGTAAATATGTCTTGTGTGTGTGTGCGTGTGTGTCTGGCTGTACCCACTTCCCTTCCACCGTTCATATATCTCTACGTATCTGTCTAATTCCAAGCCACATGTCTGTATTATACTGGAGTGTCGTTATTACGCTCTGTAGGATCTCTGCAGCAGCTGTGGATATCATTTGCTGCACTTCTTCTCGTCTTCAGATTTGTCGCTGCGAGCGTCGTCGCTTCGTCTCCTGCTCGTTAAGATTATTCTGAAATTATTAGATAACGAAGAGACTGCAGTGCTTCTTGTCTTGAATCAACCAACGAAGCTGAGGTTCTTGCCATCGGCTTTTCTGAGAAGCCACCAGACGATATCGTGCCCGAGATGATTAATCCACGGCTTCAGCAGCAGCAGCAGAAATAAAGCTGTAGACATGACCTGACCGATCGAAACTACTCTGGGGTAAAGTGAAAAATGTTCATCATGCGATGACTAACCTCTGCTCTCTAACTGGAAGTCAGGACCGACAACATCTTTACAGGTGAGGTGACACCTTGTAAAGTGACTATAAGTGATTGAACTGTGTCTGTATTCGGTCACCAGGTTCACCTTAGGGACCTCGTCACTCTACAACGAAATTGGGTTCTTCAGTCTTTGCCTCAAAGTCTGGTCATGGCTTTATATAAACGACGACGATTGTCTCACATCTCATCTTGATATGGATATGTAAAAATATGGTATACGGTCGTAGGTCTGTTTAATTCATGATCTTATATTTTTAGCACAACATTTAAACTACTAAAATATATCTCAGTTAACCGTTATTTGTTCGTTCGTTCGTTCAGCTGTCTATCTGTCTATCTGGCTATCTGTCTATCCAGGGTTTGAAGTGTGGCTAGACAGACGGTCACGAACGGCGTCCATGCCCTTATTTCCAGATCTCCACACCGTCCTGCCACTAATTAGGCCACCATAGCCTGGAAAAGGACGGTGCGTCCAGGCATCTACACCCTAAGCAGTGTGTCTATCCATCTGTCTCTCTCTCTCTCTCTCTTTCTCTCTCTCTCTCTCTCTTTCTCTCTCTTTCTCTCTCTTTCTCTCTCTTTCTCTTTCTCTTTCTCTGTCTCTGTCTCTGTCTCTGTCTCTGTCTCTCTCTCTGTCTCTCTGTCTCTCTGTCTCTCTCTCTCTCTCTCTCTCTCTCTCTCTCTCTCTCTCTCTCTCTCTCTCTCTCTCTCTCTCTCTCTCTCTCTCTCTCTCTCTCTCTCTCTATCTATCTCTCTCTGCCGGTCCATTTTTATAATGATTTTCTTTCTACTCCTGTTCACTTGTAAACTATTAGTCCATCGGATAAAGCTCTTAAGCCTCGCAATTTCAACCGACTCCATCCAATCGAAGCTATGGTATCATGTATCATGCATCATGTATCATGTATCCACCTGCTTATATAGTTGCTCAACGGACATCACGAGAGACAGCAGGTGCGTCGAAAGTCGACCGTGATTTTTGACCGCCTTTACCTTAATAGACATCGAGGCACCTGTCAATCAACAGCACGACCACCACGAAGCAAACAGAAGCACATCCCTGGCTGAAAGGTATTAACTGCTGACAAGCTACACGTACATTCTATAGCTGCGTGTAAGCCTAGCGAGGCATTTGAAGGTTTAAGCACGTCTGGCGGTCTGTTGATGGCTTGCCTTAACGCTGCTTCTCTATCCTTCCTTCTCTGCCGTTTCCTCTCTTCCTCCCTCAGCTGCTCTTCCTCCTCCTTCCACTTCTTCTGCTTCTCCTGCTCCTCCACCTCCTGTCCTCCCAACCAGCATCCTAAGCGTGGTGGTGCTATTTGATTAGGCCATACCCTCGTCTTCTTTCTAAGCAGTGAAAGACGACATGCCTCAACATGTGGGGCGCGGTGTAGTGGTGGCGTCGTTGCCTTGAAGCCGGAAGGTTCGAGGTTCGAATCCACCTCGCCGCGTAAGGACCTTCGGCAAGTCCTTCACTCACAATTGCTCAGCGCTTCGGCGTGAAACTCCGATGCAGTGTCCGCTCTGCATTCGGGAGCGCCTCTGAGTAGAGAGAGCTTGAAGGGGCGCTATAACAAGTGCACATACAAACAAACAAACAAACATGCATTGATAGGACTCATAGCAGGATCCCCCCGACAATTTTCACTCTGAGCCACAGTATCCCTCTTCAAGTCGGCCCAACAACCACCCAATGTGTATGTCAACAGGCTGCACAGGTTCTTCCCTGTGCATTTTCTCGTCATTAATCCTCTTCTCCCTTGATATTGGGCTGCAGTTGCAGTCATGCCCCTTCTTTTCTTCCCCTCCACTGTTTTCTAGAATTCGTCAGTTTCCTTAGACTTGTTTATCTGTGCGCCAAGAGTTGCGCGTCTGTATAATTGCTGCGCTGATAGCAGTATAGCGCCGACATTCTGTCGTCATGGCAACCGTCTCCTCAGCTCAGCCTTCCACTGAGGAGGTTTCCTTCCGATGCACGAAGACAATAATTGACATCTATCAGCAGAGCAGTGGCGCTTTTGAAGGAACTGCTGTTTGGCAGGTGGCGGACTGTCGTCTCTGGCTGACCAAAGCAGCAGAAGGCATTATTACTAGGGCTGTTGATTTAATCGCGTTAACGCGTGCGATTAACGCGTTAAAAAATTTTGCGATTAAAATTTTTAACGCATTAATCGCATGCGTTAATTTGATCTTGCTAAAATTGAATCAGAGGCAGTAAAACTCGTTTTAAACGGAAGGCTCAAACTTGAAACTAGTGATACATTCTTTGGCAAATATTCCAAAAAAGAATTTGAGTATTATTGTAGCAATTCGTCGCTCAATTATCGCTTGCATGCGAACCAAAACATGCATTTAACATGAACCGTCGACATCGGCCGCATCTGCCTTGAACACTAAGGTTGTTTTCTCACCCCGTCAGACTACGTTGGATGAACTCCAGGAGATGACCAATGGATTTCAGGTTTCAATTGATAAATGTTTACAGAAGGACAACTGAGACGAGGTTTGGCAAGAACCGCTACCTCTTGTGAAAAATATTGTGACTAGATAATGAGGTTCAATAGTTAGACCTAGGCCTACTATTGTTAATTAATAAGAGTATCCGTTGACCTTACCAATGTAAATAAACTGGTCTGCCAATAGGTTACAGTTGGCTGAATAAATAATTAATTTTTAGAGTCAGAAAACGGTTGTCTAGTTTTCACATGTAGGCCTATATCGTTTTAATTAAATGTAGCTTAAATGAAAAAAATAACGGATTTTGAGCAGTTGACTAATCTGAACAGTGTTTCAATTCTGTCTGTCATACAAAACTGTTCAATAAGTTAACTGCAGAAATTCAATAGGCCTAATCCAAAGGTTATTGAATATGTTTGCAATAGATATCAGTCGTTGAAATTTTATGCTTCAAGGGTCCTTTTAAAATAGTAAGATTAACACATTTGAAGGAAATGTAGGCTATTGCGATTAATTTGCAGTTAATTGCGATTAACAAAATTAATCGCGCGATTAATTTTGATTAAAATGTTTAATCGAACAACAGCCCTACTATATATATATATATATATATATATATATATATATATATATATATATATAGTAAGTAAACAGAGCTATGTCAGGCAATGTGAAAAACGTCGATTAATATTGCGTTAATATTGCGTTAATTTGCGATTAAAAATTTTAATCGTGCGATTAACGCGATTAAAATTTTTAATCGAACGACAGCTCTAATTATTACCCGTCATTACCTTCGTTTGATTTAATGACGCCTCCACTCGCAACCAATTTTCTCCACGTAAAAATCTAGAAAAACAAGGCGATAGGTGAACGGTTGGTTGGTTGTCTTATTCCAATAATTGTGAAATAATATTTACGAGTTTAAAACTTGTAAGTAAGTCACCACCGACATCGTTAATTTTTACCGCTGCATGCGCGTTCTGTGGGCTTTTGCACATCTAAACTGAAACAGTTTTATACCTGTAGTTCAAAGCTGTACATAATTTACACAAGGTCGTTGATCATTCAACATGAAACGAATCGATTATACTATATGCTTCATGTGTGTATTACCTTAAGTTGAATTTATGCGAACATTTATTTAGAAGCCTTAATTCACTACAACAAAAACTCTACATTCTGTGGTAAGAGAAGCACTTGTTGCTGTTGACGACCCTGTTAATTTGAAGATGGTTAGTGGGATCGCCCTCCTTCTTTATCCAAGCTTGGGACTGGCACTGGCAGAGTTCAACCAGTGGGGAGAAGTGACTTATCGTCACTATTATAACAGTGAACTGCCTATAAAAGCAGAATAGCTATCCCGTGTATAGCTATATGACTGTTTATGCTGTTTCCCGTTGAAAAGTTTGCGATTGAATCGTGACAATATCAGCAAATATTAATTATAGGCCATTGTCATGCATCCTTCTGCCTCAATAATGTTTACATAATCAAGATCTATGTGCATGGCTCTGCAGATATATTGCGTTACCTTTATAGAAGTAAATTGACCTATTGTCGAAGCTACAATGAGGATGATGGAAACTGGGCATTCTATGCAGACACGGCTCTGCTAAAAAAGATTGACTTCGGACATTTCTGATGTCACTGACTGAACAATTCGCACTGATTTTGCTTTCATTGTTGTTAAGTGCAGCATGCAAGACCGTTCATCACAATATATATGCTCATTATCCTGTCTCGTATAGATCTTATAATATATATATATATATATATATATATATAATATATAGTAGACCCAAAAATTCACACCTTTTTGTCATTCAAATGAATGATGACGGTGACTGTACGAATTGTTCACCAGTTACAATCGGTGACCCGTGGACACATTATTCTTAAACAAAATTAATACCGTCAATAATTTTTGCACGGTCGAAGGTCATGACCGTTCATGAAGCAGAGAAGCAGCAGTGCGAGGCTGGCCGCTCCATCCGGTGTATCGTTCATCCATGCGAGATAATAATATTATTTATGCTGCAAAAGTGAAGTCGTGCATGCATTCCAATTAGAGCAAACGAAGACCATGCTGTGCACCTGGACAGACAAACAATGCAGGTGTGGTGCTCTCATGGATTGACGAAGAAACAAATGATCAGTCGTTCGACGCTGTAGGTATGAGTGTACGCGAGAGAGGGAGAGAGACAGACAGACAGACAGACAGACAGAGAGAGACAGACAGAGGCAGAGAGAGACAGAAAGAGACAGAGAGAGAGACAGAGACAGAGAGAGCGCGCGTGTGAGATATAGTGCATGAATGTCTGTGTTTGTGCTGTGCGTTAAACTCCGACACTGGTTGCACTCCGCCAGTGCCAGTCCCACGCTTGCACAAAGGAGGAGGGCGACGCTATTAGTCTCTTGCTATCACACAGTGTCGCTCGTTAAACTGAATCAACCAACCGTGCTATTCGCTACTGTGCTTGTGTGTGTGTTTGTGTGTGTTTGTATGTGTTTGTGTGCGTTTGTATGTGTTTGTGTGTGTGTGTGTTTGTGTGTGTGTGTGTGTGTGTGTTTGTTTGTGTGTGTGTGTGTGTGTGTTTGTGTGCGTTTGTGTGCGTTTGTGTGCGTTTGTTTGTGTGTGTGTGTGTTTGTGTGTGTGTGTGTTTGTTTGTGTGTGTGTGTGTTTGTGTGTGTGTGTGTGTGTTTGTTCGTGTGTGTGTGTGTGTTTGTGTGCGTTTGTGTGCGTTTGTGTGCGTTTGTTTGTGTGTGTGTGTTTGTGTGTGTGTGTGTGTGTTTGTTTGTGTGTGTGTGTGTGTGTTTGTGTGTGTGTGTGTTTGTGTGTGTGTGTGTGTGTTTGTTTGTGTGTGTGTGTGTGTGTTTGTGTGCGTTTGTGTGCGTTTGTGTGCGTTTGTTTGTGTGTGTGTGTGTGTTTGTGTGTGTGTGTTTGTTTGTGTGTGTGTGTGTGTGTGTTTGTGTGTGTGTGTGTGTTTGTTTGTGTGTGTGTGTTTGTGTGTGTGTTTGTGTGCGTTTGTGTGCGTTTGTGTGCGTTTGTTTGTGTGTGTGTGTGTGTGTGTGTTTGTGTGTGTGTGTGTTTGTGTGTGTGTGTGTGTGTTTGTTTGTGTGTGTGTGTTTGTGTGTGTGTTTGCGTGCGTTTGTATGTGTTTGTGTGCGTTTGTATGTGTTTGTGTGTGTGTGTTTGTGTGCGTTTGTATGTGTTTGTGTGCGTTTGTTTGTGTGTGTGTGTGTTTGTGTGTGTGTGTGTGTGTGTTTGTGTGTGTGTGTGTGTGGTTGTGTGTGTGTGTGTGTGTGTGTTTGTGTGTTTGATTTTTTTATAAATTCGATGAAAAATATTTCCTGACGAAATAGAAGCGGTATTTATCGCGTGAGGTTCGGTTGGGGCGCAGGTTAGGCGCCGTGAGGGTCGATTAGGTTTAGTTTTAGGGTTAGTGCAGTAATTCTGCTGAAATTGAAGCTGGGTTGATGAACAATAATTTTCGATGAAAAATTGATGAAATGTCTTGTGTTTGTTGCGTTTGTGTGTGTATGAGACTGAGTGTATCGAATAGTCTGAGGTTCTGTGCATGCTTTCCACCAAAATCTGTCGGCGGAACAAAAGTGAACCCAACAAGTAAGTAAACCTAGCCTACATGTAGCTTCGTGTGTTTAAATGTTCATATGTGGCTTCGTGTGTTTTTTTATGTTCATATGTGGCTTCGTGTGTTTTTTTATGTTCATATGTAGCTTCGTGTGTTTGAATGATCATATGTAGCTTCGTGTGTTTGAATGTTCATATATGTAGCTTCGTGTGTTTGAATGTTCATATGTAGCTTCGTGTGTTTAAATGTTCATATGTGGCTTCGTGTGTTTTTTATGTTCATATGTGGCTTCGTGTGTTTTTTTATGTTCATATGTAGCTTCGTGTGTTTGAATGTTAATTCATATGTAGCTTCGTGTGTTTGAATGTTCATATGTAGCTTCGTGTGTTTGAATGTTCATAATTATGTAGCTTCGTGTGTTTGAATGTTCATATGTAGCTTCGTGTGTTTAAATGTTCATATGTGGCTTCGTGTGTTTTTTATGTTCATATGTGGCTTCGTGTGTTTTTTTATGTTCATATGTAGCTTCGTGTGTTTGAATGTTAATTCATATGTAGCTTCGTGTGTTTAAATGTTCATATGTAGCTTCGTGTGTTTGAATGTTCATATGTAGCTTCGTGTGTTTGAATGTTCATATGTAGCTTCGTGTGTTTGAATGTTAATATGTAGCTTCGTGTGTTTGAATGTTCACATGTAGCTTCGTGTGTTTGAATGTTCACATGTAGCTTCGTGTGTTTGAATGTTCATATGTAGCTTCGTGTGTTTGAATGTCCATGTGTAGCTTCGTGTGTTTGAATGTTCACATGTAGCTTCGTGTGTTTGAATGTTCATGTGTAGCTTCGTGTGTTTTTTTATGTTCATATGTAGCTTCGTGTGTTTGAATGTTCATGTGTAGCTTCGTGTGTTTGAATGTTCATATGTAGCTTCGTGTGTTTGAATGTTCATATGTAGCTTCGTGTGTTTGAATGTTCATGTGTAGCTTCGTGTGTTTGAATGTTCATATGTAGCTTCGTGTGTTTGAATGTTCATGCAGCTGTCGATAAAAAATATCTGTAGGTAATAATTGACAATCTTTGCTGTGCGTAGTTGGCTGAGTTTTATCCCTGGCGTCATAATCGGATTTTAGTCGGACGAAGCCGCAGAAATGTCGTAGACTTATCTAAGTACTCCATCCGTGGCATTACCTCAGAATAATCTGCCAAAAGATAACGAGCAGGGAAAAGCATATAAGACGACTTATCACTAGTGAACGACACCGACCGAGTGTCAATCATGTCTGCTGAGAAATGAGTGTCGGGAAATAATTTGCGTCTAAACGGTGGAAGAAGATGTCAGGTGATTATTTCTTTTGGTCGTCAAGCGATGCTGCTGCCTCCATTTTAGGTGGAATTAAAGGCGCAATCATCCTATGGAACTCGTGTAACGCAGCCCCTCAACTTCTCAGAAGCTGTCCCTTTAAGTTTAGGGTAAGGTCTGGATCCCGAGAAGCTGTACCATTTTTATTTTGTAAGCATTGTAATGTAAAATGCCATTTCCTATGGCTCATTAGACTTTCACAGATGTATGTGGTTTACATGTAAGTATACGATACTTCTATTTCGATATCATCGTTTCAAAATTTGAGGTAAACTAGAACCCAAAATGCACTCGATTTGGCATAAAATGCTCAAAATTACGTAGGTTACCCCGCTGCATGGGGTAGCTTACGACGCTCCCCAATACCGTGACCTTCGAAATTACACTGTACCGACTCCTCTTCTTGATTATTATTACGCAGAGCTCCCTATAGCCTCTTTATTGACGATTATATTTCACTATTCTAACTATAAACTGCAGATTTTGTGCCTTGTTACGTTTGTGTCAACGAGTCTTCAATAAAGAAATAGTAGTAGTCTAGTGCATAATTATGGTAGTATTCAGATAGAACATTTAGGCCTAATATCAGAAATGTACATAAATTGCACTGATAACTGTTTACATAAACAGGAAAAGCCCGAAAACTTCAACTCGTATTTTAATTCATGCCTACGATTATTGATCGTGCGCTGTCTCGACAACAACAACTGCTCCATGCATTCCTCCAATAATCATCCTTTGATTATTTTTCAACAAAAACTGCGACAGCAAAACTTGAGACAAAAAAATGACAAATGCGATAATATTGGCAATAAGTCAAAAAGATATTTTTAGATATGTCCTATTTAAATGCAACAAAGGCCATCGATCCCAGCAAAGACGTCTCTCCAGACGTCTCTCCAGATGGTCGCAATCGTAATCGTAATCGTAATTGTGAACTCCAGACTTCTATAGCGCCACTCGAAAGCCAAAAGCGGGCACCCGCTTATTTACGAGCGCTGTGTTGAAGAAGCACTTATCTCTTCAAAGGGTGTCCAAAGAAGGCCCGAGTCCGGTTGCCAGATGATCAGAGATGGCGGAGCAGCAACTGAGACTGCAGGTCTTCAGACGAGAATTGATTCTTCTAGAAACAGTAAATTTTTACAGGCACGGCATTGGCATGGATTTGAGAATGGGAAGCACTGGCAGGTGGATTCACGAATATTAGCGGGTGGTTCTAATTCTAATGAGAATTGTTGAGGGCTGTTTTTAAGAAATTTTTGAACTGCACAACTCCTTTCTTTCCTTTCTCATCATCCATGGCAAATTACTTCCAATCGGAGGACAATGACCTTTTTAAAACTAGATTTAACTGTACAGAAGTGCTTCTACAACTGCACAAATCCATTTAGAACTGCGCATTTTGTGTACAACTGCACGTTAAAAAGCCCTGGAATTGTTCTTTTTATCGACAACCATAGGCCTACAGGTATATCTGAATATGTCATTTATTGTTTTCGATGCACTGCTAAGAAATTCCGATGCAAATTTTCCATCATTGCGTTTTTTTGCGGTTTACTGAGTAACCGCTTGTTCTACCGTTTGTGCCGAGGCTCCTGTGGTACATGTATATGCCTATACATGGCTTTATTTTTTCTCTGCCCTCTCCAGTAGCATGAGGTTTTTAGATGTAAATAAAAGACAATAGACCTAATACATAATACGGGAAGTTTAGAAATTGAAGAAAATGATGATTAATGAGATAATTTGTTATATGTAGCGATAATTTATTTGCCAAGTGGCATAACAAAATAATAATGACTATAATTATAAGCTTATTGTATATTATATGGATATTATTGGATATTGCTAGTTCTAACGCCTCTTCTTCCAAAGCGTTGAAAGTCCATTTCCTTCGCTGCAAAGGAAACGGACTTTGAAAAATGGTCGGTTGCATTCTCTCTTTTCCACGTTTTATACACGTACTACAGCTGTTGCTGCTCTTGCCGCTTTCATCTCATCTACATCAAAGAGGAATTAAACGACAGCTAGGCCTAAAGGTGTTTTTTCTCTATGGCGCCATGCACCGCAGAAACAACATAGTAATCGTAATCGTAATCGTAATCTCCTAATTTCTAAAGCGCCACTGGAAAGCCAAGCGCGGGAAACCGGCTTATTCACGAGCGCTGCGTTGAGTTATAGGGTTGTCCGTGAGAGTAGTCCGTGGTGGTCCGGGTCGAGTTACCATAGGATCAGGATCAAATGCGTTGAGTCAAGGGGTTCTCCGTAAGAGTAACATAGAGTCTATATTTAATTATATATTATACAGAACATGTAAGCTGTTGCAACGACAGTAAGTTGTTGCCGGGCAGAGAATGCGGAGCGTGGGGTATACGATCAAAGACTTCGTCCTTTTTCCCGGTCAACTTCTTGCCAAATGCATCGCATCTTTTAAAAAGTGAATGGAGAGTGCTGGAGTCAAGTACAGAACCAGGTTTCTGAAGCCGTTGCTTCGCCACAGCGTCCAGCACTGCAGACATTTGTGTTAAGCAACTGGCTTTGCGTGTGCAGCCTATAAACTCTCGCCGAGTAAATATTCCATGTTAATATTCCATGTTAATATTCCATGTTAATATTCCATGTTAATATTCCATGTTAATATTCCATGTTAATATTCCATGTTAATATTCCATGTTAATATTCCATGTTAATATTCCATGTTAATATTCCATGTTAATATTCCATGCAGTGCATTTCCTTTGACGATGTCGTGACGGATAGGGTAGATAGGGTAAAAACGCCTCTCCCATTCCACGTTCCCATGTTCAATGCAGTGAACAGTTTGACTGTTCTGAGGGCTTTTAGTTGTACCATAATTATTGAGACAATTAATTCAGTTGTCTTCAATGAATGCTTAGCCTATTGCACACACACACGCACACACACGCGCGCGCACTCAATTCTGGTGATACACTCATGAGCAACTAAGTAAGGAACCAGCAAAAGCTAACAGCTTACACTGTCCTGACCCCTCTTCCTTGATTAGATCTATTATTCGTGATGTTTACATCGCCTGCATTGAACATTGAACACACTAAAATAATGCCTAAGCTAAGTAGGCCTAAGCTACGCTGGAAACACCAGGAAGCGTTTAAACTTAAACGAGACCGAATAACACTTCTGAAATTGTCTGTATATGAGCAAAAGCTGTCCATCCGAATAACCGACCGAAGGGTTGGATGGACGGACGTACGGTACGGACCCACGGACGCACGGAAGGACGCATGGACGCACGGACGGACGGACGCACGGACGGACGCACGGACGCACAAATAGACGGACGGACACACGATTCGCACGAACAAACACTATTACGGTATAAGGGGCAAACAGATGAGTAAGAAATTCGGAGAGCAGTAAGTCGATCGATTTCTTCACATTGCAAATTCCTGCAGCCACGATCGAGGCAGTAGACCGTATAATTATGCTTCGTATATTCATGTATATGTACATGTATATGTACATGTATACATGTATATGTACATGTATATGTACATGTATATGTACAATTGTACATGCATAGACTATGCCCTCGTAATTATGACGGACGCAATTTGTAGGACGATGAACGACGCTATCGAGTTGATCATCCGCCCAGAACGTCCTCTGCACTCGCTGACTCTGCGACGTAGTTCGGCTTTGCACCTAGCATCGCTAATTTTCCGATTCCCCATGGTGCGATAAGTCGATCTGAAGAAGACTGATCTAGCTAGCACTCGAGGTTTAGACACACCGACACACCGCCGTATCAACTGCACGCTGAACCTTATTGCCTTAATCTGTGTATAAAATGCCCGCTACACAAAACAGGCAGACTAGTGGGGTCGCCACGGAGGTGGTCTGGGGTGTTTTGAGTCACCCCACTCTGATATATTTTATGATCCGCGCAATTGGTTTAAATCCGTTGAGTTTTCATTCGGTTATTGGGGTGGGTCAAGCAATAGTGACCTACAGACTATAGTGGCCAATAAAGAATAATTTCGTGACCACCCCATTTTCTTATACAGTTGGCTACGAGATGGTCCTGGTGGAGCTGAATGTCGCAGGACCTGTAAGTGAAGCTGTCAAATCCAACCCACGCTGTAAGAAGTGACCCCACTACTCTATAATAATAATAATAATAATAAGAAGAAGAAGAAGAAGAAGAAGAAGAAGAAGAAGAAGAAGAAGAAGAAGAGGAAGAAGAAGAAGAAGAAATTTCTGCGTCTCTGGAAAATGTTGAAATCCCGAAGGATCTGGGATATCTCGGGTAATAAAATACTTACAATATAATATAGGAGTAAGCGCGTAGCGTACTAAAAAAATTATGTATTGTATTGCGTCACGTAGGCCTACTTGATAGTTGATACTTGCTATAATAGCCAAATGACAAAATGATTCTTATGATTTAAGACAATCTATGACGTCATAATGTCAGTTGCCTAGGCTACCGCGTTGACCAATTGGAGTGGAAAACGATCTGTCCACTCACCCAGAAGTTGATAAAAGAAAACGCCTTCGCCTGTATAGCTATCGTTAAACGGAAACTATTACCACTGTATAGTAGCATTTCATACGATCGCCCTCAGGAGCAACTCCTGGCAGGGGGGCTTTACAATACCTGCCAGGGACCCGATCCATAGGGATTCGTTATATCTCTGAGATATTATAACGAATTCCGATGGATCGGGGTTTATACGCACAGGTCAGCTGACCAATCAGTCGACCAGTGTATCAACCGCACGCTGGTTGACTGATTGGTTAACGGGTAGGCTGGTCAGTCGGCTATATAGTTGACTGGTTAGTCAACTAGTTGGTCAACTGGTCGACTGAATCGACCAAAATGGTGGGAATACTTATTCTCCCCTTATTACTCTCCACGTCCAAAGTCATATTTCACGGTAAAATTAGGTCAGTTTGACCTGAAGTTCTCTACGTCTATAACATTTGCACCCTTTCAGTGCACACTGCGCACATTAGGCTTTGAATTTACATTGCCAGAGATATCTGCTAAAATGTACACACTCCTTGGCTGCTGTAAGAGAAATTACTAGGCCTATAGTTCAATTTTCTCTTGTTATAAAGATAAATTGGAGAAATAATTTTTTTAAAGAAACAGGTTAAATTTTCTCTTAAATTTGACTGCGAAATATACAAATAGAGTCAATCGCAAAAGAAGAGCTAAGACGCTTTTTTGTTTTAAATCAAAGGAATGGACCCAAGCATTGAAGGGTCATCCACCGAGTAGGCTATCTGCACAAGGCCACAAAAACCTTGCTACTCCACTGATATAGGATATTATATCAAAGCTGATTTGTTTTAAAAGTATTTAACCTAATGCAACAATTTATTGAATGTATAGCCTACTAGGCCTATAATAATGTTTGATGTGACAGCCTATTACGAGCATCAACAAAATGATTTTTTTCTAGATTTACAGTAACCTTATTAAGTTATTATAATGCAGGAGCATAATAATTGTGGCGCGCACTCGTCAATCCGACTTCAACGGACTTCCGAGCTAACTGCTTTAAGTAGACAGCTAACGTCGGTATTGCGTATAATGAACGCGCTCGACACAGATGCAATTAAAAGTCATGTTATGTTATGTCACAAGAATGGACTGTTGTTCCCATGTGCCGGGTAAAACATGCAAAACGAGCTTAACATTTTTTTCTGCTCTTATGCAATAGTCTACTAGGAGAAGAGGCATTGGAGCACGGACCTGTAGCCCATAGAATAGATAAAAATTAGTAATCAACACTGTACACAGAAGTTTCGAAAAACTTCATTATGCTTCACAAAATGGATACGTTATATTTTATCACGGTGGACACATAATTATGGCCTCCGTACAGTATACTGCCCTACAGTCAACTGAAGACTTGCAGATCATAAGTTTGGACCTCGAGATGGATTCGCGTAATAAGTTCATCTTTTCTGTAATTGATAAGTATGTTTATTTGATACCCCCATAGATCAGATTGGAGACCTAGAAATGGACGTACAACGTTATTGCGCAGAATTATTATCGATGTAATAAATAATAGTCGTTAGTCTGATGAAGACCGTGAGACTTAATTGGAGACCTAGCGACCAAGAGGTCTATACATGTAGATTTGAGATCAGAACACACACTGCAGATGACTGATTGAAGTCAAGCAAACGTATACATTGTATGCATTGCCTATGACATCCTATGTGCCTGGACCATCGTTGGCGACGACCGTATACATGTTCATCATCTGAACGACTGTTGACCAGAATAGCAAAGAGAAAAAGACATACAGACAGACAGACAGACAGACAAACGGACGGACAGACAGATAGACAGACCGACAGACAGACCGACAGACAGACCGACAGACAGACAGACAGACAAACGGACGGACAGACAGATAGACAGACCGACAGACAGACAGACAGACAGGCAGACAGACAGACAGACAGGCAGGCAGACAGACAGACAGACAGACCGACAGACAGACAGACAGACAGATGATCAGTTGTGGCTGTGGATATGATAGAAAATCTTTGTCGTTCAGTCGCATTGTAAAACGCCATCTGGTGATAAATAATTAGCTGCATCTCTTCATCAAATATTTATCTAACATTAAATCATCGGTCGGAACAACGTACATATGTATTTGCGAGTTGTAAAGGAACTTGATTGTTTGCGTTTGATGACGCACACACTGGAAACACCAGATAAATCATTTGAATACGTGTGTCAAGTCTATAGCCCATACCTATTGAGTACAGACACGATTTCAGCCTTTCAGACCACGTATTTGGATGAAACTACTGTTTCTCACATTACCGCTCCTACCCCGCCCACTGCTAATTTTACTGATAAAATAGCTGCTGTGCTACTGCTACTGTATGAAAGTTTCG
>OX457039.1:35992292-36022292 GCA_949752735.1 Lumbricus terrestris
AGAGAGAGAGAACTGGTTACTACTGATTCTTCTGCTCTGCGCATTGCTCACGCGGATGAAATTTCTTTTATTAGCGGTATTAATTTTTAACCAAATTTAGACGAATGTAATTTGTCAACTTTATCGTGGAATTACGCCGCATGGCATTCTAATTACATTTGCGTTTAAGCTTGAAGCACTGCATGTAACTCAATTGTCCGAATAGCCTAGCGTTCCATCAGCTGGATAGCAATAATGGTATCTGTGTCTTTGAATCTCTAGAGGTCAATGTATTAGTCGCTGTTGGACAGTGTTTAATCTATAGACGCCTCTGGGTGGGGGGAACTTGCCCCAGGAATTGAGAATTTCCTCCCAGGAAAAATTTTACAAAATGAAAATAGTTTTAGTTGCTGTTTGCATCATTGTATTTCGTGCACTTTTATATAATATACCATGATAGGCTATTTATTTACTATTGTATGATTATAATGTTAACATTCACTATTATTATATGATACTATTATGCTACAATGAGTATAACTTATCTATATAAATAAAAATGTAAAACGTTACCGTTCGACATGAAGGATCTCGGAAAGTTCTCGACCGATTGTTTTGAAAATTTTCGCAAAACGTTCCATTCGAACATGAACGGGTTTGTACAATGCCTTTGGGAAAAAGCGCAATCTTTACGACCAAAAAAACACAACTTTTAATTCCATTCGATAGACGTCGATGGAGTCCAGCCATTTCGAGTTTGAACTTTCACGCATTAGTCCGCCCATTCTTCGGGCCCGTTTCAGACCCATTCTTCGGGCGCGTTTCAAAACGTATATCCGGCCGTCTTCTATAGCGCAAATTTATATGTAACTGTCGGTTTTTACAAAATCGTCCATTTGCGGCCGTTTTTCGCGCGTCTTTCTACAGTGGCTACAGGGGAGGGGAGGGGAGGGGAGGAGAGGGGAGGGGAGGGAGAGGAGTGGAGGGGAGGGGAGGAAGGAGAGGAAGGCGAGGGGAGGAAGGCGAGGGGATGAAGGGGAGGGGAAAGGGAGGCCAAGGTGGAAGGGGAAAGGGGAGGGGACGTTGGAAGGGAGGGTTGGACAGTCTTTTCACCCACAGCAACGCGTGGCCGGGTACAGCTAGTTATTAATAAATGTACAAATACAATTTATGCACGACTATATGGCTTTTTCTCTCCAGTGCTGTCTTTCAAATTTCAAGCTGTCACATTTCAAAGTGTTTTTCCTGATTAGCGTATACCTATAGTAAAATAACATAGACATAAATTTGAAAGACTGTCGGTGGACGATTGGTGAAACGCGTAGCGCAGAGAGGAGGAGGAGGGTATGGACCGTATGGGAATGGAGAGTGGATGTGCGGCGTGTGCCCCCTCCGTATCAGAAACTTTTTTAATTTCCACATTGCAATGGTAGCATTTTAAGCTGCCATCATAACAAAACAGCTCTACTTTTTCAGTGCTGATAAGAGTGGCCCTAGACTTAAATAAATATAGGATATACTTACAAAATAAGTTTTTGGATCTGTTCTGGTCTGCCTCGGAGACTTTATTTCCGAATATACTCTTCGGGGGATTTATTCTGGAACAGATCAGCCGGGGGAAGAAACTGTTTCGAAATAAAGTCTCCGAGGGGAGAGACTTCTAGAGGCGGGGAAACTCTGACACCGGTCATGTTTGAGGCCATGTTTAAACTATAGGATCGCCAAAATCTTTGGCGGCGTTAGGATGTTCTCAAAATACACCTTACAGGTATTCTTCAGACAGGCAGTGATACATGGAAGTAGTGATAAGAAATTGAAAATTATAAACACATACATACATGTACATACATACATACATACATACATACATACATACATACATACATACATACATACATACATACATGCATGCATGCATACATACATACATACATACATACATACATACATACATACATACATACATACATACATACATACATACATGCACGCATACATGCATACATACATACATACATACATACATGCATACATACATACACACATACATACATATATACATACCTAGGAGAGACGATGCATAGGCTACATAATACATACGTTACGAACAAACATGTTCATGCATGGCAAGGGAATGAGTCAAGGCCACAATAGTGGCTGATTTTCGAGACAGTGCCGCATAAAGAACAATCTGCGTTGACCGTGGGAACGTTTGAATCTAAGTCTGTCGACTCATCGTATGCGCAAGATATAATCGGCTGGTAAACCATCGGATTATTCGCCAGATTAGCGCTAATTGCCTCTGTGAGAGGAAGAGGCGACCACGCGTGGCGACCAGATCATCGCAGACACGATTCATTGGCATTCAATTCATCGGTCGATGAAACTCTGAGCAACTGAAGATATTATTACAAGCACAGCTGTTGCTGTTGAGAGACATGTTGCACCAAGTGGTCGTCGTTGATGCTTTCCAATACAACACAATACAACACAATACAATAGTCGTAGTATATATGAGTTTGGTCTTGCTTTGTAATAAAACACAGTCACGCTTAAATTCTAAAAGGTGGTCAAAACTGAAACTCTAAAAGGTGACCAAAGCTAAAATTCTAAAAGGTGAACAAAGCTAAAATTCTAAAAGGTGAACAAAGCTGAAAGTCTAAAAGGCAAGGCTGTAAGCCTTCTGGTAAATTTTGAGGTGAGTACACGCTGACCGGGAGAAAAATCGACTGTTTTGGGTGCGAAATTTCTGTTGACTTTTTTAGTCATCCGCCCAAAAATTTCCCTATTTCCCATCACCTCCTACTATTCATTTCACCTCCTAATATTCATTTCACCTCCTACTATTCATTTCACCTCCTACTATTCATTTCACCTCCTACTATTCATTTCACCTCCTACTATTCATTTCACCTCCTACTATTCATTTCACCTCCTACTATTCATTTCACCTCCTACTATTCATTTCACCTCCTACTATTCATTTCACCTCCTACTATTCATTTCACCTCCTACTATTCATTTCACCTCCTACTATTCATATCACCTCCTACTATTCATTTTACCTCCTATACTATTCATTTCACCTCCAACTATTCATTTCACCTCCTACTATTCATTTCACCTCCTACTATTCATTTCACCTCCTACTATTCATTTCACCTCCTACTATTCATTTCACCAAAGTGACCTGGCGAATAAAAATCTAAGGCGATCTTTGCAATGGTGGCGGAAAGCGATACCGCGTTCGTGCTAGGATTCTGCTGTTCGTAGCAGTTGTCAGCATTACCCTAAACCAGTGGTTTTCAACCTTTTTCTAGTAGCGGAACCTTTCCCTAAGCACACATTTGCCAGCGGAACCCTCCGCATTTCACCCATCCAGTATTTCTAATTTTCTAATTCTGATTCATTTATTTGGCAACCAGAACAACAAATCGAATCAAAATCAAATAATGCATCAAAGAAACAAAGTTAACAAAACAAATTAATACAGTGCTTCAGTAATGATGCTAATAGTTGCCATTTGGTTGCACAGGGGATTCGGAATGGGTCTTGCAACCAGTGGCGGCGCTAGGGGCTAGGGGGGCTAAGCCCCCCTTATAAAAGACTAACCCCCCTAAAAGGTCATCCGTGCTTTTTACATGCAAAACTGAAATATTTCTAGGATTCTCGGCCGGATTAGGCCTACTAAAAAAAAATCCATGATATTTTTTCGGCTGGATGACTAAAAAAAGGTCGTCAGAAATTTTGGCGGATGAGAATGAAAAATTTTCTCCGAGGACTCAGCCCTCCTCCCCCAACCGAAATCCTGGCGCCGCCACTACTTGCAGCCCCGCTAGATGGGCCCCCTGGGCGGAGATACGTATACGTCGCTGCAAATGAAAAAGTGCTTCTGTAACAGCAATCGCGCATCTGATTTTTGTTTAACGCATCTTATGTGATTCTTCCGAGAAGCAGATACCAAATAGCGAGTATGGGCCTATAATAGGCTAATTATGCCTATAACCCTGTCCGTTAAAGGCTAGCTAGATTTAAGGCTTATGCTTTCATTTGCAAAATTTCGAATAATTATCCGCTACCTCTGGATGAGAAATTTAATCACTAGCCTTCAAAATGAACGGATGAAAAGAAGAATAAACCAAACAAGTCGTTCGTCTAGTGCTCAGCCGATTCTGTTTGTTCAGAACACTCCAAATACCGTAGTTTAAAACCAGTGATAAAAATGCTTTGTTTGTGAATGTCCGACAGGATATAGATGGAAACGTACCGTCGTCTATAATAGTGCTCAACAGATTTTGTTTGTTCAAAACAGTCCAAATGGTTTAAAACCAGTGATAAAAATGCTTTGTTTGTGATTGTCCGACTGGATAGCTGGAAACGTACCGTGCCGTATTAACAATCTTTAAGCTTATAAGCCTATATTGATTCCCATAATGATGCACTTGCCTT
This sequence comes from Lumbricus terrestris, assembly GCA_949752735.1. Lineage (NCBI taxonomy): Eukaryota > Metazoa > Annelida > Clitellata > Crassiclitellata > Lumbricidae > Lumbricus > Lumbricus terrestris. The sequence continues at coordinate 35,996,721 of OX457039.1, forward strand.
CCGAATAACAAGTAATGAACCATAAGGACATAATTATATAAAACAACAATATCATAATTATAGAAAACAACAATGCATCACGTAATAATGTTATTTTAAGCAAGAATGACTAAAAGCTGTGGAAGAATCCATTCACTGCTAATAGCCTAGGCCTACTTTTGTGATTTCAATTTTTGCCATAAAATTTTCATCAAACTGCCTCGGAACCCCTAGCTGACGCCCGCGGAACCCCGGTTGAAAATCACTGCCCTAAACGGTAGCATGGGCGCCGACTCTGCGAGGCCCGTGAGTGCTCAGCACCACCAGAAATTGGCCATGCGAGGCCCGCCTACGCATGGGCACCACCAGAAATCAGTCAACAAGATGTGCTTTTTATGATATTATTTCTCTGCTGGCATTATTTATCTATAAAAAGCATTGCGTATTTTACATATTTTCTTTCATCTCAGTTAGACTAACTTACTATTACTCCAGTTTTACCCCGTCCGGTAGTCTGGATTCCATACGAACACGAGGATAACCTCGAAATCCTGCTCATTCGATCCGCTTAAGTAATTTTTTTATTACGGACGAAGGCGACGATTTGAATGACTGTTTCTTTTTATTGTGCATGCAAGGCTATATGCCGTAATGATCCTCGCTGCTTGAGAATCACCTCCCAGCATCACAAAAGCTGGATATTGTTTTGTCTGCGTTAATTAACAAATCAGTCTTGCCTAAATTGTTTGTGAAAACTATTTGAAAAACTATCTTCCACAATGTTAATATTGGCTCACTAAATAGTGGTTAATGTAGACAGAATTTTTTATTTCTTGTGCAACATTGGAGTCTGTGTTGACCTAATTAGGGGATAGTGCTCCAAGATGCCCATGCTTATATTTGTATACGAAGATTGTGCTTTTCTTCTGTGTGGATTCCAAGAGAAGTACATGTTGGCCCAAAGAGTGATCAATTTTTTTTAAGCAATTGGGAAGAGCATTTTATTGAAGTCTTAAATCATATATTTAAACGATGAAATATTGGGAAATTTTGATGAGATATCATGTCACTTAAAATGTCACTATTTCATGTTGTGTGGAATTTCTTTTAAACAACGGCAGGGATGCTTTTTAAGCCTTAAACCACGACAATTTCGTAAAAATGACAGCCTAAGATGCTACCGTCGCAGTATGGCAAGTAAAAAATTGGAAAATGGTTAGGAGCACATCCATCCACAAGCCCCTTCGGTTCTTCCCTGCTCGGCGATCGTCCTTTGACCGCGAGTTCGTCCCCTAAAACCATAAACAAGTCTTCGCCTATGAACAGATAATTTCAATAACTCTCCTATCAAAAAAGGCTCAAAAAATTTTTGCCGCGCTGACGCGCGGATTTTTTCAACATTCGTTTGAGCACTCACACTCTTCGGCTCAACTCGGCGCCTATGAACGGTAGCCCCCATCCTTGGTATAGCCTACTAATACACAACAATTCTGTGATCTCTTACTGAGTAATTAATTGCTCACCCCTTCTCATTAAAGTTTGTTTGACTTTCGGCTTTGAGGTCTGAATAGGTTTAGAGTCTTAGGGACGATAAACAATACAAAAACTCTAGCTAAAATCTAATGAATTTGATTACCACACTTGCTGCATGCATTTAGAAATTTCTTATCCTACCACGTGTGATGTGGTTTCCGTTTAGTTTTCTTTCTACCACCGTCCCGTGTGTTTGGCCAGAGCCTCGTATTCTGTGGCTGCCGAGAGGTGGCGCGTTTGCGTCGTCGTCTGCAGCGTCGATGACGTCACTCGGCGCTAAAGCGAGACCAGCAGCGTCACCACCAGCAGCAGCAGCAGCAGCAGCAGCAGCAGCAGCAGCAACAGCAGAAGTGGAGATGGTGGGATGCGGCGGCGGCGGCGGCGGCGAGCGAAGGATGATGATGAGGAGGAGTTTGGCGGGAATAAGTGGAGTGGATATGTGCAGTCTGTTGGTGAAGAGGAGTGGCAGTGGAGACGGAACGTTGTTTGGAAGAAGAAGAAGACGTGGACATCAACAACGATCAACGAAGAACTGGACTATTTGCTTAAGAGCGGCGGAATAGAGGGAAAAGGCAAAAGACATTAGCTGCAGGTCAGTAAAATCTTATTGGTACGAATGGATGACAGTAGAGACGGTTTGATGGATGAATGGATGGATGAATGGATGGATGAATGGATGAATGGGTGGATGGATGAATGGATGGATGAATGGATGGATGAATGGATGGATGGATGGATGGATGAATGGATGAATGGATGCTTGCATGGATGCATTCTCAGATGAATTTCCTGTTTGGTTGTATTGCATGTTTTGAGACGAAATCGACTATTATCTCAGAATTACATGCTTGCGAGATATAATTATAAGCCTCATTTCGTAAAACCGGTTCACAATTTATATTCATTCAGTTTCAATATAATAATTATGCAACTCTCATTTAAGCGTCTGACAAATGCATTAGGTACTTTTTGAAACCGATCATCCTTGATATAAGTTGACATAATTATGTATATATATATGCAATTATATATATATATAGTAAGTCAGTGCCAGTATACTTTAGGTTTTGGGGGCCCTTGTGCAGAGTCTCGATGGATGGCCCTTCAATGCTTGGGCCCTTCTATTTAAAATAAAAGACGTCTGCATGGCTCTTTTGCGATTGACTCTATTTGCAGATGTTGCAACCCAAATTAAAGAAAAATTAATTTGTTACTTTTTATCAAAAATAACAAATCTTTTCTCTTTCTCCAGACAGCAAGAGAAAATTGAACTATATTCAGGTCCCTTACAGCAGACAACGGTTCAAGAGTGTGTACATTCTCATTTAAGCGCCTGAAAAAATGCATCTACGTTTGCATGGTCTTGATTCTTGAACGGCTATACGCTTCAGCCCTGCACACACTGACCTTCTCGTGTTTTAAAGTGCAGTGGCATAAAGTCATTCATCAATAGCTGCACAGGAAGTTAGATTAGTCGAGCAGTCAGCCGATCGATACGCGCAGAAGATGTGCTGAACAAAAGCAGGAATCAAATAAAAATTTGATTTGTCGTCGAATGAAACAATAGATCGATGAATCAGATGGCCACTGAGAGAGGGAAGGAGAGGGAGAGATAGAGAAACAGAGAGAGGTAGAGAGGGGGAGCGAGATACAAAAGAGGCGAGAGGGAATTAGAAAGAATTTTATGCCAAAGATGTAATCTGTGGAGGCGGAGCTTTGAACAGGTGCATCAAAAATAATTATACTCATGTACAGCCATGTACTTCGTTGATTGGTCCACGCGATCTGCATATACATGCAATACATGGTGGGCAAAAAAGTGATTCCTCAAGTGAGAATTTTTAAATCACGCTTTACAGGCTTAAAGGTAATTCGTATTTATGCAGAACAGCCAAATTTCACACAAAAAATCAAACAGAAAAAGTTATATTACTTTTAGTGAGCGCACCCATTATATTTTACCGATCCAAAAACAAAATGACAAAATATAAAAGAAACCAATTTTACCAAGTCACATCTCAAATAATTGTTATCGAGTGAACTTGATAGTGCTTCACAACTTGTCCTCAATGTGTCTACCAGCAGGGCTCGCACTTGTTCTGAGTCTCTTTGCGAAGTTCTTGATGGCCTTGTTGGTGTATTCCAGAGGTAAATTTTCCCATATCAACTCCAATGCGACCATCAATTCTTTTATCGCTCTTAGTTTTGGCCCGAGATAATAGTATTTCCCCGGTATAGCTCTACACACTTGATAATCTATCGTGTAAAATTCCGAAGATTAAGGGGCTATAGGCCTATTGGTTCTTCTCAGCGAAACCAGAACAATAATATTGACGTTGAGCCGATCCCCTTTCAACAGTGAACTATTTCTTAACTGTCAATTTATCTCTGAATTTCTCCGCTCTCACTGTTTAGATTTATCAGAGTATGCGGTAATTATGGGTTCAGCTCCAAGACCATGCTCATGAATTAAGTGCCTGAATACACATTATGTCCGTCATTGACATCTTAGCCATTTTAATATTTAACAAATCTCAATTTTATTGTTTTAATAACATCATCATTAATCTGAAAAATTCTTAATTTGCCAGCTTGACAGTCATCTTGTTAAACGATGTCACAGTGACGTGCAGCTACGCTGATGAATGTTACTTTTCTAAATAATAATAACGTTAATTATCTGGCTATATCAAGTTCTTTTGATAACAATTGTTTGAGATGCGACTTTATAAAATCGTTTTCTGTTATATTTTTGGTTATGTTTTGGATCGTCAAAAACCAGTGGGTGGATTCACTAAAATTAATTTAACTTGCGTTCTCTCTTAAATGTTTTGGTGAAATTTGGCTGTTGCGCATAAATAATATGAATTATCGTTAAACCTGTAAAATTGATTTAAAAATTCTTGCTTTGCGACAAAATATTGTCCAAACACTCTATGGAATTACTTTTTTGAGACACCCTGTATATATAATGCTCGTGTCTGTATACAACCATTGTAGCTAGTAACATTTATTTATTCTTACTTTGCAGTCTTAGAAGCCCTGATGCTGTGATTTGATCTTGTGCAAGGTTTAAACATAATATTATGATGATGTATCAGATGTAGGCTTAGCATAGAGAGAGAGAGAGAGTGCGCGTGTGTGTGTGTGTGTGTGTGTGAGAGAGAGAGAGAGAGAGAGTAAGAGAGAGAGAGAGAGAGAGAGAGAGAGAGAGAGAGAGAGAGAGAGAGAGAGAGAGAGAGAGAGAGAGAGAGAGAGAGAGAGAGAGAGAGAGAGAGAGAGAGAGAGAGAGAGAGTAAGAGTAAGAGTAAGAGTAAGAGTGAGAGAGAGAGAGAGCAAATTTAAAGTAAAGTGACGGTTAGGGTTGTGGCAGAAATAACTTTCAACTGCCGAGTTATTCAGTGCAAAGTAATATTCTGCCGTTGGATTCGATCTCTAACCAGAATCGTAGATCTGTCATTTCGGTCGTTTGGCAAAATAAACGACATCATTTATTCGGCTGTGTATACCGTCGACCGCTGATTATATCCCTTGCAAAGATCCGTTTCATCGAGAAAACCTGACGCCTGAAATTGAGACGCGATCCATTATGGGCAATAGAGGATGCGGCGGCGACGGCGGAAAGGTCAAAGCTGCAGCGATAGTCTAAGTGCATGGATCTAATTGTCGGAAGGATGTTGGCGCGGCTCAACCGAGTCAACCCTACCAATCCATTTCGCAATCCTCCAGTAATGTCCCAAAAATTACCTCTGAAGGTTGAGTTGAACCTCTGACTAAACTTCCAGTGATTCGATGTATCTCAATTAACTAAACCCATTGCTTTGTTCTTTCTCAGATTGGTAATCATACCACGTCAGTGTTCTTTAGGTAGACCTAATAATTTGCTTATAGAGTTACAAATCTTATGAAAATAGAGCTCAAGAGTTCTCCAATAAATATTTATTTACAAGTATTCGAGTATTGACACAGCTAATAGCCGCACCCCTATAATTTAGCACGTAGGGCCTATATAAAACTCGACTGCGTATTAAATTCTGACAGGGAACTTCTGACATGTAAGCCACAAATTTCTCTCCTAGGTTCAAATTCAAACGCTGAGTGGTGGTGGTGTGCTGAAATGGTGCACACCCGAGTCGAGTATCTGGCTATTTCTGCGCATATATAAATACATATTATTTCGGATTTCGAATCCCAGCGCAGCTCGCATCGTTTCTGTATATATAGCCTAGGCAATCTTCTGTGAAACTGAACAACGTGTGAAGAACTATCGGATGGTCTCATTAGAGTAGTCACCCCTCCTCCTCCTCTTTCTCCTCCTCTTTATCCTCCTCCTCCTCTTTCTCCTCTTCCTCGTCCTCAACCGACTGACCGAGAGATGCGACCCTCGAGGATTCTAAGCCTAGAAAGAAATGTCGTGTAATGGACGCCAATTACCTGGCATGTCTTGTAAGAAGGTTTGTCGTTGCTAACGAATTCAATGTGACGCTGTAACCCTTTGGACGCATGCTGCTGGCGAAGTGTGGGCGGCGCGTGTTTAACTCTATTTTCTGCCGGGATATCGATCCTCACATCTTATTTGCATATATTAATTCAACGCCATCGGTGAATGGATGGGGAGGGCTACCCTGGGGGACTTTAGAGTTTAGACCCGTTCAGACGATCCTGATCCTATGGTAACTCGACCCGGACCACCACGGACTACTCTCACGGACAACCCTCCTAACTCAACGCAGCGCTCGTGAATAAGCCGGTGCCCCGCGCTTGGCTTTCCAGTGGCGCTTTAGAAATTAGGAGATTATGATTACGATTACGATTACGATCAGATCAGTCTGGTGCCGAATTTATATCGTGATATCTCGGCATACTTGTGTTATCTAGATGTTTATAGGCATTTGCGTAGCATGCTATAGTTTGGCATTAACGTTTTAGACGCAGAGTTTATGTTAACAGTTTAACAGCGGGTTCACTCTGGATGCATTTAAATATATAGCTCATGCAGATTAATTAAACGATCGTCTTAACATCCAGTTCACAAGTCATGTCGGAATAATTAATTATTGGCTAATTTGGCTTCTTTAGTTATTCTCCAACGCATTAACCAAGCCTAGCGCTGGCTTATAATACATAATTAATGAAAGCCTAATTATTATTAGTTCATTTTTACGCTGAAGACTATTTTAGTCGTCAGATTCTAAACATCATCATCTCAGTCCATAGGCACGACGCCCGTTGGTGTCGATCGCATGTTTCACCATCCTCCATTTGTCGCGTTCTTGCGCCAGCCAGCTCAGTTTTTGTATGTCCATTCCGCACCAGTCTCTGACATCGTCCAGCCATTCTCTGACCCCCGTGCCGTCAATTAGCCTACTCCGAACATAGTTTGCTTAACCAGTCTGCTGTTGTCCATTCTGCACACATGTCCAAAAAAGTTGAGCTTCCTCTCCATTATCACTTGTTCGATGTTTTTTTTCCGATTCTAAGCAACATTAAAATATAAGTTTAGGAGGAGCAGGATCCGTAGCCTAACGACGGATTAGGTTATTACTACAAAGGCCGTCGCCGTCGGTGAAAATTACTCTGGCATGTTGCAGCTCATACATGTATATGAATTGAACGATATAGGTGTTTGAAAGTGACTTGCTGTATAGTAAAGAGAGCAACTATAATGGGAATGGCTATAATGTTATAGGTAATATTATATTATGTTAATGTTATGCAGTCATGCTAAGGATGTCTCAGAGGAGCATGCAGGTAAAGGCTGAGTTAAGAGTATGATCCTCAATGTGTAGTAGGCTATGGTCGACGGCTTTTTTAACGTACAGTTCTAGAGAAAACGTTCAGTTCAAATGGATTTGTGCAGTTGTATAGAAGCACTTCTGCATATAGACATATAGACATATAGTAGAAATGGTCATTGTCGACCGATTGATTGCAATTTAGCATGGATAATGGGAAGGGAAAGAAGAGGTTGTGCAGTTGTGCAAATTCATTTTTAAACACCTGTTACGATCCTCAATGCGTCGTATGAGAGAAGATACAAACCCTTTGGATCGATTGATTGATTGATTGACATTTGCACACTGCAATGGTAGCATTTTTGAGCTGTCATATCAATAAAATTTCTAATAATTTCATTGCTGAAAAACATGGCTCAAGACTTCAATAAATTCCCCTCCCATTTGTCTTGATTTGTTAAATTTCCACACTTCAATGGTAGCTTTAAAGCTGTTATCTTAACAATATTACTCACAGTTTCAGTGTTCAGAGATGTGGTTTACAATTTTTTATAAATGTCTCTTCACATTGTTTTTTTGCACCCTGTAATGTAGCATTTTAAGCTGTCATCTCAACTAAATTGCTCATTATGTGGATAATTAAAGTGGTTCCTTACAATGGGTACATTGTAAAAAGTATACTAATATTAATGAATATTTCTGAAATATTGGGGGATATAAGCACCTCCGTCCCCCCACCACAAACTTTTGAAGGACTTCCTCCTGTCCCCTCTAAGTTTCCTCTCATGGATTTCAATAAATGTTATTATAATTACAGTAATAATAATGTATCAAGTTCAGCAACTCAATAATTCTTCTGCAGCGCTGCTGGACAATTATAAGGAAGAACTGCAGACGTAGGTATAAATAGGCTTACTTTTGTAGCGCTGTAATTAGCTTATCACTACTGCCCATGGAAGACGGTCCTGAATTGCTGACCAGGACAACATTAGTCTAAATTGTTAGAAATAGTATACAGTCAGCCAAGAACTACCAAAACTGCTAAATTTGAAGTGATGTAGCAACGGTTCAAGTCTTCAATGAACAAAACATTTTAAAATTTGACATTTCGAATTTGAAAGATAGTACTAGACTGGATAGAAACCATGTAGATGCACAAAAGTATTGTATTTTTACAAATATCAACAGTAAGTTGAACACATAATATCATAATACTGTGATGGCATCATTTTATATTGTAATAGTAAATAGTGACACTATATTTATATAGAAATAAATAAGATTATGAAATATTATAGCAGTTTATGCAATACAATAATGTAAACAGCAACTAAAAACTGCTATCATTTTGTCAAATTTGTTTGGGGGAAAATTTTATTCCTGGGGAACTTTCTTCGCTAGAGATGTCTAGATTAAGCACTGCTATATATTATAATAGGTTACTAATTTGAAGGAAAACAATTCTTAACTAACTTAAAATAGCACACACAGTACAGTCTATTTGGTCCCGCCATCATCAATACATTGGTGAGGCAATGTAATGTAAAGGCAAAAGCCTATCGCTAAGCCTTCTCATCTGTCACTAGGTAAATTCTCAAGACTCAGGTAGACCAACGAAACGCTGAAATCTGGTGCTTTACGAACCATGCATTTGACTAAATTTATAATACAGAGATATGAAGGAACTTGTTTGTTTGTGTAATCTGAGAGACTGAAAGAGCGAAAGAGAACCCCACCCCTCACCCCATCCCCCAAAAAACTCGGATTTGGAAAAATTGCGCGGTTCACCTTTTTAGCCCTGGGGTGCTCAAGCACCCACAGCACCCCTGATTGCATCACTGCCTGCGAGCACTCTTCCAGCAGCTCTCACAATGTATGTTGAATGTATGGGTCATGTTTCCAGTTTATAGCGCTTTCTTGACAGTTGAGCAATGACAATAACTGCTTGCGCTCCGGAACACAAAATTAATTAAGAAGACCGTCTTGACGCATTACTTATGCTACTGCATGGCTCATCGTGGCATGATACCAGATAACAACCAGTCTGTTATCAATAATTATTTTTTCATTGGCGCTCCTCGTCCACTGGATATTAAATTAAATTCTTATTCTTCTTTCGCTCTCTGCCCTCGGGCAGGTAATTCGTATGTCCAACGACGCCAAACTTCTCTATTCTGTGCTTCTCTCTTCATTCCCCTCTAGCATTCTTTCGTCATCATCCAGTCCAGCAGCATCGTTCTTAGTCTTCCTCGTGTCTTTTGCCTCTCCATTCCTCCTTCGATGATTTCTATTAAATTATATTGTCATCTCTCATGATGTGCATGCCAATCCAGTTTCTCTGCTGTCCTCGTATAGTCTATTACACAAGCGTTGACTTTTTCTCTCCCACCATCTGTAGAATTTTGTCATTCGTCTTGTGTTCCCTCCGGCAGCTGACTCTTTCGATTCTACGCCAATTCCATATTTCAAAAGTCTCCAATCTTCTTATAATTATTATCCTTTCTCATCGTTCATCTTTGCGATCTAGCATATATATACCTCATTGGGACTACACTTCACACTAGCGTCTGCGCTTGATGACGACCTACGGAGCCTTGTACTCCTCTAGCCCTACCCTCTGGCCCCCTCTGTCAGTCAATGGATTTTTGAGTCGTTCACGTTGCGTGAATTCTCTGTTTGCATCTGATTGTGCAAATTGTATTCCTCGGGATGACTAAGGATGAGGTTGTTTCCGTTGCCATAATCCTCTCCATCATCGTTCGTCCTTCTTACACTGATGTTGGACAAAGTGAAACCAAGAAATCTACATTTAGAAATCTCGAGATCTATAAAATAAACATGCTTTTAATTTTCTGCCTTGCATTTTTCAAGCTCTTGCTAAAAATTGTAACCAAGGTCATTGGGTTCCACCTAAAATGACGTCTCGACTATTCAACAGAATTCATACCTCTACAGTACTACTCATCTGATCCTCGGATCTTCCAACTTCCAATCCTAAATGACACCCACCTTAACAACTATGCTCTGCTCCTCTCCCTTTCTAAAACCGAACTAGGAGCTCCTTCTGACTACCATTTGAACAGCCCTTTGACTCGATGAGTAAGCTGGTACCTGCGATTGACTTTCGAGTGCTGCCTTAGAAGCTTGCAAATCACGACTAAAACATAGAAATAGGCCTAATTAGAAGGAGCATGGATGAATAACTGAATGAAAAATAGGTGTCAGTTTTCCTGGGGGCAAGTTGACTTATTGCGCCCCTTTAGGAATCTACTTCTCAACTACTACTTCTTATTTTTTAAGCGATATGTCTTTGCGCTAGGGAATCTAATCCTATTAAAAAAATTATAAAAACACGAAACTGAGAAATATACACTAACTGGCTCTATGAAAACACCCATGCATGTTCTTAATTTCCTGCCTTGCATTTTTCAACTTCTTGCTACAAAAAAATGTTAGCCGTGAACATCGTGTTTTGCCACTCGTGCAAAACTTTTTACGTGCCTATGCCTGAATATAGCGACATACCATTGAAATCACATAATAATTATAGAAGATCGACAATTCACCGTATACCATAGACTCGCCACACTTATATTGAAAGCATTACTCAACAGAGACATTACGATTCATTGCAAGCCCATATTACGCATTAGGTTTGGCCGCAAGGCACAACGTAGCATATGATGCTTTTTAGACTTAATATGTGGGCACCATACCAGACACCATACCAGACACCATACCAGATACATACTGGTATCCTTAATGCTACATGCATGTTCTGCGTGCATGTTATAATTGAATCCGTGTGTATAATCACTCGGGTCCATGATCTCGGTGATATATGACCAGTACATTTTTGGATTAACCTCGAAAAGTATAACGTTTGTTTGGCGAACTACAGTTTTGAATGTCGAGTGCATGATTATGAACGGTTCTCATCACTATACTTAACTTAATTTAATTTACTTTAAAAAGATTAAGTAGATTTTGTTTTGATTAGTAGGCCTTTACATTTCGTTTTGATTAACACAGGCCTACATTTTGTTTTGATTAGTATACATTTTGTTTTGATTAGTATGCATTTTGTTGATTAGTAGCCTATACATTTTTTGATTAGTAAACATTTCGTTGTTCCAGTTGTTCTCTGTTTGCCTGACGAGTTGAGTGGATCAGGATGAGATTTTATATAAGATGTCGAACTTTAAAACCTGAGTTGTAGGTAATTGACAGGAAGTGTTTTCAATGACATTAAAATGCATTACCGGTGCTATTCAATGCCTTTTAGCCGCATTAGACTTCTCGAGTCCCGTTTTTTAGTCGAGAAACGCATTTTCTAATGCGACAAATAATTGCATCGACTGTCGTTTTGGTAAAAGTCGTCGTCCGCTGAAGAAAGACATTTATGTAGCGCCGGATGTTGTTATGCGTTTCCTCCTATTTCCGCGAGTCCATTTTTCTTTCCTATATACCAATAATTGGTAACGCAAGAGCAGCTCTCTCGAATTTTCCGAGGTGTATCGACCCTGTAGAAAAACATAGACAGGCGACTGCGGCCTCTGCTGCTCCCGATGCTGCTGCTGCTGCTGCTTCTGCTGCTGTTACTGCTGCTGTTACTGCTGCAGTGGCTGCCACCTGTAATAATGCGGTTTCATATCGGCTGACTTGGCTGCAATGATGACCTGGATTTGCTGCAGTTGTCTACTTTATTTCCAGGGCAAGAAGACGAAGAAGAGGAAGGAGAGAAAGAAGAAGACGAAGAAGTGGAAGAAGAGGAAGAGGAGGAGGAAGAAGAAGAGGAAGAGAAAGAAGAAGAGGAAGAAGAGGAAGAGGAAGAGGAAGAAGAAGAGGAGGCAGAGTGGCTTTTATGATGGAGCTGTCGAATATCCAATTCAACGACGGCAACATGTCTCGTCTGTTCAACTCGAGGATCAACTTCAGCGCCTACTGCGCCAAGGAGCACGGTCACGTCGTCATGGAAACGTGGTCGGACAACCGTCTGCTCGACATCTACGACCGCTGCATCTTCGTCGTCGACGTCTTCGTCGTCAGCTTCTTCTGCCTCTTCGGTTTCCTAGGCAACGGGCTGTCGATCGCCGTCCTCAGGCGTGACCGTGACAAGAAGAACGCCACGAACTGGCTGCTACAGGCGCTCGCCGTTCTAGACACGCTCTACCTGGTCACCTGTCTCTTCATCCAGCCGCTGAAGACCCTCTGCCACCTGACGAACTGGCTGCGTGACCTCAAGGCCGCCTTCCCCTACATGGAGGTCTACATCTGGACCGCAGCGTCCGTTGCCCAGACGGCCACCATCTGGATGCTTGTCCTCGTCACCAGCGACCGATTCGCTGCCGTCTGTCAGCCCCTCAAGACCGACCTTCGCAGCATCCATCGAGCCCGTGTGGCCGTCGCCGTGATGGTGGTCGCCGCCGTCCTCTACAACCTCCCGCTGTTCTTCGAACGGGAGGTCATCCTTCGCCGGTGTCGCAACGACAGCTACTGGGAGGCGGTGAACACGGCGCTGCGCAACAACTACCACTACTACCTCGTCTACAAGACGATCCTCTTCTTCGTCTTTCGGACGATCGGTCCCCTCACCATCCTCATGGTACTCAACCTCCGTCTCATCTCGGCGCTGCGCGTCGTTCGCCAGCGCCGCAAGACCCTGCAGAAGCGCCGCGGAGCGGGTAAGAACCGCGAGAACATCACCCTCATGCTCGTCGTCGTCGTCAGCGCTTTCATCGTCTGCGAGATCCCGGACCTGGCCCTTCGCGTCACCGTGACGTTGATGGAACTCTTTCCGGACGAGGAGCTCGTCGATCGCTACCACAAGGTCATCCAGCTGGTCAACTCGCTGACCAACATGCTGCTGACCTTGAACTCGTCCTTCAACTTCGTCATCTACTGTCTGGTGGGGAAGAAGTTCCGCGGCATCCTCCAGCAGATGTTGTGCCTGTGCGCCATGTCGTCGAAGCAGCAGCAGCAGCAGGGTCGAGGAGGAGGAGGCGGAGTAGGAGGAGGTCAACAGACCGTATCCGAAACGGAACCACTGACCAACTACCGTCTCAACGCAAACAACCTCAACACAATCGTAACTACGAACTTGTAGACTGCAGGCAGCGACTTATGAGAGAAATCAGCCAAGCGTGCAATTCCTATGATGACGAGAAAGAGAGGATTACTCACAGGCACCCGATGTGTAAACAACTAAGTGTCTGAGAGTACCAGCCATGGCAGGAGGGAGCCGCCGAGTTGAGACCCCAACGGAACTCGTCTGCGTGACAGCATGAGCAACTGTCTGCGCCGAAGACAGTTCCAAGTGTGGACTCCGGGAGTTCTTCAATTGACTGCTAAGATATTTTCATTTCGATTCTATTGCCTTTTGAATTAACTTGAAACATATTGTGTGCTTGAGTCAGACTATATTCTGGAAGTACACAAGTATTTTCTGTATATTCGCTGTTTTTCGTATCATCTTGACGTTCACTATCACTTTTTCACATAACTTTTGCCAATGGACTTGTAATTGTGACCAATGATATTCAGTTCTGGTACGTCTTTAATACGTAATGTATTCACCACCATTATACTTAACCGTATACGTAATAAAATAATTATATAGTACCCATAGTGACCTCAAAGAGCTGGAAATTACGGTGCATGCGTATTTTTTTACTATATAGTCGGATATTATTGTTTCGCGTCAGCAGGCGAGGAAAAAACTGGGTAAAACAATATACAGGTGTATAGCCTATAGGCAGAAGATTGTTCAATGGAATAGAATTATCTAAAAGAAGACTATAGTTTTAACAGTCTCACCTTAACACGAGAGGAAGAAAGTTTTAATGATGATAATTCCAATAACAATAATAATAATAATAATAATAATAATAATAATAATAATAATAATAATAATAATGATAATAATAATAATAATAATAATAATAAATAATAATAATAATAAATAATAAAAATAAATAAATAAATTTAAAAATAAATAAATAAAAAATAATAGATCCAGCGATTCAATGCGGTTGCATTCCGCGGTGCCTTTCCAGCGCAGGATCTCTACGACGATTAGGTGCCGTTCCAGATGTTTTTATTCTGTTCTTAATTAATATTTAAGTCCCTGAGGGATCCTAAATACCTCAGGGCCAAAAAAAATAATAAAATAATAATAATTTTAAAAATAATAATAATAATTATTATTATTATTATAAAACAAATAAACGATAATAATGGTAACAATGACTCATTAATAAATACTTGAAATGTCCCTCATACTGATTAACTATTTGAAATTAGATTACATAAACTATGGCACACTAAACCGTTTTAAATGTTTGAAACATTGTAATGTATGTCAGAAAGATACATTAATCTATTGTTGCCACAATATCCACGTAATTCTTGTTGTTGAGGATAATCTATTTTTTATTTGAAAGTTTGCTTTGCACGTTACATCAACTGACTTTCCAAGTTTGGTGCAAGTTAGTTAAGTACCGGTAGGCTATATGTAGATGCCAACTTTTAATTAGAAATAGAAGCTAAATAATATTAGAAAGATGAGTTCTGAGAGCTAATCTGTTTGCATAGAGACGTAACGTTTGGCATCTATAAATGGGAGTGTCCTCGTATAGAGGATTTTTCTCAATCTGTTCTGCCGTTGCTGCGCTAAGTAGTAGCCGTTTAACAGGACCAGAGTTTAGTGCTCGTTAGCAGAAGGACCAGGACCATGGCATCTGGCTGTCAGAGTCCTTGTCTTATAACCAAACGTCTACTTCTCTGCAAATTAACACAGCCTCGTAGAGGAGGAACTTTACGCTGTCGGAATAGTTAATCAGCAGGCAGGAATGCAATATTACTGCGCACATCAATATGAAGCCTATATATATATATATATATATGACAGGCTTAAATAAGCGGATATGATGGATCTGTGCAATAATTTGTTTACACGGAATGGAAAGCCTGAATGATTATTATTAGACTATAGATGTGGAGAAGTGAAGAAGAAGAAGATGGTGGATTGGTGGTGGGTGGATGAGTTCCAGGGTCAAAATCCGTCAGTAAAATTAAATGAGTCTAGCGCTGTTTACAACAAGTTGCATTCTTCTATTATAGTTATTTGCTCCCTCATTGATTGACTCTGATTGATACGTTTTTAATGATTCTAGCATTATTCAGTTTAACCAGCACTTTTGCCAGGCAGTAAGAAATCTAAAGTAAGTGTTCACATGCATACAAACATACATGAATGCACACATACATGCATCATACGCGTGGACGGACAAAATGTCCCCGGACAAAATGTCCCGGACAAAATGTCCCGGACAAAATGTCCCTGGACAAAATGTCCCCGGACAAAAAGTCCCCGGACAAAATGTCCCCGGATAAAATGTCCCCGGACAAAATGTCCCCGGACAAAAAGTCCCCGGACAAAAAGTCCCCGGACAAAATGTCCCCGGACAAAATGTCCCCGGACAAAATGTCCCGGACAAAATGTCCCGGACAAAATGTCCCGGACAAAAATGTCCCGGACAAAATGTCCCGGATAAAATGTCCCGGACAAAATGTCCCCGGACAAAAAGTCCCTGACAGAAAGCCGCCGGGCAAAAGTGATGTCCCTACACTGCCTAAACCCAGCGCATCCATGGGCGCCTAGCAATAGGCACACCTACATGTACATTGAGAAAAAGAGTCCTTATGTCAGAGAACCACCTTCTCTAAATGCACGAAAACGAGTGATTTTGAATATAATAGATTAATAGAACATTCTTAGCAAATCAACCAACTGCAAGCTGCATTTGGCTCACTCTTTTAAAAGAATTCCGATTCTTGCGTCAGAAATGTACAAATTTGCCAAGGGGTTCAGCTATTTTTCATAGCATCTGTGTTTGTCCTACATATAGGCAGCCTTGAAGGTGTGTGTCCGGATCTCTCATTATTTTGATAGTTTAAAAATTATCCTTATTATAAGTTTTTTGGTGAGACAATCGATCCGTCGAGAAATTATTTCTCGATCGTTAGCGCGAGGACGTAGCCTAACTATGCAGTGGCATGACAACCTTAGGCCACTGGACACTCGAAAGGCTTGGGCCCATTTAAACATTAACTACACCACACTACAATGCTGAAAGACTGTTCTCTATAGCAGTGGTTGGGTCGGGAGCGCTTCTGAATAGAAACGCTTGAAGAGGCGCTATAAAAATGTCTGAAATGAACGAATGAATACACTAATATACACAAGGCCTAATATATGGAGTCCATATGTTAGGCTACATCCTTCTGCATGTGATGTGGCACATCTGAGCAACAAATTAGATCTAACCTACATTTACATCAGTGATGACGGGGTTAACATAGGGAAATTGTTATATTTCTACAGTTGCGTTTCGGAGTAGGCCTACACCTATAAATGTGGAGACCCCCTGCAAAGTAGCATCTTAATGACATCTAGGCATACAGAGGCATTGTTTTGAAGGCCCCCGCATGTCTTATAATGGGCCCACCCTATTAGAAATTACAATGTTATGAACGCTGTGCTTGAGAAAGTAGGCTTACAAACTGTATGTACTAATACCTGAGTCAGTTTAAGTAGCGTTACTTATGCACAAAATCAATAATACTTGTATTAGGTTTGCTGAAGCTATAGGCTACCTAACTTTTCGCACTCAATCCGATTCCGATTTGAGACCTTCAGTTTGTAAGCTGTAAATACTTGAGTTTCAGAAATGAACAAACACAATAGGTAGGCCTATACTGAGCAGCTAAAATTAATTTGGAGACCCCTTCAACTTGAGGCCCGGTGGACCGTAGGGTTCGGAGGGCCATAGCGGCACTATCCCGACCATGGACTGGGCAAAAAAACTCGATTCTGCACAGACAGGCTATAGTTCGACCGGCTAAAAATGCCATTTCTGGGGACAACCCCTGAACGTCAAGTCTCAATTGAGTATCGCTTCGAAGTATCTTTGTTATTCAGTAGGCCTACTCACCCAATATTTGCCACTTCGTTGCGTCTTCTTAGGTCTCTTATTGGTTCGTTGTCTTTGTTCCCAGCGTCAAGACCATCACACAATCCTTATCATTTGCCTGCATAGGTCCCTCCCTATGGAATGGACTACCGTCTACCCCACTTCCATCACTTCGATCTGTCATCCTCTCTATTTTTGTCTTTCGTCATCTTTCTCTCGTCTTAACACCTGCCTATTCTCTAGGTATTGCATGCACTGGCAGCGCTTCTGAAAGGCCCTGGCTGCTATTATAAAGCGATGAACATAATGGTCAGATACAATGCATTCGATTTTGTTCACAAGGGCAAGACCACCAAGCATCTCCTTTGAGATGGTGGATTCAGATGTCTTCAATTAGCAGTAGAGCTCTGCACTGGCAACAGTGACTGGGCGACCGATATATGGGGTGTGGCCTATAGGCATCTACAATGGGAATGGGATTGCTGCCAGAAATGGCATTACCGCAGAAGAATTTGAGAAAATTAGAGAATTTACTGCTGTTTAGATTGTTGTATTACATGAACTGCTATAATAAACCGCGATATTATTTGCTATTATATGATTATAAAATAATTATTTATTATTGTAATATATAATTTCTATGATGTTATCATATTACAGCGAGTACAATTTTAATCTTTGTACGCACACTATTTCTGCACAACTAAATGGTCTCTCCAAAGTGCTATCTTTCAAACTTCAAAGTGTGAACATTCAAAAAAAATTCCTTGCGCAATTAGTAAAACAGCATCATTGCTACATGGAATACCACTTTTGATAGTTCTTACTTGGTCTGTGTATTATTTGTTACAATATCTGCTGATTGTCTTGTGCAACAAGGATAAGCTGATTCCAGTGCTACAATTTACCCCACAAAGTAAACTTATATAATTATACCCTTGTCTACAGTTATTTGTTATAATAGTCCAGCAGCAGCGAAACTGAGTTACTGAACTTGATACATAAAGAAATTATTATATTAATTATATTTATTGAAATGTTAAACCACTGTTGCCAGGTTCAAGGTTATTATTTTTTAATAGATCTATTAGTATCTTCAGTGTCAAAATAAACATTCTATAAGTGAAACTTATTAGATTTATTCAATAGGTGCTCGCTTGTTGTTATTTTGTTGTTGTTGTAGTAGTACATTATAGTAAATCTAATAGGTTGGTTTTGAGGGAGTAATTCAAAGGTCCACAGGAAGGGTCGAAGGCAAATAGGCTACAATATTCACTACTGCACCACAAGTCCAGTGACTTAAGTCACACGATATGTGACATAAGTTAAGCAGGAGTGAAAGGTATTTCCAGAATGAGCAGTTATAAATATTGTTTTGCCTTGCAATTATTAATTCAGTCAAATTCAATTACTTTATTGATCCAAAAAAGCAAAGCAACTTGAAAATAAGGACATGCACGTAAAACTGCGACTTTCTTTCAGAAACTTTTTGTCCGGGACATTTTGTCCGGGACATTTTGTCCGGAACATTTTATCCGGGACATTTTATCCGGGACATTTTTGTCCGGGACATTTTGTCCGGAACATTTTGTCCGGGACATTTTGTCCGGGGACATTTTGTCCGGGGACTTTTTGTCCGGGGACTTTTTGTCCGGGGACATTTTGTCCGGGGACATTTTGTCCGGGGACATTTTATCCGGGGACATTTTGTCCGGGGACTTTTTGTCCGGGGACATTTTGTCCAGGGACATTTTGTCCGGGACATTTTGTCCGGGACATTTTGTCCGGGGACATTTTGTCCTAGCACCATAATACGTACATGCATACTAACAAACATTCACGCAAGGTCGCTTTAAATGCTTTGTCTTTGTCTTAGTCTGACCTTGTAGCTTCTCTGGCACCTGATGTATATAATTACAGGACATTGTTAGCGACAAGATTGCTTAAGATATATTATTTTTTATTGTGTCTGCACTGATTTCAACACTGTAGGCGATTTTCCAGAGTGGTATTTTTTATGTGGTAGCGTTCTCGAGCGACGCATTATGGAGTGCACTGCGCAGGCGTCAAGCTACTCTGCGAGACAGCCTACGCTATTTCGCTGCCCTTTTAGCCTCATTAGCGCAACGTTGTAAGCTTGCAACGTATCTCATAAAACACCCACACAGCACTATAATGTGGATTCTGGCATGGACAGAACCTTCTATCAGAGTGGTAAATGCAGTTTTTGAGAAAATTAGAAAAAATCAGAAGTCTCACTGCTTTGGTACACGGAAAGCTAATTCCGAGTTCTTTCCCAGCGCCGACATTTATAGGAACGAGCAGACATGAACACTGAAAATCTTGAACTGAATTCTCTTTTTATGGAATCGGTGGCACATTGATTGCAAGGAGAAAGCGCTCTTTTGCAATCATTCAGGCAGGGCAGACGTCAATCGAAACGCAACTAAAGCCGCAATGCATTGCAGCCGGTCTGAATCTCTTTTATAAGCAGCGATAATATCGTCTGCGTCAGAGAACTGCAGCGTTAATAGACCGGGAGCAGACAGTTAGACAACGCGTGGATCGTCAGGTGGAGACGACGGGAAAGGTGGCGTCAAGGGAGAGTTGGATGGACGACACCTGATCGCAGCAGGACTCGTATCATGAGACGACCGACGACTGCAGCAGTGAAGCAGACGACGGCGGGAGACGGATGAATGCGTTGAATGGTCAACGAAGAAACGACCGATCAACGGCAGCATCATGCAGCATCGGACGACAGCATCGGACGACGACCACAGCGAAGAAGAAGTCGTCGGCCTTAGAAGTTGATCGTCGTCGTCGTCGTCGTCGGTAATTACGTCTCAAGCTCATGTCTACTACGTACATGCAGGTGCACTGAAAGCATTAGACAGAGTAGGAAACGATTCATTTCATTCCAGGTATACAGTGCACACTATAGCCCACTGCTAAAAAGCTTCAAGACATTAAGGACTATCCATTATTTACTTCCAGAAAGAAACAATACTGTCTCGATTTATAAATGCTGTACCGGTACACTGCAGGCCTTCTCCACGTATAAAACAGCGTCCAACGGCTATAGGCCTTCCAGACATATACCACATCTTGGCCTTTACCACGTATAAACTGGTTTGGCATTTACCGCGTATACAACGGCTTGGCCTTCTCTGCTTATATACAACGGAGTAACCTTCTCTGCATATACAACGGCTTGGCCTTCTCTGCTTATATACAACGGAGTAACCTTCTCTGCATATACAACGGCTTGGCTTTCATATGCAACGGCTTGGGTTTCTTTGCGTATATACAACGGAGTAACCTTCTCTGCATATTATACAACGGCTTGGCTTTCTCTGCGCATATACAACGGCTTGGACTTTTATGCTTATACAACTGCTTGTCCTTCTCTGCGTATATACAACGACTTGGCCTTCTCTGCGTATGCAATGGCATGGCCTTATATGCTTATACAACAGTTTGGCTTTCTCTGCGTTTGCAACGGTTTGTCCTGTGTCTTGCTCCTTTGTCGCATCAGCGTCTGATTATAGTATTACGTGGGATAGGTCTATTCATCTGCTGGTAATGCCAGTGTATCGCGCGGTATACGATGAATTCTTTGATTGGATTAGGATCCATTCGATATATATATATATATATGTGTGTGTGTGTGTGTGTATGTGTGTGTGTGCTATACACACACGCACACACACACACACACAAGCACACACACGCACGCACACATACATACACACACACACAAACACACACATACACACACACAAACACAAACACACACACAAACACACACGGTCATCATTCCAGCTATGCGTTGTTCGCCTTTTGCCTGCAGAGGCAAATTACGACCAGGAATCTTCTTCTTTCTCTCCTACTTTCCAACCGCATTGCAGTGGACGAAAGCCACGTTTGTATCCCTGAGGCCATTCATTACCTCGCCAAGACGACTCCCTATCGCCGACTACATACCACATGTCGGTCTACCATATATTTCCGAAATTCATTTGACTTCATTTCTGTTAGACTACTTCTTCTTCTTCGTTATATGGTTTCTATTCCCATTATATTTTTCTGCTTCCTCGTATCCGCCAATGCTAAAATTCTGCAGTGGAAATGTTCTGCACTTGAAAGCTTTTATTGCGTAATAAGTCTATCTAACGTCTCGTGTGGTTTTGTTAGTTGTTACAGTTACACTGTTGTGCAATATTATGTAGGCTACAAATATGTTGATCGGACGACGAAGATGTTCCAGGTTAATGATTCTATTCGATGTCTTGCATTTACGATCATCTTTTTTGCATGCAGAACTTATAATTAGGCCTTGATTTGTTTTGACTTAGGCTATAGATATAAGAGATGATTTCTTCAATCGTTGCTTTGCATCTCACATGTCAACCTATAGTTTCGCTTGTAGTTTGAAAGATATTTTCAACATAGCCATTTTTCAACCCATGCCTTTCTTTATTATATCTGCCTACCTACCTTTCTTTCCTTCTCTTCTCTCTGTCAGTTCGACTCTCCTATCTTCATCTGATGCTGGCAATCCTTCTCTCTGTTCGCTCTCTGAATCGTATTAGCCTATACTCTCCTCTATCTCTGTTCACAACAATCTTACAAGCGCATCTAATAAAAAGCTACTTAATTTTCCATGACACAATTCGCTGATCAGAGCAGACAACGCTGTTAGTTCATTTGGTCCTTAAAACAACAGTCACTGCTGTGTATATCCGACCTGTCAGTTGGTTAGATTAGGTTGAAGAAAGAAACTATAAGACTAGGCATATAGGCATACGATGGCCGAGCCCAATAAGGTTTGGGCCTATACTATTAAGGAGCAACAATCAGAAGGGCGAAATCGGTATGGCGCAATCAAGATGGCGAAAATGAAGAAAACGAATGTTCAATAAGGCACAACATGTAACATGTAATGAGGCAATGAAGCAATAAGACACAACATGTTACATGTAGGCCTGATGAGAAAAGAAGAGGATAGTTGTGTCAAAAGAATCATGCAAGCGGAGTTATATGGACGGCGCAGCCGGGGACGACCAAAGAAAAGATGGGAGAACGTGATAAAACAAGACCTGAAGCTGTTCAAACAGAAGAAAGAAGATACTTTAAGCATGTGGAGGAGAAGGATCCGAGTGGCTGACCCCTCGTCAGAGTGATCAATTCTAGCCTGAAGGGAAAGAAGCTCAAAAAGGCACAACAGAAGAGAATTCTACTAGGCCTACTTTCATCTTAAAATTCTTAATGCCTGCCAATGGGATCGAGTAACCCACGAGAATAAGTGCAAGCTTTGTGCTGGTGTGGTTTAAAGTGTCGATCGCAAGCGACACCAAAATTGATATTTATTGCTCTAGAATTGGAAAATTAGCTTTGGAGCCAGGATTGTTTTCTCAATTTATGGCTGTCTTGTTTAGGCAGTCTTTAAATTGTAGAGTAGACTGTTATAAGCCGTCCCCTATTAGGCTAGACCGTTAGAGTTAGCATCAGCCGGTCGGAGCTAAACCAGAGGGCCGCAGCATGCAGTCTTATATAGCAGTAGCATATTATTTACAGTGTCGATTACAGTACGTAGGCGTACAACCTTTAACATTTCATATGAATTGACAACATGACTTTCATTAGGCTTACAAGTTACAACTTTTGTAGGTTACAAACTATACGTTGTTCTGTCATTATACAAAGAACTGGCGCTTCCAAGGTCCAAGTTGACAATTTCTTTCCCTTCTTGTCAGAAACCGGGACAATTTAGTCTTTTACACTTTTCATCGGGACACCGGGGAACATCACAAGGCAGAACACCCGACCGACTGGCTGACTGAGCCCAACCCAACCTTTGGTTCCTATTGTGCGGTCTCTTATATAGTGACTCCCTTAGCTTCTTGTCCTATATCGTGTATTAACCCAATTGGTCACTAGCAACATTCCTAATCCGTTGCTAAGCAACCAAGTTGTTCTTACACTCTCTGCCTCTACTCGGCCTGTAGTCAGTCTGCTCTCTGTCACTGTCTCTCTCTCTCTCTCTCTCTCATTCTCTTTCCCTCTCTCTCTCTCTCTTCCTTGTGCTTAACTGGTTTGTTCTGTTCTGTCTAACTGCCTTACTTTCTCTCTCTCTGTCTCTCTCTCTTTCTCTGTATCTGTCTATCTCTGTCTTATAGGCCTACACCCTCGCCAATCTTGTGTGCTATGTCCTCCACTACACATGTATGTATGCATGTATGCATGCATGTATGTATGCATGCATGTATGTATGTATGTATGTATGTATACTATGTATCTATGTATCATGTATCTATGTATGTATGTATGTATGTATGTACGTATGTATGTATGTATCTATGTATGTATGTATGCATGTATGTATGCATGCATGCATGCATGTATGTATGTATGTACGTACGTACGTACGTACGTATGTACGCACGCACGCACGCACGCATGTATGTATGTATGTATGTATGTATGTATGTATGTATGTATGTATGTATGTATGTATGTATGTATGTATGTATGTATGTATGTATGTATGTATGTATGTATGTATGTATGTATGTATGTATGTATGTATGTATGTATGTATGTATGTATGTATATATGCAAGAGTAGTTCCTATGAACATAAAAAACTGATGCTTTCTTTATCTCCCGCCCAACCTTCTAAGTGCTGCTCCAGTAGAAATGTATTCGTGGAAAATTTGGATTAAGTCTACAAGCTATAAAGTATGCTTAATGCACTTATTTATTGACTCAACGTGAATGACGTTGATATGCATGCATGTGCTCTGAGAATGCTTCTTCAGTGCGCGATTCCTACTGGTTAGAAATTTTGCCTATACAGACATTTGGCATAATAGCATTAGCTCAATAAAGCAACACGAGTGACTGACATATTATGTCAACTTTCAATCATTCGATGTAGCCTATACCATATAATGCTGCTTTTTAGCTTCATTTTTGCACTTACCTACTTTGAACTTTTTCATGCTTTTAACTTTCCAAAAGGAAACACCTGCAGTGATAAGACGGGCGTTGAAATGAAAACATGTAGCATTATCGT
Source organism: Lumbricus terrestris (assembly GCA_949752735.1). Taxonomy (NCBI): domain Eukaryota; kingdom Metazoa; phylum Annelida; class Clitellata; order Crassiclitellata; family Lumbricidae; genus Lumbricus; species Lumbricus terrestris. Next base: position 36,021,022 of record OX457039.1, read on the forward strand.
ATAGATGGCCGTTTTAAATCAACTTCTTCTCATGTATAACTTTGTGCATCGTTTGCCAGCGCTGAAGAAGCCTCTCGTGAGTAAGTCGAAATTCTTTTGATTCAGACGATGGCAAAACAAATCTTGCCGTCGGCGCACAAACAAGAAAAGAAATAAATAATAATAAACAACTCGAGGAGCACTCTCTCAGTCCTTTCATCATTCGAACATCGCACAAGAGAGCAGTGAACATCAAGCCGTTCATATATAATTTACCACTATAATTTAAAAATTCATATCATGTCTATTTAGGCTACGTGCATATAATTATGTTTGTTTATATATGATACTATAGATGTGTTACACGGCGTTGCCCGAGAAATTTAGGGTTTTCAACACTACTCCTCTGGGATATCCCGCGTTGACCGCTAAATTTCGGGTTTTCGGTAACCCTCCACCCCACCCCGCTTCCCGAAAAAGCCAAACATAAACCGTCCCTGAGGGGCGGGTGTGTGTGCTGACTGTGACCTAATACAATTATTGCAGGTCGTCTGTTCTGCTAGTATATAGTTAATATTTCTGTGATCTGGGTTTTTGTTAATTTTAAACTGTAACCGGTTTCGGTTTGTCAAGCGGTTTGCTACGGAAACTATTATTGGACGTGAATGACGACTACTCATGCGGACTGTTGCCTATTTTACTAAAAAGGGCAAGATGGCTGCTGTAAGGATTAAAACGCTAGTAACTCTGGTTTTAAAGTGAATTAAAAGCTGAAAATAGTTGCGTTGACCTTATAATTTGGGTAAGAATCAATTGCCAAAAATTTGTTAAACCGACGCTCTGCCATTTCCGAGCTGTCTCTGGGACGAAGAGTCAAAATACATCCGGACACACAAACAGAGGGGCAAACTTTCGGACTTATAATATAAGATAGCAGCTCATGCGTCTAACAATGAAGAGTTCAGAATTCATCGGTCATGCTATCGGCATTACCTTCAACTGCGTCGATTAAAAGAGTGAAGGATCACGAGTTCAACTCAGAGAAACCATATAGCTAACCAACTGGGAAGGGAAGTTAGCAAAGTATTAAACGACGTACGATCAGCCTTGATATGAAGCAACACTTTGTGAGTTCCGAAGTCGATTCTGCATGGAACTGGCCTGCAGGCAATGCCATGGATGCAGTGAAAAAGATCGAATCAGGAATCTAAGTTTTGATGCAAAAATCAGTAATACTGGAGTTGACAATAATTGCGCGTGTGCTCTGTGTCGTGCATGGGAAGCCATTTGAG
>OX457039.1:36027292-36052292 GCA_949752735.1 Lumbricus terrestris
GCGCTTTGCGTTACCAAAGAGAATATACAGAATATTTACATGCCCACATATACATATAGTATATATATATGGTATGTATAATATCTGCACGTTTTTATGTCAATATTTCTAACAACAATATATGAAATATATGTCCAGGAATAATGCAATAATTTATTTATTGGAAAGTCATTCCTTCTAACGATGTTCCAGGGTGCACATGGCCATGGTCGTGAACGAGGCCGTAACCCACGAGTCAAAGCCTTGAGTCTGGAACATATAGACCAAGGTCATTGCCGCCACAGCGAGGTCAAAGGTGCAGCCAACTTGCATGTCATGTACATTTAATCGCCGAGGGTATACGTTACTCAAGATAGAATGTCAGCGGTACTTCCCCTAATCCCCTATGTCCACTATCAGATGAAATCCAGAGTATCTCATGAGCAATGGTGATTAGAGGAATAGGCCTACCTAACTCAGCACACCACACTTTACGGCTGAAACTAATCTGGTATAGGTATAGTTATTAGTCTTTAAATTACTATGAAGCCCATTGTTTTTAAAGATGAAATTCATCGCTGCCTTAGTTAATCGTGAACACGTCCATCATCATTGTCGATGTAATGACAACCATCTCTTGTTGTGGTAGCAGTTCATGACATTGGTCACGCGCAAGCTGAAAGACATCGACTGTAATGACTAAATACTGATTAACTATGCAGCCTCCTTGGACCTTGGTTCGTCTCAACCCTCCTTCCATTCTCAACAGAGACAGGTATACATGTGAACTATATATAACCGCAGCTCTCTATAAGCTGCTGCAAGGTCATTAATTGGGTGCACCCATCTGCGAGGAATTTGACTGCAGCAGAGGCTGAAGATGCCAACGAGTAAGATACAGAGACGACGACAGCAGCCATCAGACTCTTCTTCGGATGTGAGAATTTGTCTAAATAAATTATTCCTATTCCACTCCCAAGGCTTTCCAGTGATCTACACGCATTCCCTATAGACGTTCCTGCTAAACTGCAGCGTTCTAAATGTCACGACGCCGTCTTCTTAGATCTGATGCAACTTTGACCATCAGTATAATTATAAGGAGCAGAGATTTTAATTGCTTACTGAATGCTGTAACCTATAGGTAGAAACTGAAGAACAGTCCCTTAATTAAGCTAGATACGAGTCAGCCATAGTATGAAGTGCTAGCGACTCCATTTTCTTAGCCTCGGCTTATGATGGCAGGTTGGCCAGCCCTCTCCCTCACCGTCTCATCTTCCCAATGACAGTAAACAGCCGGTGTACTCATCATGTTTAGCTATAAAATAGGAGCAATGTATAAAGGTGGAGCAGAAATCACACAAATTTCTGCCCTGGTGCAGATTTTAACTCCCGACCTCTCGCTTGGCAGTCCAGCACGTTAACCACTAGACCACTGTGCATTCCTATATATATATATATATATATATATATATATATATATATATATATATATATATATATATATATATATATGCATACATATAATGCATGGAGATCAGCGGACTCGAGTTCGGTTCCCGAAGCTCACGTATTACAGGCGTGCGTTGTAGGCTGCTTTTAGCGCCTTGCAATGCAGACTGTCTGTTACTAGTTAAGATTATTTGTGATCTGCGTTCTTGTGAATTGTTTCAATTGCATGACTGGACGCTGCAACCGGATTGTTCAATAAAGGAAATTGTTATTCTTGACTGGTATAGAGTAAAGGGCTCTTATAAAGGATGCCCACGCTATGGAGTGACGGTGTGTTCAAAGATTCCCAAATTGCATTATAATTCTATGCATGGCAATTGGGTGCTCAATGCTCATCTCGCTCAGCTCGTATATCCACCGTTACTTCTGCTTCTTGTAACCATGATCCGTTGTTTTTCACCCTAGCTTTTGGACTCTGACCTTTTTTATTGCGATTTAACTCTTTAGCGACGTCTACTGATGTCTTAGACATAATTTATTACTGTAACGGACAATTTCCGGTCGAGCTAACCGTCTGCGCAACTAACCGCATAATTCATACTGTCAGGCTATACTGATAGCTATAGGCGCTTTGCAATCGTGTCACGGTGGACCATTAGTTAGAGCGGTCGACCTGTTACGCGAAGAGAACGAGATAGAGTCTCGTCCAATGCAATTCCTGATGTACAGCGACCTTGAGCAATTCCTTCAATCACAATTACTCTGACGTGTCATCGGTGTTTTGCAGCAAGGTCGCATGCACTTATGACCTTTAGAAGTAGGACGATATCAAATAGATCCGTATCGTATTGCACAGAATTCATTATATTATATCATTAGTTTGGATCGGATTAATCATCCAATGCTGACAGCTGCAAAGGCTGTAAAGAGCCAACGTATCGAGTTTGTCCCTGGCAATTATTAATTCTGGCAGTTTCCGGCCAAGCCGTATAGTCATACTGCCCACGTAACTCATGGCCAGATAATATGTGGGAACTCATAACATTATGAAGATAACCGCATAGATGACCATATAGAGATGGCAGTCTGGAGTAGCCAAAGGTGCATCGATAGTCCATATCCATCCTCCGCATCCATCCTCCGCATCCATCATCCGCATCCATCTCTCTGATCCATCCTCCGCATCCATCCTCCGCATCCATCCTCCTCATCCATCTTCCTCATCCATCCTCCTCATCCATCTTCCTCATCCATCTTCCTCGTCCATCCTCCGCATCCATCCTCTGCATCCATCCTCCGCATCCATCCTCCGCATCTATCTGTCTGATCCATCCTCCTCATCCATCTTCCTCATCCATCCTCCGCATCCATCCTCCGCATCCATCCTCCGCATCCATCTGTCTGATCCATCCTCCTCATCCATCTTCCTCATCCATCCTCCGCATCCATCCTCCGCATCCATCCTCCGCATCCATCCTCCGCATCCATCTCTCTGATCCATCCTCCGCATCCATCCTCCGCAACCATCCTCCGCATCCATCTTCCTCATCCATCCTCCGCATCCATCCTCCTCATCCATCCTCCGCATCCATCCTCCTCATCCATCCTCCGCATCCATCCTCCGCATCCATCCTCCGCATCCATCCTCCGCAACCCATCTTCCTCATCCATCCTCCGCATCCATCCTCCGCATCCATCCTCCGCATCCATCTCTCTGATCCATCCTCCGCATCCATCCTCCGAAACCATCCTCCGCATCCATCTTCCTCATCCATCCTCCGCATCCATCCTCCTCATCCATCCTCCGCATCCATCCTCCTCAGGATGGATGAGGAGGATGGATGAGGAGGATGGTTGCGGAGGATGGATGCGGAGGATGGATGAGGAGGATGGATGCGGAGGATGGATGCGGAGGATGGAAGCGGAGGATGGATGCGGAGGATGGATGCGGAAGATGGATGCGGAGGACGGATGCGGAGGATGGATGTGGAGGATGGATGATGAGGACGGATGCGTAGAATGGATGAGGAAGATGGGTTGCGGAGGATGGATGCGGAGGATGGATGCGGAGGTGTAGGAATATTAGTAGAATGAGATACGAAAAGTGCCAAACAATCCGTCAAAAGCTCTTTCCGAAATCCAAGATGGCGTACAAAATGGCCGCCATTTCCAATGGTCATTAGTCATCACCTGGAAAAAGCTCGTGACAAGCTGAAATTTTCAGGATAGGTGTAGGAGTGTGAGTAGAATAACATACCGAAAGTGCCAAGCAATCCTTCAGGAGCTCTTTGTGGAAACCAAGATGGCGTCCAAGATGGCCGTCTTTTTAAAAGGTAATTAATTATCACCTGGAAAATGCTCGTAACAAGCTGAAATTTTCAGGATAGGTGAAGGAATATGAATAGAATAACATATCAAAAGCACCAAACAATCCATCAGAGACTCTCTATGAAAACCAAGATGGCGTCTAAGATGGCCGTCTTTTTAAAATGTAATTAATTATCACCTGGAAAGTGCTCATAACAAGCTGAAATTTTCAGAATAGGTGTAGGAATATTAGTAGAATGAGATACGAAAAGTGCCAAACAGTCCGTCAAAAGCTCTTTCCGAAATCCAAGATGGCGTACAAAATGGCCGCCATTTCCAAAGGTCATTAGTCATCACCTGGAAAAAGCTCGTAACAAGCTGAAATTTTCAGGATAGGTGTAGGAGTATGAGTAGAATAACATACCGAAAGTGCCAAGCAATCCTTCAGGAGCTCTTTGTGGAAACCAAGATGGCGTCCAAGATGGCCGTCTTTTTAAAAGGTAATTAATTATCACCTGGAAAATGCTCGTAACAAGCTGAAATTTTCAGGATAGGTGAAGGAATATGAATAGAATAACATATCAAAAGCACCAAACAATCCATCAGAGGCTATCTCTGAAAACCAAGATGGCGTCCAAAATGGCCGCCATTTTTAACTATTGTTATAGTTTTGCAACCACATAAGCTAGACTCACAATGGAAGTGACACGTACCCAGGCTCGGTGGACGAACATTAACCCCTGGACATAATTCCCGCACAATATCTCTCCCCGATAGGACATTATTCCCAGGGTATGATTGATTAACTCCTGGGTAAGGTATTATCTATAAAGATAATTACGGTATGCTAAGTCGTAGTCTATAATTGCATGTTGGACAAATATTAAAATGTATATTTCTATATTGTGACAAAAATACATACGAATATGTTAGACTGCTGCTTGTTTATTAATTACTTATTACAATAATCGTTCAAAGTTCGTCACAGCTGTTGATTACTGAAGATATAATTTCAGACGCGTACGACATTAAAAAGTCGCTAAGGTAAGACGAACACAACATTGACAGGTCCTAAATGTAAGCTAAACCTAAATGACTTTAACTATAATCTTATTGTTTAATAGCCAAGGATAGCAGAATGGAACTAGCAAATCTTGACTGTCTGATCAGTACTAGGCCTATCAGGTTTTTACCATCATGGTCTTACAAGGAATGACACAGTGAACAAAAGCATGACAGTTAAAAAAGCGTTATCAATTAAATGCAGAAATAAGCCAATTGCACATAGGGGGTTAACCCGAGTTATGTCCACCTGAAACTTTTCTACGCAAAATGGGAGGGTGGATAATGTCCAGAGGGTTAATGTTCATCCACCGAGCCTGGGTACGTGTCACTTCCATTGTGAGTCTAGCTTCTGCGGTTGCAAAACTATAACAATAGTTAAAAATGGCGGCCATTTTGGACGCCATCTTGGTTTTCAGAGAGAGCCTCTGATGGATTGTTTGGTGCTTTTGATATGTTATTCTACTCATATTCCTTCACCTATCTTGAAAATTTCAGCTTGTTACGAGCATTTTCCAGGTGATAATTAATTACCTTTTAAAAAGACGGCCATCTTGAACGCCATCTTGGTTTCCACAAAGAGCTCCTGAAGGATTGCTTGGCACTTTCGGTATGTTATTCTACGCATACTTCTACACATATTCTGAAAATTTCAGCTTGTTACGAGCTTTTTCCAGGTGATGACTAATAACCTTTGGAAATGGCGGCCATTTTGTACGCCATCTTGGATTTCGGAAAGAGCTTTTGACGGATTGTTTGGCACTTTTCGTATCTCATTCTACTAATATTCCTACACCTATCCTGAAAATTTCAGCTTGTTATGAGCTTTTTCAACATTTTGATTTGATGTTCCTGGAAAAATTCCAATGGGAAAAAACTGGAAAAAACTGGAAAAATTTTTCCCATTTTTTCAACTGGCACTATGTCACATTTTTCTTAGAATTTCTTCCTGAACTCAAAAATATCTTTCTTTTGCTTGTAGCACCAAAATGCAAAATAACGATGTTTTTGGCCGCTAAGAGCTCGGACTACAAGCTATCAACGATTTATCATCGACAGAATATTCGCAGTTACGGATGATAGCCAATAGTCGAACAGAAGTGTCTAGTAATCCAACTCATGTGACCCTGTGGAGTTTGCCATTTCCCACACAGGCCCATCTTAGTCATATACATAGGGGCGCTATATAAATTCTGATTTATTGATTGATATATATAATTAATTGATTATATATTTTATATAAATATATAATCAAAGCTTAGGTATCTAAGTTGGCGGATATGCTTAATACTGGACTGAATATTTTACTAAATGTTAGTTATTATGGAGCAAATTTTATCTGCTAAACTAAGGCCTGATTAAATAATCAGCGTACATGTAGCCAGCATCATAATTATGCAATAATATATTTTCAGACTGTTGGAGTTGATGTGATAAGCCATGATTGGTAGGATTTCATCTCAACCGATTTTTGAAGGCTGGAAGTTAAACGAGTGCAGCTGCCACGTCACTTCCTACCATTCTACCGTGTCGGCGTGTCCCTATTCCATGGTAATTCGGGATATACTATATTATGCCATATGAGCGAATTAATGCCTCACTGGTAGGTTACCAGTGGCAGCCTGTACGACCTGAAAGAGGAGCACAGCAGAACGATACGACGTGATGTGCTATCTAAACTCTTTTTACTTTTCTTTGACACGCAGTGCATAAAAGACAAGGACGACAAAGACACGCCATCTGTCAGACGGTCACAAAGACATAATACACCCGTGCGTTTTGGTATAGGCCTAATAGAGACGCACGGGTACACGAGGGCAGGCATGGAGACACACATATCTATATAGAGAGGGACATACACATAACTCAGAGATAAAACAAGCGAGTGTAGCAGACGCAGATCACTTAATACGAATGAATCGACCATTACAGCAGTAGCTGCCTTATATACACTTACCCATGTAGCCTACACGACACTCCTGTCGTCTAATACATCAATTACATTATTATCTATTATGTATGTAACCACTATGCATGCACAACCATGATCAGAAGGAAAAAAAACGACTTCGGCGGCACAGCATGAAAGTCGTTATATAAATTATCGTTTGTACGATACAACTCAAATGTATATGTGTAATATTGTGTATGTTTTTTTTCTTTTCACACGTTGGTGACTTAGCGGGCATACATCACAGAATTTGGGATCAGTAACTGAAAATGATGCTACGATGCTGATGCTGATGCTGCTGATGAAATTGATGACGACGACAAAGAAGGTGGCGTGCTGATAATGATGATAATAAAAAATAATTACTACGTCGACGACGATGATGACGATGATGATGATGATGACGACGATATTTCTGCTTCAGGCAACAGAAGAGCCGGAAGCAAGTGATAATTATTATTATAATAAGAATTCCACGTGAACGATTTTGTCTTTCTACATCGATGGTTAGCAGCATACAATGGCATTCCTTGGGTGGCATCCCATTATTTTGGCCCGTATTGATGCAATTATGTCCAGAAGGCTAAGACCTTCGAGACAGAAGTCGTATCTAGTATAGGTCTCTTGTATACGACGCCAAAACGACTAAAATATATATATCTGCTAATGCTCCATGGGTATCTTCAGAGCCATGTCTGTGTGCTTGTCTTTGCGTGTCATAGTCTGTCTGCCCGTCTGCCTGTCTGGCTGTATGGGTGTTTGTCATTCTGTCTGTCTGTCTGTCTGCTTGTCTGTCTGTCTGTTTGTCTGCTTGTCTGTCTGTCTGTCTGTCTGTTTGTCTGCTTGTCTGTCTGTCTGTCTGTCTGTTTGTCTGTCTGTCTGTCTGTCTGTCTGTCTGTCTGTCTGGGTGTCTGCCTGCGACTGTTGCTGTGGCGTGTCCTCGATCCTACTGCTCTGATCTATGATCTATAGCCTATCTACGACTCCATCGACTCCGTTTAAAGCCCAAAGGGAACCAGCGTATCAAGGGTTAACTAGCTATGGAGGGGGTCAGAGTCGCCAACGTAGTCAAGCAAGATCGCATGACTTCGGAACAGCGATGCAAGAACACAATACGAACCAACTATCCATTGTAGAATGCAGAACAGAACCAACAATGAATGAGAGATGTAAAAACATTGTTCGTGTCTCACAATGCATGCAAATCTACAAAGCAGCTTATTAATTTTATTTAGTCGGATAAGACAGGTAATGAGCCGACTATGGTCTAAATAATAGGCTAGACTGCATTGCATAGAAAAGTCATTTAGAGATCATTGAGAGATGGACTAAATGAAAAATAAACATGAATCGGTTGTGTTTTTGGACTACAGGACGAGAATAACTTGCAATGGATAGGTGCAGGTTATTCAAAAGCAATCGACTACATGCATAGTACTACTATAATTATGCCGAGAAAGCATGATGCTATTCACAGAGCATTTCAATTAGGAAACTCAACCTCCGACGAAACTTATCATCGTCCTGCAAGCGCAGGGGCGGATACAGAAATTTTCGAAGGGGGGCCAAAATATTTTTCCCTTGGATCGGAAAAAATTCCGTTGATCTTTGGGCAAAAAATTTGATGACCCTTTTTTAGTCATCTGGTCAAAATGTCTTGAAAGTATGCCGAATTTCGCTGCAGAAATAGCTGCCGACCTTTTCATTTCATTTTCTCTCCAACATGATGTACCATTTTTCCAAGCCAATAATCCCCAATAAAATAGTTTTTAGTAGTATCGCATACTTTTCCCGCTCCATTGATCGAAAACTTGTTCAAGCCTGATGGGGGGAGCCACGTCCCATGCACATTTCTGATGGGAACATGGCCAGATTGGCCCCTGTATCTGCCCCTGGTCCTTAGGGGAGAACTGAATTGTCCATCTATAGCCTATCTCGTGCAGTATCGCTTTCCGCATGACTGTATGGTCGCTCACAGATATCGTTGCATGAGGTGCAAAGTACATTGACTATGATTAGGCCGTATACATTTTTAGCAAGAGCCTCAAAAAATGCAAGGCAGGAAATTCAGAACATGGGTTTTTGCGTAGAAGCTATACAGTGTAGATGTACATTTCTTAGTTTCACTGCTCGCATCATCAGCATCATAAGTGCTTTAGTGCCAAGAAATTGTTAAAACCAAAACGTTGCAGTTTTAAAATGGGTGTAAATTTTCCAGATGTGGACTTCATTGTACGTTGTCAACTTGTCATCCACTGCAAGGTGCAAGAGGTCCTATGGGCCTAATAGGTGCGTGCTGCGGACCTGCGGGGTGATACTGGTGGAGCCTCCGCCGCCGCCGCCGCCGTCACCGTCGCCGTCGCCGCCGCTAGAACGAGACTTGGACAAGAGATATCCGCTCTAGCGACCTTTGCTCACATGGTTGCAACGCTATGAAACGATCGGATATTAATAACGGTAATACTATTATGAATTTATGACTCTCGTGATTACGGCTGTCTTTCTGGTTGTCTGTTTATGCTCCAATGCTGTCAATATTCATTCATAAATTTCTATAGCGCCTCAAGCGAAAAATACTCAAAGATGCTCCCGACCACGTGCACGGTCAAAGTTCAGGTTCATCGTTCATCCTGGCTGAAGATGATGGCGGATTTTGCAGGGTGGACCAACACAGAAAAAGAACCTCTGAGGTTTTCTTTGCAAAAATCTTCGCTAAAGATAAGACTTCGTAAATCAGATTTTACAGGCTTAAAGGCATTTGATATATCCGTAAAATAGCCAAATTTCAGCACAATAGTTTGATCGGAATAAATATTATATCACTTTAGTGAGACCACACGCTGTTTTTGACGAATCAAAAACAGCACCAATTTTTTTACAAAAAGCGATTTTACTATGTTCCGTCTCAAATGAGTTTAATCATGAGACCTTAACATTGCTCTACCACTTGCAGTGCCGGCGTTAGCACCCCCGCGCCCCCCGGTTGGGGGGCCTCAAGTTGGCAAGGGGCCTCCAAATTTAGCTGATCATTATGCCTATTTTTGTGAATGTAGCCTATATTTGTTAAAATGGCGCATTCACTTGGGGGGCCCCCAATTCGGTCTGGTACATGCCTCAACAAACCATGGCACTGCCATATATATAGCAGATCTAAATGCAAATATCATACTGATTTGGGTGTAAGAATATGTTAGCCATTTAAAACTAATTCAGGCCATTTGAGTCTACTTTCTCAAACTTTAACACAGCTTAAGGTTTATAACTTATTCTAAACACTAGCCTAATGGAGTGAATTCACGAAATAAAACCTGCATGAGGCCCCCCAAATAAAGCCTGTGTAGACCCCAGATGTCATTGGGACGTGTATGGTCTCAAGTTTGTAAGGGGCCTCTAAATTTATCTGGCATTTAATAATTATACTTTTCATGACTGTTCATTCCTGAAACTACGCACCGAAATATACATTTACTCAAAACATACAAAATAATATAACCAAACCAATAGGCCTACAGCAATTGTCCTTCAACCAAGGGCTGAGGCTTAGAGGGGACAGGGATACGGACCTCACAATTTGTGATGGGGACGGAGTCCTTATATATTCTCCCAATATTTCAGAAATTTTCCATAAGTATTATAATTTTTTTCAGTTTTATCCATTGTCTTTCCATAATGATCAATTCTGTTAAGATGACAGCTTAAAATTCTACCTGTACAGTGTGCAAATTTAAATTTTTTAACACAGCTTAAGGTTTAGCGGCCTCGAGTTTTTTTGGGGGGGGCCTCAGGTACCCTAGCGCCGGCACTGACCACTTGTGTTCAATGTGTCCACATGATCCTATCCAATAGCCTATCCACAAATTCCACATATGTTTTGAGTCTCTTTGTAAAGTCTTTGATGGACTTGTTAATGGGTTTCCGAGGTAAACCTTCCCATACCAACTCCAATGCAACCTTCAATTCTCTGATTGCTCTTGGTTTGGTCGCCGATTGTGGCATTTCTCCAGCTTAGCTTCCCAACGTGATAATTCCATCGAGAAGCCAACATATTTGAGATTTGGGATCATCAATGAAAAACCAGGAAAATTGACATTGAGACAATTCCTTTTCATCACCGGCATATTTCTTGAGAATACTCAGCTTCCACTGTTTTTTTTAGAGTAAGCGATGGTTTTTTTATACTTTTTTTACTCAAAGATCTTGCTCTTGAAATGCATGATACAAATATCTGTCGTTGACATCTTGGCCATTTTCTTTTTTTTAGAAATTTGAATTAAGCAAAATTGGTAATCTGTAAGATTCTTTATTTTTCAGCTTGAACATCATCTTGATAAGTTTATTGGAAAGCAATTATTTTAGATGAAACTTAATGAAATCGGGTTTTAAACTTAATTGCTGCGTTATATTTTTCAATCGTCAAAAAACAGTGTGTGGACTCACTTAAAGTAATATAACTTTTGTTCTGCTTGAAATATAGGCTGTTGCTGATATGCAACCATTGTATGTAAATATGAATTGCCTTTACGCCTGTAAAATGTTGTTTAAATTAATACTTTTGGCCAAGATTTTGGCAAAAAAAGTATACGTGGTGCATTTTTGGCCCACCCTGTATATTGTTTTGTTCAAAGTTACTGACAGGAGTGTCGACGTCAAAATATTTTTTGTGAGGATTGCATTTTCGTCGTGTTGGTATCACAACCAACCAATCGCCGACTCTAGTTCGTCATTAGTTGAAAAACTTACACAACCCTTCAGTATCCATTCGCGGAAGTTAATCGTCTTCGTGACGTTTTATTTCTTCTCTTCTTGATTTCACAAAATAATCACATCCGCTCAAAAAGCCATCGAATCATTTATCAGCGCAGTCAATTCTCAGACGCTGACTTTAATTAGGTTTCCCCCCAATACAGGGCAGCACATATAGGAACTTTTTGCTCTCCGCCACCCATAACAGAGCAGCACTTGTAAGGGTATTTTGAATTAGGCTTTCCCAGTATAGAGCAGTGGATGTAGGGGCATTTTGCAGTCTTTGTGATTCTTCTTATGAAAAAGGCCAGATAAAACAGGTGTGAAAGGGACGTTGCGTCCGGTGCATACTTACGCCCTAGACCTCATCCATTTTGTTCTACCAGTAGAGGATGAAGCACTTTATTCCTGGGGTTCCTTTTGCCGGTGTCACAAAATATAGTATCCCCCAATAATCGTATCCACCAGATGAAGGGAAGTCGAGAAAGTCAATTCCTTGTGTGTTAATTTTTGCAAATTAACTTTCATTTGCTTTGTTTTGAACATTGCCACTAACAGGTGTGTTTATTTCTACCAATTTACCTTGTTTGCTTGTCTTTTAGAACACTTAGAACACTTAGAGTACTTAAGAACATTTAGAGTCACTAAATAAATTCGAGTTGCCTTGCTTTGAGCATTGCTTAGGACACTAAAACAATTAGTCATCTTAAATTGACTGTACAGCATAAATTTATCAATTGTTCGCATTTTTTCAATAATTGCGACAGATTGGTCTATTCTCCCGGATACACTGTGACCAGTAAATTCCATTCCCCGGATAACTGTAAGGGATGGACAGAATATCCCGTTACACCGGCCATCAATGACATTGTTTGCTGACATTGTTTTGTTATTTCTATTTAATGTGCTTTGACGTGTAACTGGTTGCGGTGTGTCACCCGGATTTCTCATTTACTAAACAGAGATTATAAAAAATGCGCTTCTTTCGATGAGAGCCGTGGTTGGAAGGCGATAATTGCTATAATTATTTTTTTATCATTATTGTTGGCTTCATCACCACCACCACCACCACCACCACCACCACCACCACCACCACCACCACCACCATCACCAGCAGCAGCAGAAGCCGCATTATCATTAAGGTTATTGGATTATTTCTTTCGTTCGCTTTCTGTTCTGCTGTCTGACTGTGTTTTGCTGTCACTCCACTTTTGTGATGCCCTCTATAACACATCTAGTGTATTCAGTCAGCAGCCATTTTGTTAGGTCCTCCGACCGTCTTCTCTGCAGCAGCAGAGTATCTTCTTTTTCTTCTTCTTTTTCTTCTTCTTCTCTCCGGATTTCTTCATCAGTGAAAATCGTCGGAAGTCGTTCACTTCGGAGAATAACATGATACATCTTCTTCTTCTTCCGTCGATTTCCAATTCTCCGGATTCTCGTCTAATGGCTCTCGAATTCGCGATCCGATAGACAACGATATATTATTATCACACGCATACTCAGACACGCACGCGCACACACGCGCGCGAACGATGGCACACGAGATGTGGACGTTCACTGCAGGAACTGCATCGGAATATGCATCTGAAAGCAGAACCCCGAAAACAGACAGGAAACCACCCACACGTATACACAGACACAACCACACTTGGACACATGCGCATGCGCAGATACTCACCCATACACACACACGTCGTCTCAAGCGGTATATAGACACACCTGATGCACCTGTATGTATGCAGAGCAAGGACACACACATATCGCACACACAATTATGCACGTACAAACGCACTGTGTAAATACATGTATATGCATGGAAAGCGACTGATACCCGTGGGCGTGCGTACGTGTGTGGCTGCATGCCGTTCCATGTGTGGAATGACAGGAATTGAAGAAATGCCAAGAGTTTGGCTAGAGAAGAATTTGATACACGATAGGTAAGCACGTGTATCGCACCGATCGATCCACGAATGCTTACGTTGTCTTTAGAAAACCCATCTTGCTTGCGTTGTCTTAAGAAAAATCTTGCTTGCGTTGTCTTTAAAAAACCCATCTTGCTTGCGTTGTCTTAAGAAGAAAAACTCATCTTGCTAAAAATCAGACAGAGATCGTTTGAAACAGTGAAAAATTTCGTATACTGTAAAAGCGATCACACAATGTGTGGCAGTTTCTTTTATGAAACTTTTGTTTCGCTTCTGGTTTTATGTTTCTTTATGAAGCTTGAGATGTTGAATACGAGCATCACATTACTTCTTGTGTATCATTAAAAATTCAGGGCTCATGTTGCGTAGGCTATTGCATTTTCTGGGAATGGTACGTATGTATATAGGCCTACACGTCAACAATACCTTTCGATTTTTCTGGGGAGAATTTTAATTCCTGGAGAACCCCCAGACGTCTAGATAAAACACTGATATTATGGGTATACCTTCACGCAATTCCTCTCTTATCGGAGTCTTATGAGAAGCAATGTGCAGATGTTTTGTTTCCTCGTGTGTGCGTGGATTTGCCATTATTGACTCTTCCAATCTTCTGTGCGTTAATTTGCTTCCTAGTGACACATCTGTCTTAACGACATTGCATTTTAACGTCATATAAATTGTTGCTGGCTGCCAGTGCTTGTGTAAGGCGCTGAAAAAGCGCAATAAGACAACGTCTATATATATATGCATATATAGGGCCTACACATGTATAATATGTTGTATATATGTATAAATTACATGTTCATTCGAGTAGATAAGTCTAACAATGGTGTCGTTCTGTGCATAGTTGTCCAAATGCAGTTGAACACTATAACTATGCACTTCTTTATCTGTCCACATGGTGTCACTATTGCTCTGATTCAGTCTCTCTGTGTAGCAGTGTTGTCTGTTTCGACCATCGATAGCTAGTCTGTCTGCCAAAGCATATACATGTACGTCTGCATGCACGTATACCCTACATGTATACGTCCATGTATGTAGACCTATACACGCGTTTATGTGTATACGCTGCTTCTCTTTCTCTCAGTGTATGCTATGCTTGTCAGATACTGAGTGCTTGTGTGCACAGTGTGCAGGCGTAGGTGTATGTGTGCAGATGGGCGCATGTGAGTGCAGATGTGGAACCTGACATGTTTGCGAGCGTGCGTCCCTGTGGGTTGTGCCATTGTGTGTGTGGGTGTGCGTGTGTGCGTGCGTGTGTGTCCGTCTGTTCGTTTGTGTGTCCGTGGTGGTAAGTGCGTCGGGCGACAGGTGAATCCGTGCGTCTGTCTTTTTTCGATTGATGGAGAGAGACCGGTAGAAAGCATGAACCGACATTTCGCTCGTTCGCCCAGAGTGAGACCGACGCAAGGATGGAGGGAGGGAGCGAGGGAGAGAGGAGGGAAGGGAGGAAGGGAGAGATGCGACTGGTATACCCTTCCCTTCCCCCATACACAGACAGACAGCGAAGGGTAAAGTGATTGTGTCGATTGTATTCACAGATCCAGGTTTCCACGGCCAATATGAAACACTGACCTTTCTGCACACAACGAAAACATGTCAAGTTACACCTTGCTTGTATATGCAGTGACATATACAATATATAATTTTATATATATATAATTATATATATTTATATATATATACAGTGCAATATACGATAATACGATATGTACATACATTGCATAATATCAGCGGTGATTCACACTCAAGTCAACCACAACGGTATAGGTTCGAAACTATAGGCCTATAATTATTATAGCCTATTGCCTTTGCATAATTATATTCTCTTCTTTATTTATTTAAACAATCCGGTTGACAGACCGCAACCGGTTCAGGGGAAAGTGAACGTGGTTCCCATCAGTTTACAGTTTATCAGTTTCGTAGGACCCTCCCCCCATGAGGTTCGTACAGGCTTTCAGCATTATAATGGGTAAAGGTGACAGTGAAGACAAAGAAGTGAAAGGGTTAAAAAGTAGTTTTGACCTTTGGCAGATAAAATGGTATTTTTCTGACTAAAAAAGGTCATCAGATTTTACGGCGACGAATTTGTTCCCAGGCCCAAGATTTGGCCAAAGCCCACAACACAAATTTCTTTAAGACCCAAGACCAAAATTTGTTTGGTCTCTTTTCAAAAATTTCTGTATCCGCCCATGAACCGGTTAGAGTGTTCATTTATGCAATTTAAAGAATTGACAAGAACGCAAATTAAAGAAGACATAAATCTTATAACTATAGATCTATGCCTACTTACAAAACAGACAGCCTGCAATACACGACGCTAATAGCAGCCTACAAAGCGTGTCCGCCAACGGGGCGGGAACTAGTTACCTCCAGCGTGTTATTGTATTGCAGGCTGTCTGTTCTGTTAGACTGTTAGTAGTTAAGTTTGATGTTAATTAAGATTACTGCATAACATTTTATTATTATTATTATTATTATTATTATTATTATTATTATTATTATTATTATTATTATTATTATAACACACATTATTATTATTATTATTATTATTATTATTATTATTATTATTATTATTATTATTATTATTATTATTATTATTATTAAACTCATTTCTAGCGCGCCTTAACAAAATAGAAATCTTGCACGAAAGAGCGTTGCCAGGTACTTGTACATGTAAAGTGCAGTGCGTTTTGCAGGCGCTTCATTGAAGAAAAAATATATAGGCCTATGCCTATCCAATGCGCTACTGTTCTCGATTAGTCACCGAATAAATTCTTTGATTTGATTTTTGAAGTTGGATTAAAAAAAATTAAAATACACACGGAACAAAAATTAATTACAGAGGATTTTTGTCATCTCTGAAAGGAAAAGTTTCCCCATAAAAAGCACCTAAACATAAAATTAATGTGATTTACCTATATGCAGCTCCATCATAAACAGGACTGGGAAGAAACATAACAAGCACGAAATTCGAAAGAAGAATTTGAATGTTCATGTTGTCATAAGGAACGAAGTTAAAGGAGAACTTTAAAAAACAGATGGTGATTCTGAGAAACAGATGGGAATTCTGATAAACAGATGGTAATTCTGAAAAACAGATGGTAATTTTGTTTGTATGTGCACTTGTTATAGCGCCCCTTCAAGCTCTCTCTACTCAGAGGCGCTCCCAATGCAGAGCGGACACTGCATCGGAGTTTCACGCCGAAGCGCTGAGCAATTGTGAGTGAAGGACTTGCCCAAGGTCCTTACGCGGCGAGGTGGATTCGAACCTCGAACCTTCCGGCTTCAAGGCAACGACGCCACCACTACACCACCGCGCCCCACAATTATGAGAAACAGATGGTAATTATGAAAAACAGATGGTAATTCTGAGAAACAGATGGTAATTCTGATAAACAGATGGTAATTCTGAAAAACAGATGGTAATTCTGAAAAACAGATGGTAATTCTGAAAAACCGATGGTAATTCTGAAAACAGATGGTAATTCAGAAAAACAGATGGCAATTCTGAAAAACAGATGGCAATTCTGAAAAACAGATGGTAATTCTGAAAAACAGATGGTAATTCTGAGAAACAGATGATAATTCTGAAAAACCGATGGTAATTCTGAAAAAGAGATGGTAATTCTAAAAAACAGATGACAATTCTGAAAACATATGGTAATTCACAAAAACATATGGTAATTCTGAAAAACAGATGGTAATTCTGAAAAACAGATGGCAATTCTGAAAAACAGATGGTAATTCTGAAAAATATATGGTGATTCTGAAAAACAGATGGTAATTCTGAGAAACAGATGGTAATTCTGAGAAACAGAATGTAATTCTGAAAAACAGATGGTAATTCTGAGAAACAGAATGTAATTCTGAAAAACAGATGGTAATTCTGAGAAATATATGGTGATTCTGAAAAACAGATGGTAATTCTGAAAAACAGATGGTAATTCTGAAAAACATATGGTATTTCTGAAAAACAGATGGCATTTCTGAGAAACAGGTGGTAATTCTGAGAAACAGGTGGTAATTCTGAGAAACAGATGGTAATTCTGATTTCTGAACGATAGACGTCAACCTGAAACTCTGAATAGAGTTTGCAGCTGAAGTCATGTTTTACACTTTTACAGTCGATATGACAACAATAGGATCAGCGAGAGTTAAGGCGATGAACTCTTTGTAGACCGTTACAGCAGCCAACAACAAAAACTTTTAGGGCATTCGTACATTGCGACTCTTAAGCGGCCAAAAGACTAATGACGACGACGGCAACGACGACGGCAACGACGACGACGACGACGACGATGATGGTGGAGCTGGAAACCGTATAGGGCCTACTGTCCTGCATGCTCATCCGATTATGTTAGTTACCTCGACGGACGGACGGACGGACGGACTGACTGGCGGACGGACGGACGGACGGACGGACGGACGGACGGACGGACGGACGGACGGACGGACGGACGGACTGACGGACGGACGGACGGACGGACTGACGGACGGACGGACGGACGGACTGACGGACGAACGGACGGACGGAAGGACGGACGGACTGACGGACGGACGGACGGACGGACTGACGGACGAACGGACGGACGGAAGGACGGAAGGACTGACGGACGGACGGACGGACGGACGGACGGACGGACTGGCGGACGGACGGACGGACTGACGGACGAACGGACGGACGGAAGGACGGACCGACGGACGGACGGACGGATGACCGTCGTTCTTCGCCACTGCAGGGTAGATACATGTGGTCCGTGCATCGCATGGGTTTTCTCTCTCTACAGGTTACAGAATCGTCGTTGGGAAGAGAGAATAAGTGAATGAAAGAGAGGAACAAAGACAGAGACAAGACACAGAGACAGAGACAGTGTGAGAGACAGACAGAGTGTGACAGAAAGAGAGACAGAGAGAGACAGAGAGACAGAGAAAGACAGATAGACAGAGGGACAGATAGACAGAGAGACACAGAGATTTTTCTGCAGCACTATACATGCTGCATAATATCATCCTATGAAAATTGCATGCGACACCATAAGTCCGTCGACCGAGACTCCGAGAGACCATTAAGTCGTCTGCTAAGGCCGAGCGAATGGGCGGATGGGCGGATGGGCGGATGGGCTGGTGGGCGGACGGATGGGCGGTGGGGTCTCGTGTCGGGATTAGGCGACGGCCAAATGGAATACGTGGCTTTCAGAGAAAAGACAGAGAGAGACAGAGACATCGACGATGGACTGCATGTTGAGCAATCTGCTCGACACCATCGCTGCTATCTCTGGTTTCGAAAGGAATCGCCATCGTCGTATTTTTCATTTTCTTCTTTTAATTCTGCTTCTTCTTCTGCTTCGTCTTTTAAAATTCTTCTTCTTCTTTGTCTTCTTCTTCTTATTCTTCTTCTTCTTCCTATTCTTCTTCTTCTGCTACAGCTCTTCTTCTTCTTCTTCTTCTTCTTCTTTTTCTTCTTCGTCTTCTTTTTCTTCTTTTTCTTCTTCTTCCTGTTCTTCTTCGTCCTCGTCTCTTAATTTCCACCGACGCAATTGAGTCACGTCAGCTTAATCAGATAAGACAACGAAGCAACCCCATAAGATCACAGAAACAGGACCTGCAGTAGAAGAAAAGTCTATTAGACACGTGCTGTGCAGAAGTCATTGTGAGCATCTGAATGACTCAGCCATTCAACGTGAACGTTTAACTCGATGAAGAACATTCACTTCATGAATAGCCAACCCACAAATAATCGAGACTCATTTCAATTTCCTAAGGCACTGTGTACATAATTTATGCGATCTATTGGCAGCAGATGCCACTTAAAAAGCCGGACGCTCGCTCTTATTGAAAATATATGTCCGTAAATAATATATAGAAATATATATAACATAATTTATAATTATCATGATTATTATTATATCTATACACTAGGCCTATGCATGTTATAGCAATATAGCTATTTCGCTATATATGTTACCAACAACAGTTGATTCTGCTGTTAAATTGAGTCACTAAAACGGTAAAACCTATACAGATCCAATTTTAATCCATATAATTTCAGTGTTCTTGATCCAATGCCACACGTGAAATATTTTTTGGTATAGTTACAGGCCTACGGGTTTGCTAAGATTAGACCCTGTATGCCTTTAATGTCTATACTTCTCGGTTTTTAATTTTCAAACAATTGCAAATGAACTCTACTTAAATTTAAAACGACAAATTATATATAGGCTATATAATATATATGCGTGTTATTGTCGTTTTAAATTTAAAGGAAGTAGAGTTCATTCGCAATTTATATATAGGCCTATATATATACATATATATGCCTATAAAAGAAATTGAGAAATTGTTTTCTTATACTTGCCTGCTCACTTGCTTTTGAAAGCCTTTTATTGAATAATAGAAAACAGACAAGTGCATCTCACAATTAACAACGGATGACAGGTTTATGATGGCGCTAAATAAACATCTAGATCAGTGTTGCTCAACGGTAAGTTAAAAGCATCGCCCTGCAGTAACTGCGATCCTATTATACTTCATAAGTAAAGAGTTTCATAATTATAGTGTTTTTTTCTTGTAACACAAGTAGGCCTACCTTTTTTGCAACAGAGTGCTATTGATCGCTTTTCTGCGTGACTAATTTTATTTCCTAGCACTAATTATTTTTGTTTTCCTGTGCTTCTTATTTGTCTGGAGCAGAATGAAGCATATCTGTATATTGCATGATTATATATATATGTATATATTATATATAGGCCTATAGGCTATAGGCTACATATAAATATATAATTATGTATATAATAATATAATATTAGCATTGTTAATTTGTTGCCGATGACAAATATCCCGCACTTGATATAATTCTAGTGTCCAGTTATTTACTCCAAAACAAAGGGCTTAAGCCTTAGCAAGACATTCACCTTTGACATATTAAGTCGCGAGCAAAATAGCAACAACAGTTGTTTCATAATAAAATAATATTTTGACCTAATTGCTTGACAATAAATATTATGCAATATAGGTGACTTGAAAGTCTGTTATATTTCTGCATGGTCAGAGACGATCTCAAGAATCTCAAACTCCACATCTGTTAAAGACGAGTCCATAGTAAACAACGTAGTAAAAAAATTGTTGTTGGAAATGACAAATTGATTACAAGATCATGTTTAATTTATTTTGTTAAGTCTTAGCTTCTATGCAAAAAAATTTGTGGAAACCGTAGAGGTCTGTAAGTAGGTCTACCCTATGTCAGCGCTCATGAATAAGCTGGTGCCCTCGCTTGGCTTTCGAGCGGCGCTCAAGATATTTGAAGATTACGATTACGATTAGCCTACTACCCGTCGAAGCGCAAACCGAATATCGTTCTATGAATACACTTTCATTGCTCACCAAAACAGTTCAAGCTCAGCATAACAAAAACGGTAATGTACATTCAGTAACAATGGGTAAAGCCAAAGGAACCGAGGGCCGCCTATTCATTGAGAATTTTCGAGGGGTTGTGGGGTTCAAGTTCAATCCGCCAATCTTTCCTATAGGACGCCATAGTAAAGTCATAATTGCACGCCCCAAGTCCATATAAATCAACGTCTGACTCCCGTTATTCACCCATTAGGCCTACATATAGCCATTATAGAGACATGCAGTAATAATTCTTTTCAATGCATCATTCTAAAGGCCTACTACATAATTATTCACTTATAGGCCTACATCAATAGTCATAGTATCCTTGAATAGAAGACAAAATCATTCGCAAGGCAACACACACACAAAACCAAATAAACACAGAAGACGAAAAGAACAACAGAAAACAATTCACAGTAATATGTAGGCTCACTTTCTAGCGGACACATGCAGAACGCACGTGTCCGCAAAAAAACCGTTATTTATTTACGTCCGTGTTAGGCCTATATGTAGAACACGATGCAACGTGATAAAATATAAATAAGCCCATTATTAATTGAAAAATAGTATAACGTCTGAATCTCAATCGCTTGATATTGTATTTGGCTGCACTGGGTATAGGCCTACAAATACATTTTCTCGAGACTATCATGAGGCTTCGCACATAGCCTATTCACTGCAGGCAAGGTACATGACCCATCAACTAATTGTTGACGGCGACGTCTAATGCGAGAGACGACGACCGAACCAGGATGTGATCTGTATGCCAGAGCAGTCATACAAGTAACCAGGGCCATATACAGAGGAAGATTTTTACCCCAAATAAATATTCGGAGGGAGAAAAATTCTCGCATGACAAAGACTTTTACCAGGGTATCTGCCTATATAGGCTACTGCAGCGCCGCCACTGATAAAGTAGGTCTCTTTATTCTAACTCTTTGGATATATAGGACGATAGGCTACACCAGAAGGGACATACAATCCTGCGCAACGATACGGCTGTATCGTATAATGGCAAAATGAATAGCCTATTGCAATATGTTCAAGCATAAGAAGTTGTGCAAAAAAGGCTTAGAATGTCTATGAACCAATGTGCGTAGTTTACCTATATGTCTCAATAGGCCTAAATGTGTACAGCGCCTGTTCAGTACCTCACTAAAGCGCTGTAATAGCTTGGTATGCAGATCCCTACTGGTACACTATTATATATAGTCTATTACTGTAGTTAAACTTTATCCCAAGAATGTTGTTCAAACACATGTACTAACTATCTTGACACTTGACTATAGCCTAAGTTTTAAGCAGCAATACTGTCAATTGTGCTAATGCAAACCTACAGCGTTCTATCTGTTGTTTATCGAATTAAACGAATATACAATAACTGGCCAAACTCTGTGGTGGTTGGTAAGTATGAGATTGATTTGGGGTTGAGTGAATGAGAACGCGAATGGAATTGAGCGAGCGAGTGAAAGAGTAAGTAAGCAAGTCCGTAGAATTAATTTTTTGCCATCTGTGTTGTTTCTGTTTCTATTGTTTTATCAATACCCACCAGAGTTCCATGCAGTATGTCTAATTTAAGTACACGACATCAATGGCGTTTGATCTAATTATAGAGGTCGTTACGGTTGATTCTAGGATGATTCCATTTCTGTTATCCTCTCTTCACTTTTTCCATCAGCGACCAGCAGAGAGTCATTGTCATCATCGCCATTGTCTCATATAGAGATGTCTGTTGCGTTAGAGTCCTTCGTTCCATGCAGACGCACGCTTATCCCACTTCTTCTCCTCTTCTGCTAACATCCCACTCCGTCTTCCCCGCCCTTCTCTTCCCCATGGTCCTCTATCTCACCCTTTCTATTCCTCCCTCTGCTATTTTCCTTCTTCCCGATGTTCGCCTTTAATGCACATCCCCAACAGATCTGGTGTCGCTTTATGAGCTCCGTTCTCCGTGTTTTATGACGCCATCATAAGACACGCAATGAATCCCCCGATCCCTCTGCCTCTCCACCGCCCCCGTCTTTACACAGGAAGAAAGGAGGCAGCGGCCGGGACAGAAAGCAGATCACGAAAGCATTGAGGCTGCACGCCGAGACACACGCGAGAGAGTCACGCTATATGCACGGCTCTAATGATCATGTGCAAACCATCGTCATAGACTCTTGGAAGCGTCCGTCCATCCGTCCGTTCGTCCATCCGTCCGTCCGTCCGTTCGTCCGTCCGTCCGTCCGTCCGTTCGTCCATCCATCCGTCCGTTCGTCCGTCCGTCCATTCATCCTTCAAAGCCGAGTGAGTGACCAATGTGAAATAACATCAGAAGCAACAGAATTTAAAATCTTGCCCTTTTGCTCACTACAAAGACATAAGATTGGCTCCATAGGCCTACAGCCCTACGTGTATAATATGTATATCTAAAGGAATATAAGACAGGACAAGTCATGGAAATGCAACAAAGCAGCGTTACTGTAGGCTAGCCTATATTATAACAGCCTACAACATCGTCGTTTAAGTACGATACATGCGGGAAAACTGTGTCACGTTACCTTTTCTGATGATCCACAGGCTTTGTTCTAATGTGTCTCAGCATCCCAGCTACTTTTAGTCGGACGTGTTCAATCTTTTTCTAATCACTTTCTCCACTGGATGTCATCCAATTCACCGTTGTCTCTCCGACAATTCTTTAAAACCAGATTTATCTGATTTGGCATTTCTAAACTGCAGCTTCAAGAGTGAGATTCTGTTCTGCATTCTGCAAAATCTCCGATCTCTTCTTTCTCGACTATGGTGTCGCTATCTGTATATAGACCAGTAACGGCGCTAGGGGGGGGTAAGGGGCTAAGCCCTCATAAAAAAGGCCATCCACTTTTTCCCATGCAAAAATAAAATATTTGGACGATTAACCCCCTTTAGCCCCCCCCAAATTAACCGCAAAGTTTTTTTTTAAAGATTTGCCAAACAGTTTGGCGGATACGAAAAAGGACCGTTTTCCATGATTTTGACCAAATGAATAAAAAAGGTCGTCAGAAATTTTTGCGGCTGAAAACGGAAAATTTTCTCCCGCAACTTCAGCCCCCTCCCAAACTGAAATCCTTGCGCCGCCACTGATATAGACCTGATAGTTCCATTGCCTTTAAAAAAAATTCAATTCATTTTATTGTAACCATCAACCATAAAACAATTAGTCAAAGCTTAGCGTGCATCACATAATAGGATGGCAACAAAGAAGGCCCTAAGGGATGCTAACAGGAACACCCATTTACTGTGCTATTTTAACTGATGACTAGACGGTTGACATCATGAATTGAACAGCAGGTATACAAACAACATGAAAAGACAAATCATACAGTGACCTTAACTAATAAATTTCAGAGTATCTGTCCAATCTCACGTCGTCCATGGTCATCACGTTTGCATCTCAAGGTCATTCGTCATTCTGCATCGTCTGCAACTTTCGCCTGCACTCTCGTTCATGCAATTCGTTCCGCTTGAATTGATTTCCGAAATCCCTATCTTGCTCTTCCTATTGTGCATCTTCTTCCTCTTCAGCAGTCGGTACTAAGCTCGGCTGCTACAGATTGATTGCTGTCTACCGATGGATTCCCATGCACGTATAATGTCTGCGCATACATATTTGAACAGCTATACATTGGTTGTCTCTGTCTGTTCGTATTCAATTCGAAATCCTTGTTCTAATCTTCAAAGCCCTGCAGGTCTTGTTCCGATATACTTGATTAATTTAATTCATTGGCTTCAATCAGCTTCCTCACACTGTCCACATCCCTCTTCCAATAGGTCTGACCTTATGGTTCCCCCGTTCTAGCGTTACTAAGGTTGTTTCATACATTTGGCCCCGCCCTTTGTAGGCCCTCCTTCTCTTCACATCACGATTCTTCACAGTAACTCTTTCTCTTTTTCTCAAAACCTGTTTCTTCTCTCAGGAGAGTCTTGCGCAATGGAAGCACTTCTGAATGCTTCATCGTATACCAGGGACACTTCATAGACGTTTCGAACTTTCGATGCAATACAATGCAATACAATAATTATATTACTGAGCTACATGTACCATGCAGACATGCTTCACCCGGATTGTCACTCTGTAATAATTAATACGCGCCAAAGAATGAATGAATTCTTGCGCATCTACACCGTGAGGCATAAAAAACAAAGCCCCTAGAAAAATTGTTATAATTTTAAC